>JACYFF010031957.1:119805163-119840761 GCA_017589665.1 Selenicereus undatus | reverse complement strand
TAGCTTACGGTCTTAGTCTTCCATGATTGACTCTCCCACCTATTTTTGACACGGTTACTTTAATATTTGTCCGCAATAAAAAAAAATGACAAAAAGGAGAAAAATAAAAACATAAAACAAGGAATGACAAGTATCCCTCTGCGGCATGCGCTATTGGGCGTTATCCTTTGAGGTAATACTGCTACTGGATGTTATCCTTTGCGGCAATACTACTACTGGGGTAGCTTGCTTCCTGTGTTAACAAGTCAATAATGTAGCATGTGTTAGTCAATTGGGATTGGGTGGATTCTGGTAAGCCTGAGCCCTAAGATAATGATACACTTGCACACCGAGCACTATGATGGATTTCAGGTTTTGATACACAGTGGGGTGAAAAGTTGGTTCTTTGATGTCGTGTTTGTGGATAGAGAGTCTGGATGTGTACACTCTGTTTATATATAGGCTAATTTCTGCGTTGCATTGGTGATTTGGTTTGTTAGAATCCTTACAGTTTTTCCCCTTATACAGATATTTGTGCCTTGTTTGTATACCTGTTTTTTTTTTTTCGTTTGCCTTTCGCCTTTTCCACTTGTTTTTCTTTTTCAAAATTTTGTGGGTATATCTTCTACAAACCCTCACGAGACCTTACTCGTCCACTTAGGGGAACCAAGGGGTTCAAAGGGCTTGTTGCATATGCTAAATGCAACCGTGATTCCTATCAAAGTGAGTTAGGTTCTTAAGTTAGTTTTTCTTTTGTTTTGATCGAGGACAAGCAAAAATTAGGTGTCGGGGTGTTTGTTGAGCGATAAATTATCGTATTTTACGTGCGTCTTTGACCCACATCTAGCTTGCACAATAGCTTAATCTTTAGGATTTTTACTTGTTTTATTTTTGTTTTGTAGGAAATAAGTTCAAATGGAGCAAGTACCACTAAAAGGGGTGAAGACAGACAAAAACAGCGAAAACACACAAAAAAAGGGGCGATGGGGGACCGCGCCACCGTGGCACGGTTGTGCCCCTCCCCCGTCGTTCGCTTGCTCGATTTTTTATTTAAGCCTCATTCGGTGTTTTTGTGTCGGGACCTCCCTGGGCTATCCTTTAGCGACTTTTTGGGAGTTTTTAGGTTAAGATTAGCCAATAAAGATGCCACTGGGGAATTAGATTAGGATTTGTCTCTGGTTGTTTGGGTTCAAACTTGTGGATTCTCAAGTTCATTACACCAACGTAAGTTTTTTCTTCTCTTCCTCTCTTTATTTTGTATGTTTATGTTCATGTTTTGGTTTATATGCTTTTGTGATGTTTATAGATCATAGATGTGAATTTGGATTGTGATTAGACTTGTGATGGCCAATTGGTTGTTGTTAGACCTTTGCCCCTCTTGTTCATGCTATAATTTAAGGTTTTCTCTCACGCACCATGTATTCGATGAAATGCTTAAAAGAGCTTTCATTTGGTTTTGGGGAAATTGACTTATGCTGAAAGGTGAGGTTGTTTATCTACTGTGAGTAGAGTGAATGGTTGGGATTGGGACATGAAAATAGTCTCAACACCAGCTACGTCAAGGGTTGTCAACCTATTAGTTTAGTCGAACTAATCCCATGAAAATAGGTGGTTAAAACAACTAGACTAGCCTGTTGACCCTTGAGAGAGGGCTTGGGTGGCCTCAATGACGCAATCGATCAACCTCGAATACTAGCATAGCTTAGGAAGGTGAGGGTTTAACTTGATCAGGTGGTTTATCTCAGGTTTAATCATAATTGCAGTGCTTTGGTTATTTTAGTAGTTTAGTTCTATTTTCTAGCTCTTCAGTTTTGCCTAGCTTGAGGCGCTTTAGTTAGCTCTAATACTTACAAACCCAACTCTCAACTAACAACCCGACTCCCAAACAAGCTTTTAGCGTTGTTGCCGGGGAGTTTGTGCTTTCCAATATTAGAGTGTACTTGGGCATTAGAGACTAGGCTTTTATGTTTAAAAAAAGTTGAAAATTAAAAAAAAAGTATTTTTCCCACTTTCCTCAATATGAGCATGAATTGGTTTGGAGATACTATGATAGATTACATGCTTTTCTTGCTCATTGTGATTTTTATTTGGAAAAGTGGGAAATTTTAGATGCAGTTTATAAGAGTGTGAATTGTGAGACTCGTACTCTTTTAGATTATTGGGATTTTCGTGCTAAAAATCTTGATGAAGCTTGGGATTTTCTTGATTCGTTGGCTCGGGATACTTATGAGTATGAGATTAGTGCACTAATTCATACATCCCACCCCCTTGCATCCCTAATTATGCTCCTCCTATGTGTGAAATTTGCAATTGTTCTGATCACGACAGTAATTCTTGTCCCAAATATATTTCTGACGAGGGCTTTGCTAAACTTAGCATTATGATGGAGACAATGAATGAGGAACAAATTGAGCTTGCTAAAAAAATGCGGGAGTATGACCTATCACCTAAGACTTGCCTTAGATTTAGATCTCCTCAACTTGAAGTCAATTTGTGTGATGATGGTGCGTCTTTCCCTCCTCTAGAGTCCAAACAAAAGGAAGTACTCGATCCTCCCTTGACTATCGTACTCACAGTTGCTCCATCCTTTGATAACAACCTCAGAGACAACACTGCGTTTATTATGACCATTTTTGATAAACCTCCCCCTTTAGCTCAGTCGACGAAGTTCGGGCTAGGTGAGACTGTTGGAGTTAGCACTAGTGTTGATGAGGATGATACTTGGTTTGAGTTAGGTGATGTTTTTATTGAGGTGTATGGTCTTCATGAAACTCCCATATGGACTTCATGTGTGGATGTTGTGGTTGCGCGGCTAGCTAATCCTGATTTTGTTGATAATATATTCCCCAACCCTCTTGATACATTCCAGGCTTCCCCTTTCCGTTCACTACCCTCCCCTCCCCCTGAGAATCCTAATATGTTGCCCACTGATTATCATGATATGCATTAGGGGAATGTGGCCCTTATAGATTATACCTCGAGACCATGCATGTGAAAATCATGTTGACCTTTGCATTCGATCACTCTAAGGACTTTTCAAGGGCAATTGATAAATTTCGGAGAGCATTTACCATTGTTTCAAGATTCATTTTTAAGTGCTCTTATTCACATTCATCTGAGTTGCATGCTCAGGTGTTTGATAACCTCATGCAAGCTTTGACGACATCTGATTTGGTAGCTCGGATCTTAAGATGAGAAGGAGTGGCTGACGCTCCTTCAACTTCCCATCGCACCGTCTTGAGGAGGTGGTAGTTTAGGTGCACCCAGCGCCTAACCTGGTAAATTCGTTCCCTCTTTTCTCTTTCTTTATTTTTATTTTGTATATATGGCTTTTGCCCTTTCTTATTTATATTTTGCTTTTGTATAGTTATTTTTGTAGATTTCTTTCTTTTGTATATATATGTGTTTCGTTGATGGTTATGACTCCTTGGCTCCCAATGAGGACATTGTGAGATTTAGGTGTGGGGGTGGGAAGTCATATACCTTATGCATATTTTTGTGAAAATTTTTCAGTTTTGTATAGTTTTTGTTTTTAGCTTTGGGGAAGTTTCGTACTATTCTGATTAGCTTAAATCCTTTGTACTTTGACCATTAGCTTGTTTAGGAATGTGATGTGCATGATATATTTTCCTCCTCAGCGTGTCATTCTAGGCCCTAATTATAACCCCAATTGTTCATTATCGATGTGTAATCCTATCCTTATCTATACCATCATCGTTCGCTTAGGGTCTTAGTCTTCCATGATTGACTCTCCCACCTATTTTTGACACGGATACTTTAATATTTGTCCGCATTCAAAAAAAATGACAAAAAGGAGAAAAAGAAAAACATAAAATAAGGAATGACAAGTATCCCTTTGAGGCATGCACTACTGGGCGTTATCCTTTGAGGTAATACTGCTACTGGATGTTATCCTTTGAGGCAATACTGCTACTTGGAAAGCTTGCTTCATGTGTTAACAAGTCAATAATGTAGCATGTGTTAGTCAAGTGGGATTGAGTCCATTCTGGTAAGCCTGAGTCCTAAGATAATGCACACCGAGCACTTGGATGGATTTCAGGTTTTGATGCACAGTGGGGTGAAAAGTTGGTGCTTTGATGTCGTGTATGTGGATAGAGAGTCTGGATGTGTACACTTTGTTTATATACAGGCAAATATCTTCGCTGCATTGGTGATTTGGTTGGTTAGAATGCGTATAGTTGTTCCCCTAATACAGATATTTGTACCTTGTTTGTGTACCTATGGGAGACCCTTACGAAAAGGAGCATAGAGCCACATGAAGTATTGTGGTTATATAGAACCTCAGCATGGATGGGCCCCATTTGTGCGTACCTCGCTGACGGTACCCTTCCCGTGGACCTAAAAGAAGCGAATGGAGTGAAGAGGAGGTCGAATTGGTTTATCCTGTACGAGAGAATCTTATACAAGAGGTCTTTCGCCCGGCCCCTCCTACGTTGCGTGACCCCGGAGGAAGGGAGAAAGATACTGGAAGAGCTGCATGAAGGAATTTGCAGTACACATGTCGGAGGCCGCCCTAGTTGTGACGACCATTTGAACCGGCCACTACTGCCCAGTTTGCGAGAGGATGCCATGACAATAGTATAGACCTGTGACAAGTGCCAAAAGTTCGCGCCCATCCAGCGAGTGCCCTCCACTCCCATGAAGCCGTTTGTTAGTCCCCTATTGTTCGCTACTTAGGGAATGGACGTCCTTGACCCTTTCACCAAGGCTACGGGGTAGCGTAAGTACCTCTTTGTGGCTGTGGACTACTTCACCAAGCGGATAGAGGCCGAGGCCGTAGCCTCTATAATCACCGCTGAAGTATGAAGGTTTATTTGGCAGAACATCATCACTCGCTTCGGGCGTCCCCCGTGCCATCATCTTTGATAACGGCAAACAGTTCGACACCAATAAGCTCACCGAATATCTCAACAACTTGGGCTATCAAGCTCGGTTCACCACCGTTGCTCACCCTCAGACCAACGGCCAAGCCAAGGCGGCCAACAAGTCTATCATCCATGGCATCCAAAAGAAACTTGGCGACGCAATGGGAAAGTGGGCAGACGAATTGCACGGCGTCCTATGATCCCTCCGCATCATTGAAAAAACCGCTACTAGCGAGACTCCCTTCATGTTAGCTTATGGCTCTGAGGCTGTCCTACCCGTGGAAGTCGCCCTCCACACTCATCGGCTAACAACTTTTCAGGAAGAGTTGAACAATGCAGTGCTCCGTGAACCTGGACCTCATCCCCTCCATTCGTGGCGACGCACTTCTTCGGGAAGCCCTATACAAGCTCCGCATCGCACGTCTTTTACAATTGCAGCCCATCACGGCAGACGACCTGGTGCGTCGCCGTATGGAGGTCGTAGCTCTCGTGGGGGAACACGGTAAACTCACCACTAATTGGGATGGCCCATATAGAGTTGCAGCCCATGTCCGCCCTGAAACATATCGCCTCGAGAACTTGGCATAGTAGAAACCTGAGGAAGTACTACACTTAGGGGCATGCTTTTGTTTACATATATTGGTTATGTATTCCTCTATTATAAGAAATAAAACGCCTACAGCGCCCACCTTCGCACTCATATGCTATCTAACCTTTTCATGAGCACGACCTTTAGGCCGGTCGCTACACTCTTAGTCCCAGTGGGGGCTAAGGGTTCCAGAGCATGGCCTCACGGTCGGTCGCTATACTCTTAGCCCTAGTAGGGGCTAAGGCTTCTAGAGCACGGCCTCACGGCTGGTCACTACACTCTTAGTCACAGTGGGGGCTAAGGGTTCTAAAGCACGCTGGTCGCTATACTCTTAGCCTCGGTGGGGGCTGAGGGTCACAAAGCACGGCCATATGGCCGGTCGCTACACTCTTAGCTCCTTTAGGGGCTAAGGGTTCCAGAGCACTGCCTCACGGCCGGTCACTATACTCTTAGCCCCAGTGGGGGCTAAGGGTCATAGCGTACGACCCTACGACATCACTTGCTCTTTCGCTTGGGGGCTACTGCCCTATGGCGTATGAATAACGAAAAGACAAGTAAAAATGAAAGAACAAGTATGTAATAGAAAGAATGAACAGCGAAAGAAGCAAGGCTAGCAGAAGTGAAGGATTTCATTAATAAAGTATGCATACAGCTTCCAAAAAAAAAAAGATCGGGGAGTTACACATCAGGCTCTCCATTGTCCTCATGGCCCTTATCTTCGGGGGTCCCAGCATCAGTGTCCAAGGGGTTGGTTGCCTCATCCTCTAGCATGTCACCATCACTAGAAGGGGAGATGAACTCGATTTCCTCAGGATCTTGCCCCTCGACTTCGGCCCGCTGGCGCTCATCCACATAATGGAGGTAGGCCTCGAAGTAGGCATCATCTTGAAATTCTTAGGCCATCATCATCATGACCTTGCGCAAGTAGTCTAATGTATGCGCACGGCCTTGCTGGTAGCCTTGCTCCTTGACTTGGACCGTCCGCTCAGCCCCTACAGTCACCTTCGCTTCGGTCTTCTAGAGCGCTTCCCCCAATTGGTGCTATAGGTCCTTCTGCTCGGCCTCCCAACCATCTTTTTCCTCTTTCATCTTCTCCAGGCGCCGCTAGAACCGATCCACCTATCCTTCTAGCTTGCGGCGCTCCGCCGCGACCTTAACCCCTTCGGCGAATGCCTCGACCATAGTCATCTCCTCCTCAGTGACCTTTGGGGGCTCCAAGGTGCCTGAGGCCGCCAGGTCCTAGGACTTAACCAAGTCCTAAATTAGGAAAAACTTGGCCGATAGGTCGGCCTTGATGAAGTCCGTGGCCGTCTGCGGAGTGCTAATAAGAGAACCGCCGGCAAACTGAGAAGTGATCCCCCAGGGCTTCGGGGCGGCAGTATGTTCGCGGGGGCCAGGGGTGTGGTCCCCAGTAGACCGGCCTCTCGATTGCCGAGGAGGGGTAGGCTGGTCACCTCACTTGTCTTCGGCATGCACGGGGGCTGAAGCCATGGTCTCATCGGCTTTGTGTTCGGTTCGCGGGCAATTGTGAACGGGAAGGCTTATTGCTGGCTTCTTGCCGCGAGGCACTAAAGTGGGCGCCTGTGCAAGGGAATTTTTTTTTTGGCTAAACACCAACCGCACGTCACAACAAACAGGGGAGAGCAGGGCTCACGTTCGTACCTTCTTAACCTACTGATCAACCAGGCGCCATCTTTCCTCCTTCCATCGGCGCTCGCCATCAGCTACCACTTATCCAGGGGTGGCGTCCCCACTCTCAAAGACCGTTAGCTTCGTCCTTGCTTGCTCTGCATAAAACCAAAACAAAGTCAGGTCAAAACCAAACGAAAAGGCCGATCAACAAAGGAGCAGCGATTACCCTTAGAAAAATTTTTAAGTATCAAAAGGCTGGCTGCCACTGGGAAGAAGTTGTTAGCAAAAAATTTTAACTTAGGGAGCCAGTTCAGGGGCTCCTTGTCGCTAGATTTGCTCTTCTTCTTTTCAGGCCCTTTTACGGACTCTATCGTTTACGCCATAAACTTAGGAATAGGTCGAGGCTTGTCGTCCTCCCGAACCCAATAATGGAAGTAGCGGGCCATCTTCCTTTCTTCGGCTATCGACTCCCTAAATGGATTCCTGACCGGTTCGCCCTTGTTCCAATCAGGGATGTCTCCCCAGCTCGACTCATGGCGTACAAAAAGGAAGTCATACTTCCAGTATTTCACCTTCGACTTCTTTTCAATGGCTGTTATAAAACCCGACCAGTTGTTGAAGCAGTACCATCCCAAGTCTCTAGTCTCCTTGGGAGCCCTCTTGATGGTGTGAACAAGGCTAAGCGCCATGGCTGTACATGTGAGGTTGCGCAGCTCACAGGTCGCTATAAAGGAGCAGATGTTGTGCCAAGATGTGGGCACGACCTACGCGAGCGCTAGCTCGTACCTTGTTAAAATGTCAACGATCACATGATGAAGGGGAAACCTAAGACCGTAGTTGAGGGCTGCACGGTAAACCATGACACACCTAGCGGGGCGGCTCGTTCACTGTCGCGTCCGCCTCAGGGATCACAAAGTTGTACCATGCGGATAAGAGGTACTCCTTCTCAAGGTTTGTCCTTTTCAAGGTGGGGACAACTTTGGGGTCAGTGAAGTGACTTTTCGAACTGTCTTGTGGGTGTAAGCGAACAGGAGCTCTGCTGCCTCCTCCACGATCTCAGGGATTGGCCCCGATGGAGAACGACCTTACCTTTGAAGTACTGATTTTCCCGGAGTGGGAGGCCTTTCCTGAGATGAGGAGCTCGTCAACGCTCCTTCCGAGGACGAGCGCCTTGACGACCAGGCAGAAACAGAAGAGGATGTCCCTTCCGATGAAGAACTAGTACTAGTAGAGACTACTTCGACAACTGGATTTGGTGAGCTTGGGGTAGAACAAGGATTACCTTGCATGCCTTCGGCCAGTAACTCATCAGGGGTGCGGACACAGGGAGTGGACTTCGTCTTGGCCATTTGTCTTCTTCGTACCTGAAAGTCAGTCATATAATCAGCTATGGTGATTTCCCAGGGATACGACACCTCCACCTCAGGGTTGAGGATACTAGGGGTAGAGGAATACTCACAGCTAAACCATAAAGGGGTGCTCGACTCAAAAAGGGCCACTGCGTAGGGAACCTTTTTGGGTTCCCTACATCAATTTTTTAGGGGAACGCCCGCAATCACCCGACCATCAATCAAGGCTGGGAGGCTAGGGAATTGTGGTTGCAACCCTCCACTTGAGGGCTAGCTAACCCTTTAGGAATGTCCTTACTTGAAGAGCAAGATGAAGATATAATTATAAAAGTACAACAAACAAATGCTTGGAAGGGGTACAAGGGTGTACCTGTAGAAGATGAAGATTCAAGGAGGAAGTATGAAGATGAGGATGAATACTCAAGCAAAGCCTTGGAAGATACAATGGAGGAGCTTGAGATGCTATAGCGAATTTGAATGAGGAATGAGGAAGGGGCAGAGCCTCTCTCTCAAGAAATCATTTCTCTCTCTAGACAGTTCAGATATACAATGAGAAAATGACCTTTTTCCACCGAATCTAGACCCTTATATAAAGCGAGGAGAGGGGACACTCCTCCCGAGACACCCAGAAGGCACATCCCCTCCCAACCGGTACCACATGGTGCTCTGTAGGGGTGTGCAAAACCGGTTAACCGGAGTTTCGGTTAGCCGGTTTTTTGGTTCGGAAAAATTCCGAACCGTAACCAAACCGAAAATTTCGGTTAACCGTTTTTCGGTTAACCGAAAATTTTGGCTCGTCCAAAACCCAAATCGTAACCGAATCGAAAATTTCGGTTAACCGGTTTTTCAGTTCGGTTAACCGATTTTTTGGTTCGATTACCGGTTAACCGTTTACAAATAATAAAAAACTTATACTTTCTTACCTAAATTTGTCATTCTTTTATGTTTAAATTCTTTTTATAAAAATTAAACTTTGGTTACCATTTATAAATAATAAAAAAGTGCACTTTCTTACCGAAGTTTTTTATTTTTTATGTATAAATGTTTTTAAAAATAAAATTACTTTCGGTTCGGTTAACCACCGGTTAACCGAATTTTCAAATAATCCGAACTGTAACCAAACTGAAAACCAAAAAAAAATTTCGGTTTGATTAACCGAACCGACTTTTTTTGAAAAATTTGTTCGGTTAACCAGTTTTTCGGTTCAATTTTCTCGATTTTTCGATTCGGTTTTCGGTTTTGAATTTTTTTGCACGCCCCTAGTGCCCTGTTATCACCTCTTCACGAGCAAGAAACCCTAGACTTTTGGGGAGAATAGACCTTCGAGAGCACGACCTTATGGCCAGCCGCTATACGCGCAGCTCCAGTTGGGGCTAGGGGTTCTCGAGCATGGCCCAATGGCCAGTCGCTACACTCTTAGCTCTAGTGGGGGCTAAAGGTCTCAGAACACTCTTTGTCCCAACAGGGGCTAAGGGTCCTTGAGCTCGACCTTATGGTCGTTCGCTACACCCGTAGCCCCAATGGGGGCTAAGGGTTCTGTAGTGTGGCCCTATAGCCATTCGCTACACTTTTATTCCTAATGGGGGGGCTAAGAGTCCTCGAACATGGCCTTATGGCTAGCCACTACACTCAGCCCCAGTGAGGGCTAGGGGTCCTCGAGCATGGCCTCATGGCCGATCGCTACATTCTTAGCCCTAATGGGGGCTAAGAGTTCCCGAGCACGGCCCTACGGTCGGTCGCTACACTCTTAGCCCTAGTAGGGGCTAAGAGTCTCCCAGAGCACGACCTTAGGACCAGTCGCTACACTCTTAGCCCCAGTGGGGGCTAAGGGCCTTAGAGCACAGCCTTACAGCTGGTCGCTATACTCTTGGTCCCAGTAGCGGCTAAGAGCCTTTCAGTACGGCCAGTGGAATACCACTATACTGGGGGTCCCGGTAGAGACTACAGTTCCCTGCACCCGGTCGGCCGTGTCTGAGTCATCTTCAAAACCAAACGCTATTGCATTCGTCCACACGTACATGCAAACAAATGGTACAAAGAGGCGAGTCGTAAGGAAAGGATCTTTTATTACACCAACCAAATCAGTACATAGTGTCTATGGAAGCAAAAAGAAACAATACAACGGAAACTCCTACTCCTACTCCTCGTCACTTGATACAGGAGGAGTATCACTTAAGCTCGAGGCTTCCACAGGACCGCTAGAGGACGCAAGGTCAGCAGGTGGGTTCACAGGCCGCAAAGTCGGGCTCCCCTAAGCCTGTACTCAACGTTCTCGAACCAGAACTCGAAAGGATCCCAATGCAGCTGCTGCAGAGTCAACATCAAACACCCCGTCGTGATTTTGCATGTAATACCCCGCTCTATAACTTCGTTCACAACCATGGCGTAGAAGATCGCCTGCACCATCTCAGGGATGTTAGAGTCCTTAGCATGCCGTGTAGCCACGCCAAAGCTGAAACCCAGACAGAGGACAAGGTGATCCCCAGGGAGGGGCTTCGGACGATGAGCTGAGGTCTCCCTCCGAGGCCATTGAAAGGTTTCCCGAACGTATTCGGTTGCCATCTCAGTGCTAGTGAAGTTCAGAAAGCGAACCATTTCCCTTATTTTTCCCTCTCTTCTCTATCTCACAAATTCTCCCTCTAAAGGATCGAAGGTGGGCATGATGTGACATGCAGAAGAAGACTCATCGTCCCTTTTTATGGAGAACGAAGCAGGCCAGAGTGCACTGCCCTTCTTGAGGTATCCACCAACCAGTCCACCATAGACACATGGCACTTATAAGAAGGAATTTCATTAATGAAACTAATAAAAATAAAATGGTAAGCAATAAAGGTAAAGAATTGTCTACTCCTGGATGAAAAGGGGGCAGCATTTTATTATCAAGATTTACGATTACACATACCCTTGTACAAAGAAAAGGGCATCCTAATACTACTCCTTGTTACTTGAAGGGGGGACACGTCCCTCGGCCTCGAAGTCACTGCCTAGTCACTAGAGGGGGGGTCGGTTGATCCTAGGCTCTCTGCCTGACTGTTCGAAGGGCCACGGGCCTCCACTGCGACGGTCCATTGTCGAAGCTGCGCTTCCGTCAGTTCGTGACTGGTACGACTCATCCAGCCCTCGAAACATGTCCACCTCAAACCCACGAGGGTCGATTTCAGGTCATCGACAATAAAACCACACACAACACCCAATTCTACAGCATCGTTCAACAGCATGGCATAGAATGTTGCTTGTACCATCTCAGGGAGTTCAAAGTCAGTAGCTGCTCTCGCGGCCTCGGGCAACGAAAAGCATGGGCATAGGTCGTGGTAATCTTCTGGAAGGGAACGAGGCATACGCGTGGCTCTCCTCCAGCGCCAGATGAAGGATTCCCTCAGATAATCGGCCATTTCCCTAGCGTCATAAAGGGGAGGAAATGCCATAATGAAAGGGAGATAGGAGCGTATTGGGCTTTCTTTACCTTTTTTTCTCTCCTATTAACACCATGTTTCTTGAAAGGATAGATGCTTGAGCATCGTTTCTAGGAGTGTTAAGCTGTATTTATAGAAAGGGCGTAAAAAGAGTTGGGGAGCATGGAGATATCCCCAACGGCCCAGTGGCCAATCCATTTCGGCCACGTGGCCATCTAGTCAGCATAAATTGAGATATACACAAACAAAATAGGGAAAATTTAGGAAGGTATGAAAAGCACAGTCATCTTATTACTGATAATAGAGATGATACAAAGGGGAAAGGAGAAAATAATAAATAAAAAAAAGGGGAAAAGAGAAAACAAAAGGATTGGTTGCGAATTCAGGGGCTCCCTTGATGTCTTTACGCCTGCTTATCATCATCAGAAGCGAAAGCCGGCCCCTCTGTGGCCGAGCTCTCATCCCCTTGCTCGGTAAGTCCTCTTCCTATTGCCCGAACCTCGAGCTCTCCACCTCTGGTTCAGCCTTTGCCCAGAACCGAGCTTCAAAAATCCAGTCCTCACATAACCACACCTACGACTCGAAGGTACTCCAATAGAGCTCGGTGAGGGCTGACTCCATTTCCCAGAGTGTTCACCCATGTAAGACCCCCAGCCTCAGGGCTTTGTTCAGAAGCATTGCATAAAATATCACCTATGGCAGCTCTGGAAGTTTGAAACACCCAGTAGCCTCCTCGACCACGGTGAGCTCATCGCTCGAGCACAGGGCCTAAAAATCCTAGGGAAGAGCCGATGGGGAAAGGCAACCCTCTGCCAGTACCACTCAAAGTGGCAGACCATGTACTCGCCATCTCCCTGGTGTTAAGGAAACGAGGAAACGCCATGGAAGGAACGCTAAACGAAGATTGATACTCGAAAGTGAAGGATACACCACCTCCCCCCCCCCCCGGTCGCATTTTATACCTGCAAGGTAGGCAATTTTCCAAAACCGCCATCCAACCCTCAAAACTTATTTATGGTCGGTGCTCGTAAGGCCGTCCATAACGGGGGGGCCCAATTTTCGAAGCCCACCAGATGTATGCCAGTCATGGACAGGTTTCCACATTTCACCTAATTACTCGCCTCGCTCGGCGTGCAGGTAAAGTGTGAGGGGCTATGTGATTAGGGAAATAAGATTTCCCCAAATTGGGCCCATCCCAGTCAACCCATAGACCAGGCCCACACTCTAGAAAATGGGCCCCAAGCAGGACCTAAAGGGCTCTACATAGGACCCTTCTTAGCCAGATCGGCGGCCCATACAGAGTAGCCCAGGTAAGATTACTATTTTACTCCTTTTCCGAGGAAACTATAAATAGTCACCTACCCACCCGGGAAAGGGGTTGGTAGTTTGACCCTCTATTGATTTTTTGCATTATCCCTCTCTACATTGACTTGGACATTTGGACTGACTTGACCATCGAAGAAGTGTTCCCTAGTCCACAACCCGGGGGTGCCCTTTTTGCCGGTCGGACCTTGGAGAAGAAAGACGTCAGGTGTCGCTCACATGGCATTAGATAAACCTGTTCTTTCGTCCCACGTCACCCTAAACTGCATCTAAAGAGAATATTTCAGAATCAGTAGGGGTGAAAATAATTTTATCGAAAAATAATTTTCTTATTTTACAGTGTTTCATAAGACAAGGAAAGAAAGTTTGTTTTCATAGGAAAATCCTTTTTCTTAAAATGAAGGAAAATGTCTCCACTTTGAATAGAGCAAAAGTTGATTTTACATTTCTTTGACTTTCATACAGTCTCATACTTTTTCTCTCTTCCTTGTCTATTTCCTCTTCATATGGTTCGAAGATTGCAGTAGTCACATATGGTTCTAAGATTAAGATAGCATATTAAATATTAGCAAAACTGTATCATTCTGATGCGGATGTCAATGTTGGTGAATCTAACAACCATGATTTCATGAAAATCCAAAACACTCTACAATTTGTCGTCAAGGTTAAGAGGATAGAAAAACGCACCAGGTTTTTCCTCTTCTTTGTTTGGATTTCTACTCGAAGGTAGAAAATCAAAAAGAGTTGCTAACATCAAATTTCAGATAGTAGGTAAGATCAAAAAAATTGACAAATATACATATTGTCATAACTTTGATCTGAATGGCATCAATATTGTAATATAATTCCCCAAAGAACACAATATAAATTCCCATTTTTCTAAATTTCGTCTTTATATTTTGTTTTTCACTATGTGCCTCTTTTTAGCTTTTTTGTTCATTTTTTTCTAATCAAAATCATTTTCCAAAAATTTCATTTTCTCTTTTACCAAACAATTGAAAATATAACCTAAAAATTATTTTACATGAAAAATCATTTTACATGGAAAATTATTTTTTAGGAAAATGATTTTCAACCCTACCAAACACAACCTAAATGATACTATGTGTTGGAGGTGTCCCTTTGTTTTGGTCCATAAGAGCCATAAGGGTACTACAATATGATTACCGTTGGAGGTGTCTCTTTCTACAAGAAAACAATTATAAAGTGACAAAAATGTTGACTAAAATTTGGCCATATTTTGACTGAAACTGGACAGTTGCGACAGGATTTATGACAGAATTTATGGTCGTCAGAAAAACACTCGTTGAAATTAACTTTTTGACCAACCCTTCAAAATTATTGATGAACTGATTTTGACAACATAACAACTAATCACAATTTATCACATACCATATTTTGATGGACTAACAGTCCATCAATATACATTTTGACAGGTCTTCATGTCATTAGTGATATTTTGATGGTAAACATTGCCTGTCACAACGTGCACGAGTTCTTGGATTATAATGGTGTGGGAAATTTTTGACAGTTACAGTGACGAACTTGGTCAACATTCTTGACAGAGTATATTTTTCAATCAAAAATTTTGACGGAGTTTCATCAAAATTTCCGTCAAAATTTGTTCTAAATTTTGATTTCTTTTTTTCATTTTTTAAAATATTCTAGGTGAACCACAATAATACAATTAGTGAAGTGATTTTGTTCAAAAAGTATTAATGATATTTGTTATTAAAATACAGTAGTGATTGATTCATAACATTGTTCCAAAAGGAAGACAATAGTTCATGCCCAAATTGATGTACAACATGAAATTAGTTCCAAACTAACATCAGAAGGTAGTAAATGGACCAAGGTAGATGAAAGATGCCATAACCAACAATTACGTACTATTCATGGGAGTCATCAGCTAAGCTCATTGTTGTATTATCGTCATCAGCAGCAGCAACAACAACAACATTAGCATTGTCATCATTGTGGGAAGAGTTCATGTCAGGAGGTGCAGTAGAGGACCCTACTTTTCGAGTCTTAGAAAAACTCCATAGCTTGCTTATGTTGCTCTTATCCTTGTTCCTTTCTTGCTCCCTAGTATGTTTTTCTATAGCCAACGGATTTTGAAGTGTAGCTTCTTTTTCAGCCCACTGATTGTTGAAGTGTGCAGTGAGCTTCACCATCACATCCTCCTCAATCTTTTTGCGGAGCTCTTCTTCTCAAGCTTCCTATGCTGCCTTATATACATTCTTATTTAACCTCATCACAAATTCTAGTGCATCATAGTTGTTAACAGAGAAGGAATGAGTGGCAGCTGATTGATAAGATTGTTACTTCATCACATCTCCCTCAACATTAAAGTCATATATGCAACCCTTGCTATTGAGGTTTCCTGCAACCCAAATGTCGCGTTATGAAAGTAAAGGTTCGTGGGAGGCGTTATCTATAAATGACTGAGAGTTTCTGTACTCTTCACACCTCTTTGTGTGCTCCTCCTACAGATGAACGCAGAAACATTGAACATTAATGATGGATTATGGTACAAATGTTGAACAATCGGAACACATAAATATATGTAACAACTTATTTTAACATATATGGAAATAAATCTTACCATTATCATCTTCGATTTCTTACACAACTAACTCCCCTACTTCTCTTTTGTCCTGTGATAGTGGGTGTCCTTGTATAGGTCATTGATAGTTGGCTGCCTTTGATGTGTGACCTACTGTATAGAATGCAAACACAATGTCTTACTAGTAATATTTGAAAAAGTATCATTACATAAAGATTGAAATTATTACCATGCATATACGCCATTCAGCCATTGGGATGGTTCCACATGTATGTAAGGAGGAACCCACTTCATCAGGGTCACTGTTACATTTTTCTTGTTCTGTGCACTTAACTTTGGGAAATTGGGGCTCTCCCAATGCTTCCTAAGGAGTTCTAGGTTGTAAGCAGATACAAAATTAGGCGTATGCCTCATCTTACAAAATCTGGCCTATCCCCGAAAAATTAGCTTCCGGGTCTACTATGGTATGGATAAATATTTAATTGATCTAGCAAAATTAGATAAAGATTTTTGGAACTATGCAGGTTTGGGTAATAATCTTTTAGAGTATAACTGTTTTAAGTTAATCATCTTTTGGAGGATAAATATTTTTATTTTTGGCCCAAACTTTTTTTAAATTTCTATTTTTGGCCTAAATGGAGTTTAAAGTGTAAATACTCAAACTTTTGGGCTTTTTTTAGAAAACTTAACTTATATTAATGTTTTGGACTTCGTATGATGACTTTATTGGTACTAGTTATCATATTCTACAACTTAGATCATAAATATGATATTTTCTGTGATTAGAGGTGTTCAACCGAAAATCATGCATTGTTTTATTAAATAATCCGATTTTATTTTATATATTATTTCGTCTACTTTACTTTATTTTATATATTTTTTAAGATTAGCGTTAATTAAATAAAGAGGAGAAGAAAGGACGTCGAAGTTCGGGTTTTACATTCTTGGCTATAAAAATGGTCCAAAATTAATAATTTATGAAAAATATTATTTTCATAATTATTTAATTGGGCTAGGGTTTCAAGAGTTGGAGAAGAGTTAGAAGTCTTGAGGGAGAAGAAGTCTAAGGAAGAAAGGAAGAAGGAAACCCTATTTACTAACCCTAATCACCCTCACCATATAATACAATCCACACCTCCTGTAAAATCACCATCAATCATCACCACCATCATCCTTCATCATCCCGTAGCCCTCTCTTCGCCTCCTTCCCATGATCTTCTCATCATCATCTTGATCACCAGTTCACCTGACAAACACCATCCCACGCCACCCTCCTTCATCACCCATCATCTTCATACCATCATCGTTGTCACCTATACACTCTACGTCTGCCTTCTTTAATGTCCTCACACATCCTCCACACATCATCTCCACCACGCCACACTCTTACATACATACCCTATCCCACTCACTTGCCCATCATCATCATCTTTTAATCACCATCAATCTTCAGCTCCATAAAGCCCCCACGGCTACTTTGCTTCAACCCAACCCCCACGGTCGTCTTCCTCCCCACGCCTGCTTGCTTACCTCACCACCGAACTTCTTCATCATCATCACGCCCCACCTCCCTTAATATCATCATCTCCCAAATATCCTACTCACCGGCCACGCATCATCATCGTTCATCATCAACATCAACTGGCTTCCATACCATTATCCAGTAATATTGATTTGGTTTGTTTATTTTTCTTTTGTTTTATAAGTTTAGTTATTAAACTTGGAGTACTTGGGTAATTTGTGTAATCTAAATTTTAATATGAGTGAGTAAGTTTTTGTGCTTAGTATAATCTACTTGAAACCATGTTAAGTTGATTATTTTGAAACAAGTCTTATGCTTTATTGCCTAGTTGATTCATATTCATGATTCTATAGCGATTAGCGTTTATTGTTTATGATATTCTTGTTAAATTAATTAGAATGCATGCTAGTTAGTTTAATACAATTTGGATTGATAGTTTAGAAGACTATAATACGTAAAAGTTATAGTCTTTTATGCTTAGGTATCACCCTAATTAATCATGGATGGCTCAAACCCATCTCTTTTAATTGGGTAATCGCTTTAGATCTTTGTTAAATCGATTTAGATCTTTGTTAAATCGATTTGCTGGTAAATTGGTTACAAAGTGTTAAATGATGTTTTTCTAATTCTTAATGCTCTAGTTTGGTTAAAATTTTGCGCTGGTGTAAAGATTATCAAATTAGTAGGGTTTATATTAGGGATGGACCTAAGTAAACTAGAATCTAAGGAAAAACGGGGAAGAACCGCTGGTGGATGTCTTCTACAGTTTAACTCATGAATGAAATTAACTTGTGTGTTGATGATAAATATTAATTTGCATAGTGGATTGAGATTATACAAAGTATCCTCGATAAATTTGACAACTTTGATAATTATTTGTTGCTTATAGTTAATTTGGTTTGTTTGTTAATTTTTGTTTCATTTTATTGGTTACCATATAATTTGAATCGACCCCCCAAAAAAAATATAGTCTTTTAGGAGCATATATGTAATTTTAGATAGCTTAGATTTTGATTTTTAGAGTGGTTATAATTTTAGATTGATTTATATTCAGTTTTAGTATTTAATTATTGGTTTGTTAGAAATTAGACTAAAAATAGTTATTTTTGTTCGTTTTTTATTTTTATCAGTTCCTAGAGTTTATATAGTGTCCTAGTCTGCCCATATCTAATTTCATAATTTTTGGAAGTTATTTGATAATTTTTCAGAATTATTTTGTGAAATTGATATGTGCAGGTTTTTAGGTTATTAAGTCTGAAAATTTCGAATTTAATTGTTAATTCACGATTATTAGGAATTGTTAAGTCCAGAAAATGGTGTCGTAGAATTAGAGGGATTTTCTTGATTATTTTCGTATTTATATTTATGCATATTATTTTATTTCTAATTTCAGATTTAATATTCTGCATTGATATTCTGTGGTAATTTTCTGATTTAATTTTGCTGAAATTATTTGGATACAATTGAGGAGTTATAAGCTTATATACCTGAATAATAATATTATAGCTTACTGTTTGACATTTTTAATATTTATTTTCTGATTATTATTTGCTGTTTTGATTTTTAATTAGAATTTCAGTTACTATTCTGCTTTTATTTTTCTAGATTATTTAGGAAAGCTTCTTACTATTTTCTTTCCAGAATACAATCCAAAATATTTAGGAGCATCATTGGGTGTTTTTCCAGATTTTTATTGATTAGATTTTAATTATTTTAGAATTATTAAGATTAGATTTAGTAAATTGGATTAGTAAAATTAGTTCGGATTAAGCTAGCCTTTTTAAAACAATCTTTCCTCGTGGATCGATCCCTACTTCCCTATACTATAAAAAATATTTAATAACCGTAGTAGTGGTTAAATTTGTAACTCTCGGCAAGCTTTACAAATTTTGGCACCGTTGTCAGGAAAAGAAAATTAAATCGTTAGTTTGCTTCTATTTAATTTTACTACTTTTATTGTTTTGTTTGTATTTTAATTTTTTGCAGATTGCCCGTAGTGTATGAAATTAAGGAGTGGTAAGAAAATTGGAGATGACAAGGAGCCACCATTGAAAGCTAAAAACAAAGAGAGTTAGCCTAACCCATGAAGTTTTAGGGTTAAAGAGATAAGAATGTCTACTCTTCAAGAACTTGCTGCTTCTAATTTAGAAACCCAACCAATGCCCATTAACTATACTGTATTAGATAAACCCTTGAAACTGAACTCTGGATTTATTAATTTATTACCTAAGTTTCATGGATTAGCTGGAGAGGACCCATACGGACACATTAGTGAGTTCCTTATTACTTGCTCTGCTATGGTGCTTGAGGGAATTTCTGAGGACCAAATTAGATTGAGAGTCTTTCCCTTTTCTTTGCTTGGTAATGCTAAAGATTGGTTGTATTACATGCCTACTAGATCTTTCTCTACATGGACTGCATTGCATAAATCATTTTTAGAGAATTTTTTTCCAGCATCCTGAATTGGATCTATGAGGAAGGATATATGTTGAATCAAATAAATGAATGGGGAAACTTTTTGTGAGTACTAGGAAAGATTTAATAAATTGTGTGCTAGTTGTCCCCAACATCAAATAACTGAACAATTGTTGATTCAATATTTCTATGAGGGTTTGCTTCCTATGGATCGTAATATGGTTGATGCTGCTAGTGGAGGGGCTCTAGTTAATAAAACGCCAGTAGAGGCTAGAAATTTATTTAATCTAATGGCCCAAAATACTCAGCAGTTTGGTGCTAGGGAGTCACAAGTTAAAAGGGTTAATGAGATTGGTTCTAGTTCATCTGTAGAGAATCAGTTATATTATATTACTGCTATATTAAATAAGACTATCACTGAGGGAGTACAAAACGCAGTTGTATGTGGCATTTGTTGTCTAGAGGGGCATCCTACTGATGCATGTCCTATCCTTCAAGAGGGTAACGTTAATGCTGCCTATTCTAACCAAGGTCAAAGGAAATATGATCCCTATTCTAACACATATAATGAAGGATGGAGAGACCACCATAATCTTAGGTATGGCCCTAAAGCCAATCCACCTGGTTTTAACCAAACATCTTATCAACCTTTTAGTCAACATAGGACCAACTTCTTACTAGAACAAGTTCTTAAGAAGACGGATGATAGGTTCCAGATTTTGGAGACAACTCTTGAGCAGGTTCAAGAGAGGCAGACTGCAACTGATATCATAGTTAGCAACTTGCAGGCTCAAATGCAAAATAGGTTACCATCTCAGCCTTACCCTAACCCTAAGGAGAATGTTAGTGCCATAACACTTAGGAGGGGGAAAGAATTACAAGAGCCTAGGGAGAGTAGAGAATTAGAACTTGAGTTAGAGGGCAAGGGGACTGAACCAGAGTCAGATACAGATTCTCATCAAACTACTAAGGAAATAGGAGAGAAGAAAAGATAACCTTATAAGCCAATTCCACCCTTTCCTAGTAGATTTAGAAACCCTACTTCTAAGGTGAATGAGGCTAACCAAGAGATCTTAGAGACATTAAGGAAGGTAGAAATTAATATACCTCTCCTTGATGCCATTAAACAGGTGCCTCGTTATGCTAAGTTCTTAAAAGAATTATGCACTACCGAGAGGAAGTTCATTGGTAATGAGAAGATAAGTGTAGGGGAAAATGTGTCTGCTGTTTTTTAAAGAAAACTTCCCCCTGAGTGTAAAGACTCTGGTGTGTTTTCTGTTCCTTACAAAATAGGAAACGTTTGCTTTGATAGAGCTATGCTTGATTTAGGTGCCTCTATTAATGTTAAGCCTAGATCCGTTTATGACAAACTGAACCTAGGCGAATTAAAGAAAACTGACATATTGATTCAATTAGCTGATAGGAGCAACACTTATCCTGATAGAGTATTAGAGGATGTTTTGGTTCAAGTGAATGAACTAGTGTTTCCTGCTGACTTTTATGTCATGAACATGGGTGAAGCATGTCATGATATTTCGATCTTGCTTGGCAGGCCATTTTTTAAAACAGTTAGGACTAAAATTGATGTGCATGAAGGAACATTAACCATGGAATTTGATGGTGAAATGATTAAATTTAATATTTTTGATGCCATGAGATTCCTTACTGATGTGAGTTATGTGTATGCACTTGATGTTATTACTGAATTTCCCTAAGATATGTATGACTTATCCAATGAGGATGAATTTTTGACTATGCTTACTAAGAGTCTTGATCATGCTGAGTTTCAAAAAGTTCTTTACCAGATTAATGATGAGTTACTGGAAGAGATCCAACTAGAGGATCCAGGAGCTTCATGAAGTCGAGCCAACGACTATAAACAAAGGCGCTGGTTGGGAGGCAACCCAACGTTTTTAGGGAAGTACCCATTTAATTTTGCTTTTATTTTCATTATTTCTTTCTTTTTGCATGCATTAGGGACAATGCATGAATTAAGTGGGGGGTGCATCCTGCATTTAATTCCTGCAGTTTTTATTCTTGAAAAAAACAAAAAATAGAAAAAAAAAACTCTTTTCTTTTCTTATAAATAATGCATGATATGAGTTTATGCTAGGCTTGCTTGTTTAGAAAAATTTTGTTTTATTAGCTATTTTGTAATTTATTCTTTTATGAGTGAAGACTTCTAAGCATGCTAGCTATCTTTCAGAGAAGTTTGAGTTGATCATCATATATCTCTTTAATGAAGAACTGCCATGATTATTCATCTTATTTATTTATGTTATATAGCCGTTCAGAGATAATAAAATGACCTGGCCCATTTCCTAAACTATTGAATTAGTAGAATAATTTAAACAAAAGTCAGGAATGACAAGTATCCCTTTGAGGCATGCACTACTGGGTGCTACCCTTTGAGGCAATACTGCCACTGGAAAGCTTGCTTCCCATACTAGTGGGTCATTAAAACAAATTAAAGTAATGATGAAAATAACATGTTTGCTCTAGCACCTCTATTCGGGAGAGTGTGAGACAGGGAGTTTTTAATTTCTAAGACCCTATATGGGCCTCAAATATGTGCGAAAGTGGACTTTGGAAAAAAAAAGAAGAAGAAGAAGAAGAAGAAAATTAAATACAAGGCAAGTTTAGAATCAGTTCAATGAGTTATTCTACCTAGTTCAATTGTCTCTATAGCCATACCATGCTTAAATATTTCTATCTCAAATTTGTTAGACCTCTTAATCGGTGTATGCATATTTAAAAGAGGTGGACAATTATTGATCTTGTTATTTCGTTAAGGAAATGTTGTGAGGTTAATGAATAAACTCTCTGAGGATAGTTGGATGTCTAGTAAGTATTCACTTATTGGAGGAAAAACTAATTAATTTTCAATAAAACTGTTTTTTTTTTTTAAGCAAACCAAGACCTAGTATGAATATTATAGTATGCATGACTTTATAAGAAAGAAAGAGGGTCAATTTTAGGTCGAGTTTAAGATTGCTTTGCATGAGGACGTCCAAAGTCTAAGCGTGGGGGAATTTGTTAACCCGAAAATCATGCATTGTTTTATTAAATAATCCGATTTTATTTTATATATTATTTCGTCTAATTTACTTTATTTTATATACTTTTCAGGATTAGCATTAATTAAATAAAGAGAAGAGATGACGTCGAAGTTCGGGTTTTACACGCTTGGCTATAAAGACGGTCCAAAATTAATAATTTATGGAAAATATTATTTCCATAATTATTTAATTGGGCTAGGGTTTCAAGAGTTGGAGAAGAGTTAGAAGTCTTGAGGGAGAAGAAGTCTAAGAAAGAAAGGAAGAAGGAAACCCTATTTACTAACCCTAATCACCCTCACCATATAATACAATCCACACCTCCCATAAAATCACCATCAATCATCACCACCATCATCCTTCATCATCCCGCAACCCTCTCTTCGCCTCCTTCCCATGATCTTCTCATCATCATCTTGATCACCATCTCACCTTACAAACACCATCCCACGCCACCCTCCTTCATCACCCATCATCTTCATACCATCATCGTCGTCACCCACACACTCCACGCCTGCCTTCTTCAATCTCCCCACACATCCTCCACGCATCATCTCCACCACGCCACACTCCTACATACACACCCCATCCCACTCACTTCCCCATCATCATCATCTTCTAATCACCATCAATCTTCAGCTCCATAAAGCCCCCACGGCTGCTTTGCTTCAACCCAGCCCCACGATCTTCTTCCTCCCCACGCCTGCTTGCTCACCTCACCACCAAACTTCATCATCATCATCACGCCCCCACCTCCCCTAATATCATCATCTCCTAAATTTCCTACTCACCGGCCATGCATCATCATCATTCATCATCAACATCAACCGGCTTCCATACCATTATCCAGTAATATTAATCTGGTTTGCTTATTTTTCTTTTATTTTATAAGTTTAGTTATTAAACATGGAGTACTTGGGTAATTTGTGTAATCTAAATTTTAACATGAGTGAGTAAGTTTTTGTGCTTAGTATAATCTACTTGAAACCATGCTAAGTTGATTATTTTGAAACAAGTCTTATGCTTTATTGCCTAGTTGATTCATATTCATGATTCTATAGCGATTAGCGTTTATCGTTTGTGATATTCGTGTTAAATTAATTAGAATGCATGCTAGTTAGTTTAATACAATTTCGATTGATAGTTTAGAAGACTATAATACGTAAAAGTTATAGTCTTTTATGCTTAGGTATCACCCTAATTAATCATGGATGGCTCAAACCCATCTCTTTTAATTGTTAAATCGCTTTAGATCTTTGTTAAATCGATTTGCTGGTAAATTGGTTACAAAGTGTTAAATGATGTTTTTCTAATTCTTAATGCTCTAGTTTGGTTAAATTTTTACGCTGGTGTAAAGATGATCAAATTAGTAGAGTTTCTATTAGGGTTGGACCTAAGTAAACTAGAATCTAAGGAAAAACGGGGAAGAACCGCTGTTGGATGTCTTCCACAGTTTAAGTCATGAATGAAATTAACTTGTGTTTTGATGATAAATATTAATTTGCATGGTGGATTGAGATTATACTAAGTATCCTTGATAAATTTGACAACTTTGATAATTATTTGTTGCTTATAGTTAGTTTGGTTTGTTTGTTAATTTTTGTTTCATTTTATTGGTTACCATATAATTTGAATCGACCCCCCAAAAAAAATATAGTCTTTTAGGAGCATATATGTAATTTTAGATAGCTTAGATTTTGATTTTTAGAGTGGTTATAATTTTAGATTGATTTATATTCAGTTTTAGTATTTAATTATTGGTTTGTTAGAAATTAGACTAAAAATAGTTATTTTTTTCGTTTTTTATTTTTATCAGTTTCTAGAGTTTATAGTGTCCTAGTCTGCCCATATCTAATTTCGTAATTTTTGGAAGTTATTTGATAATTTTTCAGAATTATTTTGTGAAATTGATATGTGCAGGTTTTTAGGTTATTAATTCTGAAAATTTCGACTTTAATTGTTAATTCACGATTATTAGGTATTGTTAAGTCCAGAAAATGGTGTCCTAGAATTAGGGTGATTTTCTTGATTATTTTCGTATTTATATTTATGCAGATTATTTTATTTCTAATTTCAGATTTAATATTCTGCATTGATATTCTGTAGTAATTTTCTGATTTGATTTTGATGAAATTATTTGGATACAATTGAGGAGTTATAAGCTTATATACCTGAAGAATAATATTTTAGGTTACTGTTTGACATTTTTAATATTTATTTTCTTATTATTATTTGCTGTTTTGATTTTTAATTAGATTTTCAGTTACTATTCTGTTTTTATTTTTCTAGATTATTTAGGAAAGCTTCTTACTGTTTTCTTTCCAGAATACAATCCAAAATATTTAGGAGCATCATTGGGTGTTTTTTCAGATTTTTATTCATTAGATTTTAATTATTTTAGAATTATTAAGATTAGATTTAGTAAATTGGATCAGTAAAATTATTTAGGATTAAGCTAGCCTTTTTAAAACAATCTTTTTTCTTGGATCGATCCCTACTTCCCCATGCTATATATAAAAAGTATTTAATAACCGAAGTAGTGGTTAAATTTATAGCTCTCGACAAGCTTTACAAAAGGCCCATCATGGTTAGCAAAATAATTAAAGCTTAATTAGAGATTTTCAACCATTATCTAAACTCAATTGGCGCTAGACCCTAGTGTTTCTCTAACTTCCAGTTTATAGAGATTATTAATCTCAACCACACATTTCTTAGATCATGCATAGTATAGATTTGTTTGGTTTCCTACGTCAAACCGTATATAAGACATAAGGTTCAATTAAATAACGCTTCCTACTAAAAATTTTCATTTATTGAAAGTTTGAAAGTAGAAATATTACAATGGAAAGACTGAAAAGGGACTAAAGCTACTAAGATCATCGGAGATACTTCCTCATAGAGAAATGAAAAATCCCAACTTCTCTTTTGCTCAAGTATGCTAAAATGACTGTGTCCCTTCTTAGCACTCATTTGCTCCTTTTACAGAGGAGATAGACTATATAAGATGCCCTAATTGCTACAGTACATATTAATATTTTCACATGACTATAGCTGTCCTTACATGGCTACAATAGACAACATTGTTTTACTAACTTGACACTTAGCAAAATAAGACAATAATGGAGTAACAACTTTTCAAAGTCTTTAATGGTAACAAGACTAGTCATTCATATTGAGATTCTGTATGCCTTCATCTCCAATAATGCCTTCCAGTCGATCATTATCCAGATAATCATCAAAATTTTCATCAAGTTGAAGATACTCTTGATCCCATTTTTCAAATAATTCATGAAGGTAAATTTTCTAGCTTCGGTGTCAAAGAGATAATCAAAGACGTCTTCTGAAGTAGCTTCTTATACCTTCATATATTTGTTGAGATCATCATATGAACGAAAGTAGTGCTCCTGTAATATATTAGTGATCTTCCCAGTTTAATAATGCCCACATTTGATGGTAAATATTATAAAAACTAATGGCTCTTGCTAAAGCAATATCATTAATTACTTCTTGTCATTATGGAAACCATTCTTATTGTTGATCATTGGGATTGTCTAAATCAACTAATTGAACAAGATAATGGGCTGGTGTGGCTTTTTCATTTTCACACTCAATTACTACACAGTGTTCCTCGACAAACAAACTTCTAATGTATGAAATTTTTGTTGGACCATTTGGAGAAATGAGAATCTAATAGATCCTTTTAAATATGTATTGTTCAAACTTACTTAGTCTTACGAAGAATGAGAACTTTGGATATGAGATTTTCATGAGGTAAGCTACCATTCCATATTTTCAGGCTTTCATGATGGGGTCATCTGAACAAATTGAATTTATTGGCACCACCAATTCCAGATCTATTAAGAAAGAAGATCGTAGTACTCCATGACTCCCAAATATCATAAGAATAATTATGATAATAGTTGATGCAGGCTGCATACCAGTCGTTGAACTATTTCTCTTGATCATAGGAACTTATTTTTTCTTGAATATCATAAAGACACATCAGGTAATTCATTTGTAACTCTAAAAGATTGAATCTTTGTGCTATTAGATAGGCAGAAGATAATAGATCAAAGCATGATTTACTTATTGTATGGAATTTCAAAATATCAATAAGGATTCTACTAGAAGGAGAAATTTGTTCTAGTAGTAGTGACATTTCAATTTGGATTTCCTCCTTTTCCAACAGGAGTTTTGCTCTGGTAATCACGATTAGTGAGTTCACAAGTTAAACTATCTACTAGAGAATTATTCGATCCCTACATATGTTCAATAGAGAAAGAAACCTAGTTAAATCATAATTGCCAATGCATGAGTCTTCTTGCGCTTGCATATTTGATAAATTTTTTTTCACAAAACGAAGTATGCCTTTACAATTAGTTTGAATAAGAAAAAGTTTTGGGACTAAAAGATTAAGAACTTTTCAATTTCCCTTATGACTGCAAGGATTTCTTTTTCCATCGTAGAATGGTTTCATTTGGCTTTATTAAAACTTTCACTGCAATATTTGCAGAGTTTTTATCCTTCTCTAATTTTGAGTACTACACTCTAATGCTCATTGTTGGCATCTATCTCATGAATTACTTCATCTTCCCCATTTGGCAAGCTAAGAACATGAAAATTTTTACACATCTTTTTAAAGTTTTGAACAATCTTTGAATCACTAGGGGTCCATATTCGACGAACTTCTTTCTTGACCTTATGCCGTAATGGTTTTCTTAATTTAGCTAGATTTTAATGAGATCTAAAGTATAGGTAAGACATCCAAGAAGCCTTTCTAATTGCTTTCTATCTTCTATCTTTTCAGGGAGATTTTCTCTTGAGTATGCTTTGGTAGGATGATTTGTCTAGTTTTATCTCTAGACCTAAAAACTTTATTTCTTCTTCAGCATAAATGTACTTGTTCTTACCAAGGATAATACTATGGTCAATGCATCTTTGAGTGATAGTTAGGGCATCATCTTTGTATTGTTCTGCGGTCTTAGAAAAAACAAGGATATCATCAATTTAAACTAGACAACAGTGATTAAGATCTTTGAAGATGTTATCCATTCTTTTTTGGAATATTTGATGTTCATTTTTAGACCAAATGGCATCACCATCTATCGATAATGTCCTTGAGGGGCACTAAAAGTAGTTAAAGGAATGCTTTCTTCATCTGTTTTTATCTGCTAGTGCCTGCTTTCGCAATCCATTTTTGAGAACTAAGAGGTTCCTTGAATTTTGTTGAAAAGAACTGCATTGTCTGGAATATAATAACCATCAACAACAACAACAACAACACCGCCACCCAGTGTGGGTCCCGCTTTTGCGGGGTCTTGGAGATCCAGCTGTAGGCAACCTTACCTCTACCGGTATTCCTACCCATAGAGAGGTTGATTCCAAGAGACCCACGAAAAAGGGTTTGTGAAAAAGTTTTATAGAGGAAAGCGCTTGCAAAGATAGTATTATCATTAAACCTTTCGTAATTAATTACCATTGTAGCTTTCCCTCTTTTCTCTTTAGCATGATTTCTTACCATAAAAGCGAGACTAGTGTGAGGACTCTTACTATTCTCGATTAACCCTTTATCAAGAAGTTCTTTGATTTGTTATCAAATTCTTGGATATTCTGGTGTGCATACACCATTTGCTTGACTTAAATAATAGTGTTGGGATTTAACAAAGTGATTTTTGCTAATGTCCTATCCGTATCCCAAAACTTTGGTGGATTATTAGAGTGGAGTTCTTTACATAATTGTTCTTATTATTCAATAGTTTCCTCCTTAATAGATTGCTCAAGTAGTGAGATTGTTAGTGCTATTTCATGTTGTTAAGATATTACCTTCTCTTCACGCTGGTTGTGTATAAACTCAATCTGATGAGTGTAAGCCTTACTTAATTTCTAAATAGGCATTGAGTGACCATTAATTGTAAATATTATTTAATTTATGGTCTGTATGCATGGAGAATATAGCTTCTGGAAATTATTTCCAATAATCATATCATGAGAGGGTTGATCAATTGCCCATAAAACTGGTATAATGCATTTGACTCCTCCTATTTCTATGGATAACCGTTCTATGGCTTTGTTGCGGCTCATTATACTATTGTCAGCTATCCTCACTTGCAGAGGATTCTTGACTTTTTTCCTCATGAATTCTGGAAATAAAAATCTTTTTTTCAAAATAGACAGAAAAACCACTATCTATGTAGGTACACAATTCATATTTATTATGTCCCTCTAAACATACATTTATTGGGATATAGATGCTATTCAGATTTGTGTTGGTGACTTTATAGCATATTTTCATAGTCATGTTTTTAAGTAATTCATATTCATAGATTGGCTCACTAACAGTTCTTGTTTTGTACCCAAATGACTTTTCTATTTAGACTCATATTTTGGTCTTTCACTATGTCTTGCGGGTTCAAAACTCATTCTACTAATTTTATTGGTCATATGAATTGTATCATCTTCTTTAGCTGATAAGGATCCTTCTCCCCATTACCATTCTTGCCAATTTTTATTACATTTTTCTTGTTGATTTTTGTGGGATTAACAAAGCTAGATGTACAAGAACTATCAATTTTTATTTCTTGTGGATTGGATTTATCTTTTGATTTTTTTTGCATTGGAGTAGGACTTTCAAATTTTTTGCTTCTCTCATAGTTATCTTGGTCTTTGGATCTATAGTATTATGTAATTTATAGATTATTTTCTAAAATATCCTTAGTAGGTATCCTCCTCTTTTCATATCCATCCCAACTATTTTTATCTTAAAGGATAGGAATTTTTTGGCAAATTCAACATTTAGGCTTACACAATATCCTAATCGGTAATTAAATTCTACTGATCCATTATATAAATTGATATTAATTCTTATGATAATTTGATCCGTTACACAATATCACAAAGCATCCTTGACATAATAGTGTAATGGAGTAATTTGACTTGAACACTTCCAACATTGATATATTTATACTTTCTATCTTTGTTTTGCTTAAGGATATTTTTCCAATTAATGAGATTAACTTCTCTTGCATCATGCTCACAGTCTTTGATTTCTGGATCTCTTTTCATCATTTCATATACTTATTTGCTCTTTAATTAAAAGATCAATTTTTTATAGATGATATCTTTCTGATTTATGGGAAGCACCCAATCTCCTTTGACTTCTTGGTTCTCATTATCTACTAAAAATTCTTCTCCTTGAAGATCGCCGAGACTAATCAAACTACTTTTCATCACACGACTAATTTCTTCATTATCAATTTCTCCATGTTCAGCTTCTAGTATAACTTTAACAATTCCCTTGTTGTTTTTTAGTGCTAGATCTAGTGCTTGTTCCTCGCTAAACTCAAAATAATTTAGGCTACCTAGAGTTTTAATCAACTTATTATTCATCCTATTTTTGCATTTGTTAGCATAATATCCTACTTCTCTGCATGCCTAGCATTTGTAGTTATTTTTTTCCGCAAGATAATAAACCAGTTTCCTAAAAGGTCTTCGTTTTTTAGGGCTTGGTTTGTTATAATATTTTCTTTTATATTTCTCATTCCTTTGCTTGTTAAGAGCTCGTTTTCTTATAAAATTTTCTTTTTCTTCTCTTTTCAAGTTTTTTTCCCTATTAGTGAGAATTATCCTAACAAGTTAGAAATTGCTTCTTTATTTTCTTATACCTTTGGAGATCGAAACATTGATCATTGACCCATTTTTTTAGATAAGAGATTCTTCACCAACTTTATAATAATATTGACTAAATTCAGCAATATAATTCTCTAGATATCTTACATCCCATAATTTTATGTTATTTATCTTTCTTTGCCATTCTTTAGTCTTTTCTTCGGAATCGAGTTTAGCTCTAATGAATTCAATTTTGATTTCCTTACATAGATTTTTTAACAATGCAGCTGGGGCATCCATCATTTTTAATGAATTTTTACCGTCTCCATTTAATGAATCATGCTAGTTAGCCCCAGTGCAAGAAAAACTATGTTCAATATAGTTTAGAAAATTTACAGCAGTCTAGTATTTAGGTTTAGGATACTATTTATGTTCTTTTCCAATGCTCAGGTTTAGGAATTATATTGTTAACTAGATTGTAATCAATTTTATTTATGTTAAGTTCTTCTCCAATCTCATTAATTTCGTCGTCAAATACCATTTTATCATTTTTTTAATCCAATTTCCTTCTAATTTCTTCTAAATTTACAACATTAAGATCCTCTAATTTAATTAGGTTCAACTGTGGATATATTTCTTTTTCTATGTGGACATTATTCGTCTCTTCATTATCATCAAATAATATGTCTTGTTTATCCACTATTATGCCCATGATTTTGTTTAATTCTTCCATATTTTGTTCTTTTTCAAACATATTATGCAGTTCTTCAAGATTATACTATTTATACTCTATTCTCTTTTTTCTCTCCCTTCTCAGATGATTTTTCAATTGATTTTACTTCTACTTTTTTCTAAATTTTTATATCATGCAAAGGAAATGAATTTTTGTTTTTTGGGTGTTAGGAAGGATATTTATGCTGAAATGGAGTACTAATACTTAAACTAGATTTTACACTATGCCTAATCTTGTTAACTAAAGAAAGATGGATTACGGACAATTGCTTCTTAGTCTCCTCAACTTCAATCTTAATTTTTACTAATTTGGCTTTTAATTCGAGAACTATATTAGTGACATAGTTTAGTTGAGGTGCTACCGAAATGGTTCCTTTAGGTGAGTGAACAATATGCGATAATTAGGAACATGACAAGTAGGTGATGATTCAAGCATTAAACACAATTCATAAGCTTAATTAATCTTTAATTAGCTTAGTTATCTTAATTATTTTGGATCACATGGCTTTGATACCGGTTGAAAGAGGGCTTCAAGTTGTACCTATGAGTGGAATATCACATGCACAAGATTAATTTTTTTTGGAAAATAAGCTTTTAAGGATTGTGATTAAATATGAAAATTTTAAAAACTTAGGATACTTTTTGTAATTTAAAAAGTTAGGTTTGGCCACTTTTGATTCTAGAAAATCCCAAACTTGTATGGACCTCGAAATATTTTCTCAAAATTGTCTGGTCAGAAAAACATTAATCTATACCTTGATGGTCCATGATGTAATTTACCCCACATCTCCCAAGTAGGCCAATCTCTTAGGCACTTACCCTTAATAATTTCACCTATACATGTTGGGACTCCTTTGTGGGGCTTGAACCTACACCGAAATGAGATATGTGAACACTATAAGGAATATCGAAGTAGTCGATAGATATAAATGCAATTCTTAGCATTTCAACTTTAGTAAAAGAGAGTAAAAAATGTATGTTGCCTTCGGGGTCTAATAGAATCTTGTTTTTAATGAGCACCTCAATCTTGGTTGATGGCGCATTACGTGTAACGCCCCCAGTTGCTAATGTTTGATTATTCTAACTCAATCCCTTGTTGATTTGTGATTTGCAGTAGAAGTCCTGTGACTGGGGACGCTACCGCCGTTCCTTGACGGAACCAGGCTAACTGAAAACCACATGCATTAGAACAGATGTCATAATTAAACATACTTTCAACCACTAGCATCCCTTAGGACATATAATTACACCCGTTAACTCGGCGTATGACTAACAGTTACCGGCTAACACAATCTTCAAAATAATGTACAATCAACGGGGTTTTGGGGAGGTTAGCCTATAAATCACTGTGAGCACCGGCTAGCTAACATGCAGTAAACTGTAATCTTCGCTCATTTCTCGCTTTCCTCTGGCTTATCTAAAAGAGGGCTCTGCGCTGATCCTTCACCTAAAACAGAAAACATGAAAACATTCGAATAATGAGCCGAAGCTCAGCATGTACATTCCTATGTTGTTAAGTGAGTTTTGTATGCAAATGGTTGGGCGCCCGCATTTCAAAACATTTTGATTTGCAAACAGGGGAGAGAGAATATATACGTAAAACTGATTTGTTGATTATTATCTGAAAGTGGACCCCTTGTTGACGTCTGCTGCGATCTTGAAATAGGTGCACACATCCCAGGCCGATCGGAGAGCCTGAGTTGTAGCCGCGCGGGTAAATTGAGGGGTACAAGCCCTGATGATTGAGCATTGACGGGCCCACTTGATTATGTGACAAAACATTGAGTAAACTGATTCCTTAAAGGAGCATTATATTGATTTTGTTCATCATTGAGAAACATGTGAGTTTTTGAAAAACACAGGCAATGTACGTACCTGGTCTTTTTGAAATTCTCTCTCCTTTATAATGGAGCACGTGTGCTGGCAGCTTGAAGCGACCGAAGTGGCCTCATTCCTGCTTCAAAGATTTTATTTGTCCCCAATTAGTGCGACATCACGAAGTTTATTAAATTTCTCAACTTAATGGATTGTTTGTGGCTGGCTGTGTGTTTATAACTAACGAGGTTATCACCATTGCGTTTTAAGTTAATGATATAAGTTCATTACTGTCATTATTTCATTGCGCAATGCGCATCAAGGTCCTTGTAAACTGTTATTATTGTTTTAAATCTTGATAATCATTCAAGTCTTGTATTTCATTATTCAAAATTCTTATCACATTAATATTTGTTTCATCTTGTTAGCACCTTGAATTTGTTTATTTCTATTACTTTGGATTTTTTTAACTTGAGTTGAGGACGAAGACAGGCATAACACCAAACTTTTATCACATTAAGCTATTGATAATCGTGAATTGGGATATTTGGAATGCTAATAATTAAGTAAATCAGTAGTCGAAACATTTTACATGCCTTAGGCTTGTCTATTCAATTGCAATCACAGGGTCATTTGCAACATCCTAGCTAAACTGGCACTTCACCCCAACATCGAACCCTCATAACGCCAAATTTTATAATTTCATTTATGGTGTGTTTGGTAGGGTTGAGAATCATTTTCCTAGAAAATAATTTTCCATGTAAAATAATTTTTCATATAAAATGATTTTTCAGTTTATATATTTAGTTGTTTGGTAAAGGGAAAAATAAACTTTTTTGAGAATGAGTTTGATCAGTAAAAAATAAACCAAAAAGTTAAAAATGATTTTCCTTAATCTTCAAACCATATGTCGAGGAAATAGACACGGAAAAGAGAAAGGGTGTGAGAGTCTAAAAAACATAAAATCAATTTACGCTCTATTCAAAGTTAAAATATTTTCCTTCGTTCTAGGAAAAATAATTTTCCCCTGAAAATGAATTTTCCTTCTTTGTTTTACCAAACACCGTAAAATGAGAAAATTATTTTCTAGGAAAATAATTTTCATCTCTACCAAACACACCCTTAATGATCACCTTCTCTCAACCTCATCAACTCAACCACACCCAAGCTTGTACTTTATTAAGGCACCCCCTTTAAAACGTTAACCCATTACTTCCATGGCATCACATAACTGACCAATACTCGTTAACTTGGTAACTAATTACGCACATCATTAATTAAGCAAGAGTTGACTCAATTTAGGGTATAAATTCCAACCCATCATGCTTTTTAGGCTTATGACCCCCAACACTTATCAAACATTCATTCTATATAATGTATGTGATCATTCACCTAACATGCATCCTACTTCGATTCCATCATGCTCAATATGGAACTAGGTTATAACTTCGACTAGCCATCAATGCTAATTACCACTCCCCATTTCAATAATACAACCATTACATCAAACCACAAGTTTACTACATGACCCAACGATTCTTAACTTCAAAACTCGCATTACACATGATAGTGAACAACGTCGAGTAATTAAAAAGCCCTATAAAGTCACAAACTTGTAACATGTCGTATCTTAGGCATATCCTACCTCTAATTATATTAAATCGACTTGCATAAGCCTAGCCATCTCCACTACACTCTACCAACCCTTCGCAATTATTAATCGCTATCAAGCTATGCAAATAAATCCCATTGCCATTCAATTCAAGCCATAAATTCACACTGCACCAAACAATTCCAATCTCATCAAATTTGCATATTTAGTCATCAGGCATCAAAATTAATTTGGAATTCAATGAATTATAACGAACAAACTAAAACCCGACTCAATTCCAATGTCACTTCGACTCTCTGCCAAAATTACCCAGTCGACAAATCCTTTCCAAATGACCACAACAATTTCAGAACTCACAAATAAAATGAATAGCAATGCTGATTACACCATTTAATCCATGAATTCACTAAAATTAACAAGTTCGATAAATTATCGCAAGCACAAGCAAACGGAAAAGTAACCATGACCTCAATTTCCCACTTTCTACTCTCTGTCAACTTCCTCCCAAATCACAACCAACTCAATGTCCACAACAATTTCAGAATTTCTCAAATAGATAAATACCAATGCTAATTACATAATTGAATCGATAAATTCAATCTCAATATCTCACTAATTCAACTAAGTTAGGTTTAGGGCTTCACCTTCCAACTTGGCTTTTGGGGCTAGAACAGATAGGAGTGGGCGGTGGTGTTGATGACTGGTGGCGGTGGACGGCGACTAGCGGCTGACGGGGCCAAAGCTCGGTGACGACGGTGGCAGAAAACAGGGGCAGAACAGGGGGGTCCCGTGCGGTTCGACAGGGTTGTGCGGTTCGACAGGGCACGAGCAGGCGGGGCAGGTGGCGTTGGGGTGCTGCGCCAACACGGTCGGCGTGGTCGGCGGCAGAGACAACCGGAAGGACGGCTCCCTTCCGGCGAGCGACGCAGAGGAGGAGAGGGGGTTGTCGGGCTGGTGGTGAGGCGGGGAGAGAGTGTGAGAGTTTTGAAGTTTTGATTAATTTGTGTTGGTTTTGTTTTAATTATGTCAGTTTGGGTTTTTTTTTTTGGGTATGTGGATTATTATTATTATTATTATTATTATTATTATTATTATTATTATTAT
>JACYFF010031957.1:119788329-119805153 GCA_017589665.1 Selenicereus undatus | reverse complement strand
ATTATTATTATTATTATTATTATTATTATTATTATTATTATTATTATTATTATTATTATTATTATTATTAAGGAGTTTAACGTTGTCTGGTTTGAGGCCACGTTGTCGTTCCAACTTACAACGCACAAATAATTATACATATAGACATGTATATGAAATGCTGAATTGAAATGCAGTGCCCAACTGGCTTAATTGAAGATTAACATTATTCAAACTAAGTTAAATGAATATTAGGTTCGGGCCGTTACATTACGCCTTCTATGACTCCCTATATTTTGAGCTAGTTGTAAGGTATGCTGTGCAGTTAGTTATGGAATTGGCTATGGATTAGTATGGGATTGTTGCATGTTTCCATGGAGGCTTAAATCCAACTGTGGGTTCCATTGGATCATTGGTCCAAAAGTATTCCAAAATCCCTAGTTCATGCCTCCTAGCCCTAGGCTTTCACCAACATGTGATGTTTGCAAACTTGCATTTGTGTTTTGGGCTGGCACTTGGTTTTGGTCAAAAAATGGGAAGTTAAAATGTGGATCATATTGTGGAATAGGCATGAAGGAAGTATTATCTAGCCCTTGGGGAGGTACTCTGACAAGGGGTCCATATGATCAGTCCTCCTTACATGATCAGAGGAATGTTAGTGTACACTAGAGCATCGACCTCGTCATCTTCTTCCTTGCTCACGTTGCCTATCCCTAGTTGACATCTTTGACATATAAAACCATTAAGTAGTACAATAAACATTATTAAATGTGCAAAAATTATGACCATTACATGCGTATACTTTGTGTAAAGTAATCACCATGGTGCCATAATGCAGGTTATAAGACGTAATACAATTACATATCTTAGCATCACTTTAATACATCATGAAGGTACCAAGGTACACTCATAGAAAGTACGTAGATGGAAGAGAGTACAAATTAAGTACAATAGTCAATTTATTAATGTCCTAAGACACAAAGTAATTGGAATATATTGCATGCAATTTGTCATTCATCGTCCTTATCCTCATCCTCATCATCATCATGTGACTGATACTGCATTTTATTGAAATCTTCTTCAGTATCAGTTTCAACATCATCCCACTCATTTTTTTTGAATTCATCTATATCATCAGATTGTTTTTCTTCCAATGATTCGAAGTCAACCACTTGCACTTCCTTCATAACTCTACCGAAAATTGTGGTAAGGTTTTTGAGATTTGAGTGGTTGAAGTCATTTCGTCTTCTTAGAACATGACTGTGACATGTTCACCATCACATTGCATGTTCGGGCATCACCTTGGTTTATTTGTCAAAGAAGTCACCATGTTGATTGTTAAGTTTTAAGGCACACAAGGACACAAGAGGGGGGGTGAATTATGTCTTCCGATTTTTTCGTTTTGTTTCAGAACACTCGTTAGACCTGTTGGGAAAGGTGTTTGCAGTAACGCAGAACAAAACTTTGAATGCATAAATAAAGGAGACACAAGATTTTACGTGGAAAACCACCTCTGGGCCAATGTAGGTGTAAAAACCACGACCTACCTCAGTAGGATTTCAACAAACACTTTCACTAACACGGGCCAAGTTCGTTACACTATGTAACACACATGACAACGCCACACACGTAACTTAGTCTCCCCCGAGACTCTAGTTACATACACGTAACTATTCTCCACATAAGAATGAGTCACACAACACGTCCAAAGTGTCTCGAGACTTAGACACACTCTAAACTTAACTGATGGCAGAAAAGAATAGAAGAACACCTTACTTTTTATGCCTCTAAACAAGCTGAATCTAAGGTACAATTACAAACCCTATTATGCCAGAAAGAATGACTCAATTTAGCACATTCCTTGAAGGTTTTTCACTCAGAGAATAAGCTCATAAGAAACTCAATATTTGCCTTGAAAAACTGTTACTTGAAGAGATGAGATGCTAGTGCTTATGTACCCACAAAAAGCAAGGATTTGATTTCCAAAATTACTCTGAAAATAGTTAGTAGATAATAGGAATTATATTTCTCAACAATATCTTTTTAGGAAATCATATCTTAAAAGATAAGATAAAATCTTTTGAAAAATCTTTTTAGGAGATCAATATTGTTTAGGAAAGTACTCTTTCTAAAACACAATATTATCATAAAATCAATCCTAAATATATTAGGAATTTTGGCAGTAGGAAAACTCTTGAAAATCTTTGAAAATCGATTTTTGCACTCGTTGCCCTCAGAGCACTGCAGACCTGTTTGCTCAATTGTTCTGAGCAGTGTTTTGAGTCAGCTTAAATAATTCCTTCAAGGTGAGTGTTAAGTCAAGTTCTTCTTTGATATATTAACAAGAATCAAGACAAATATAACCAGTAATTAGCCCTAAGACTCTAAAGACTCTTATACTCTGCTGATGATGTGCACATATATCCACTTTGATGATTTCAACTTCTTCAACCTGTTCTTCAGGGTGTTTGCAACTTCTGTCACTTTCAACATAGCTTCAAGCATGATGTTTTGAACTGATCTCTAGGATGTTTGCAATCTATCTTATCACATGATTTTGGCACTCAACTCAAGCCAAGCATAATTAGTACATTTGGGTTGTAATCATCAAAACCTTATATAAGATTTGATTCAACAAATTTCCCCTTTTTGATGATGACAAACCAAATGACCATCAAAGGTGAGACATAGCAGAGGGCAAAAACATTAGTGCCAAACTTAGTCAAAGTATCTAGATCACGTAGGAGAGGTACATAAGAATAAGAGGTCAACTTAAACCGATTGATTTAATTGAAACATGGCCGTACTTGTCTTCCCCCTTTTGACATCATTGAAAAGATCTAAGAGGCCACATGCATAAATTCAGTGGGGATGCACTGACCACCACAGGTAATGAGGGAAAATAATCCACGATACAGTTAAGTATACAGTACATAATGGTATTGGCCATCCCAATTACGCACAAATACACAACTGCAAAGGCAAGTAATGGCATGACATAACCAAACCAAACTAAAAACAAATATAACCACTGTCAATCACATGCAGAATCAAGATTAACCAAACAAAAACGCGAACAGTGTTGACGGGAATAAGGCAAAGAACAGAGTTGAATCAGGAAGAAGAGGAGGATGGAGCAAGTTTAGCCATAAGGGCAAAGAGGGCATGAAGAATATCCTCATGGCGTTGCGCATTCAAGGCCTTTTCTTCAGTCAGTGCTTGCTTTACTTCAGCAATTTCCTCCTTCAGATGGAGCTCATCTTGGACGAGAGTCGCAACCGTGGTAGTGCTGGACAATGCTGTCATACTAGAACCAGGATGGGGACTAGGGCCAAAGGGTGTTTTGGGTCCTTGTTCTAACATGGTTCGATCATTCTTCTTAATCTGGAACCCACACCCAAGTAAAGTATTGCTCCCTATTTCATCAGTTACTTGAAAGCCCATTCTATTTTGCAAAGGGATCCCAGAGCCTCAAACACCGAAGTCAAAAGAAAACCATAGCCCAGATCCTGGATTCTGGAAGTGTTGGCAATCCGTCTAATGTGACTAATCATGATAGCAGGCAAATTAAGGGGCTATCCCCGATTGAGGAGGTCACTAAGGTACATGTCCATAGAGTCCGCAAGATTGCATCCCTGTCCTTGAGGTATCACATTCTTAATGACAAACCAGAATAACAACCGATGTAAAGGCTGCATTTTCCCCTTTCTTACAAACCGAGGTGCACTTAGGTCAGGTTGTTAGGCTAGTTTTCTGATGAGATCCAACAATTGGTCATTGCTCAGTACAGTTTTATCTTCCCTGAAATACACATCAAACCCTTTAGAGGGTACCCCAAGCCAATCTCGCAGGATTTTTAGCATTAAAACACAGTTCCCGACCGTGAACAGAGCTAGTCACTATCCCATTAGTGACCTCATAATTGGCATAAAATTATGCTAATTCAGGTACTGAGCAGCCCCTCTTAGTATTGGTAAATGTATCTAGCCAACCCTGTGTTCGCAATTTGTCCAAGAACACCTCTAAGCCCTATTCTTGGAAGTATAGAACCTTCACTAGCTTCCCTCGCACCACGGCTTTTTGCAGGAAATGTCTATACCTTTCCCCCTGGGTTAGTGACTTTCTTGATTTCTTTTTCGAGGGTTCCTCACTTCTCTGACCTAGGTCAGACCCCTGTTCTGGAGAACCCCGTTTCGGGGCACGTTTCTTCGAGGGCACAGATAGGGAAGGCATTTGGGAGGTTGTTTGCATAGTTGATTTGGACAGAGTTTTGGAAGTGGACTTAGGCTTCTTTGAAGGTCGAGCAACTTTGTCCTCAGGTAGGTCCAATGGGATGGCAAGACCCACACTCCTAGTACGAGGCCGACGCATGGTAAGGGTGTGAGGCACATTGGGTTGGGTGGTGGTTTTGACTCTACGAATGGGTGGTTTGAGCACTGTTTGAGGAGTTGTTTTGGGGATTGGTTTCATGATGTATTTGAACTGAATGAGAGGCTCGTCCTCTTCAAGATCACACACACGATCATCATCCAAGTTTGGCTCTTCAACCAAATCCTCCACAATCACAAATTCTCCACCATTTTTAGGGAATTTCGGCTCAGTCATATATGTTCATACAACACCAAATCCCATCCCAAAATCGACTTAACAAGGGGTATGGCCTCAAGTTCAATTCCTACTATCCTCAAATCAATACTTTTTAGAAATTGAAAGACAAAGGGAGAAATACCATAAGTGGGCACCGGGGTATCTGCCGGCGGCGATGGTGGTGGCGTATTGAATATGTTGAGTAATTATCCTTCCCTTTTTCTTGATTTCTTGGCTTGAAGTGAGCGTGGGTGATGTGCCTTGCGACCAGAGGATGTGCCGCTGCTCGGAATTCATGCCATTGGAGAGCTTGAGGAAGGAAGGAGTTAGGGTTTTGAGGGTTTTAGGACAAGGATGGAGAATAGGGTGCTTGAGGAAAGGAGAGAAGATGGTTGAGGAATTGGAAAGTAATTTGAAAAAGGTTAACCACAATTCTCAAAAAACAAAAAATCCTCCCCCCCTTTTTGGGTCACCGGTTTTAGAGAGAGAGATAGAGGAATTTGCATGCCAAGAAATCATTACACCTTGGGAAAAGCTGCAATTGTTAGAGGAGGTGTAATAAAAGAAAAATCCAATTCCCAACACACATAAGAATATGGTATCTTGATAACATATGATACAACCAGTGGTCCGACCTGTTCTTAGCGCATGTTCTTGACTATTATATATTCGGTATCAAAGGATAATAAGGGCAGTATCATTAGACCTCAACGACTGTCAGCCATATCAGATTCCACACATATGCAATTAACTGCACAGCGAGTTGAATGCATCCCTTGAAATAATTTATTTGGCCTAAGACCTTACTAGTCAATCATTGGGGGTTGATGAAGTTCGTTTAAGTTCTTTTAATCAAACCCAATTCAACCCTATTCCTTTCAAATTGATCTCTACTTAGTGCTTTGGTAAAAATATCAGCAATTTGCTTATTAGTGGCACAAAAATTCATTGAAATCAAACCCTTTTCAACATTGTCTCTTAAGAAGTGATGGCGAACATCAAAATGCTTAGTCCTTTTATGTTGACATGGATTTTTGGCAATATTAATTACACTTGTATTATCACAAAATATGGGAATGCATCCCATGTCAACACCAAAATCCTTGAGTTGTTGCCGTATCCACAACAATTGAGCACAACAAGAAGCAGCCGCTACATACTCGGTTTCTGCTGTGGACATGGCAACTGAGTGCTGTTTCTTTGTAGACCAAGAGACCAAACAGGGCCCAAGAAAAGTAGCCATACTTGAGGTGCTTTTTCTGTCAACTAGAAATCCAGCATAGTCAGCATCAACATACCCAATGAGGTCAAAGTTGCATCCACGTGGATACCATAGTGCCAGATCAGAGGTGTTTTTCAAATATCTAAATTTTTTTTTTACAGCTTTCAAGTGTGTTTCTTTTGGATTTGACTGAAAACGGGCACACATACCAACACTGAAAACAATGCCAGGTCCACTAGCGATTAGGTATAGGAGTGACCCTATCATGCCCCTATATGATTTTTCATTAGCTGAAGGACTTCCATCATCCATCACCAATCTGGTGGAAAGAGAGATAGAAGTGTCCATGGGCTTAGTCGATTCCATCCCAAACCGCTTAAGTAGTTCCTTGACATATTTTTGTTTATGGATCATAGTTTCGTTTGAGGTTTGTTTAACTTGCAAGCCTAGGAAAAAATTAAGCTCGCCCATCATGCTCATCTCAAACTCACTCCTCATCAATTTTGAAAATTCATCACATAAATCATTGTTAGTTGCACCAAATATAATGTCATCGACATATACTTGGACAATCAACAAATGTTCCCCCTTAGATTTGAGAAGCAAGGTATTATCTATCTTGCCTCTTTGAAAATCAATCTCAATTAAGAAACTTGACAATCGTTCATACCAAGCTCTAGAAACTTGTTTTAGACCATAAAGTGCTTTGTCAAGTTTGAAAACATGGTTAGGAAAATCAGGACATTCAAAACCAAGGGATTGTTTTACATACACTTCTTCTTTAAGATATCCATTGAGGAAGGCACTCTTGACATCCATTTGGTACAACTTGATCGCCATGTGGGCTGCAAAGGCTACCAAGATTCGAATAGCCTCTAACCTTGCCACAGGTGCACACGTTTCTTCATAGTGAATCCCTTCTTCTTGATTGTAACCTTGGACCACCAGCTTGGCCTTGTTCCTAGTGACTGTTCCCAACTCATCTAACTTATTTTTAAACACACACTTGGTTTCAATAATTGTTCTGTCCTCAGGTTGTGGTTCAAGGTGCCAGACGTTGTTCCTTTCAAACTGATGAAGCTTTTCTTGCATGGCTATACCCTAGTCAGAATTTGCAAGAGCTTCATGAACATTCTTAGGCTCAATGTGAGATAAAAAGGCATAGAAGGCACAAAAATTTCTAAGCTTAGATCTGGTATGCACCCCTGTATTAATATCAGAAATAATTTGGTCTAAGGGGTGCAAGCTTTAGTGTTTCCAGGGTCGTGAAGTGAAAGGATCCATAGATCTGCTTTTCACTTTCTCCTGGCTGTTTGCAGAAGCAGGTGTGGGATTAGGTCGGAAGCCTGTTTCCAGATCAGTCAGAGAAGTCTAGAATTGAGCGGGCTAGTTTAGGTCCATATTAGGGTCAGCCAGGCTTCCCCTTGATTACTTCCTGCCCACTTTCCTTATCAATAACTTCAGTAAGTGGTTCATTTTCAAGCATCTTACCATTGTCTTTTCTTGCAAGTCCAAGATCAAAATCTTCATCCTGTACATAATTCTCAATCAAGGAATCAGTTTCATCAAATAATACATGCACACTCTCCTCAACACATATGGTCCTTTTGTTGAATACTTTGTAAGCTTTACTATGTGAAGAGTATCCTAAGAAAATTGCCTCATCACTCCTAGGGTCAAACTTTCCCAAGGGATCCTTCCCATTATTGTGCACATAACATTTACAACCAAAGACTCTTAGGTGCATAATATTGGGTTTTCGCCCCTTGTAAAGTTCATAAGGAGTCTTATTGTGAATGGGTCTGATAATGCATCTATTAATAATGTAACAAGTTGTGTTTAATGCTTCTGCCCAAAAAATTTTAGGAAGAGCACTGGCAACAAGCATGGTTCTAGTCATGTCTTCTAGAGTCCGATTTTTCCACTCTACCACCCCGTTCTGTTGGGGTGTTCTTGGGGCTGAAAAATTATGATCAATGCCATGTTCATTACAATAATCAATAAAGTTTGAATTTTCAAATTTCTTTCCATGATCAGATCTAAGACTTATCAATGAGTGTCCTATTCCCTTTTCAGTTTTCTTAAGAAATATAACGAAGGCTTCAAAAGATTCATCTTTAGATGCTAGGAATAAAGTCCAAGTGAAACGAGAGTAATCATCTACTATAACAAACACATACCTCTTGCCGCCCCTACTTGTGATCCTCATGGGACCACACAAATCAACATGTAATAGCTCAAGGGTTCTAAAAGTATTAACATACTTCTTTGACTTGAATGCAATTCCAGTTTGCTTTCCTTTAGCACAAGCATCGCATACCTTGTCATCATTGTATTTGATGGAAGGTAAGCCAACAACTAGACCTTTAGACACACGTTTGTTTAGCAAAGAAAGACTAGCATGACCTAGCCTCTTGTGCCAAAGCATAATATCATCATCAAGAAGACTGAAGCAAGTCAAATGATTTTGGGGAAGTTCAAGAACACATGTTCTATAAACATTGTTGTGTCGCTTCCCCGTCAACACAACCTCTCCAGATTTGATATTGGTAATCAAGCATTGATTTCAAGTAAACCCAACATGATTACCTTTACCACACAATTGGGACACACTTAGCAAATTATGTTGTAACCCATCAACTAAGTACACGTTATCAATTGAGTGAGAGAGTGATTTACCTATCTTACCTACACCAACAGTTGTCCCAGATTTGCCGTTTCCAAATGCCACTCTCCCCCCATCAAAAGCTGTAAGTGAGAGAAAACTTGAGTTATTTCCAATCATATGCCTCGAGCAACCACTATCCAAATACCACAATTGGTTGCCTCCTCTCACTTTAACCTGTAAAACAGATAGATGTTAGTCTTGGGAACCCATATCCACTTGGGTCCCATTCTTTTCTTTGTCATGGAATTTAACTCATCTTTTCTAATCCATATTTGTTTAACATACAATGAGTTTCTTTCGATGGCCCTTTTTCTCAAGGAGCAAGTATATCGATAATGGCTAGTTTTTCCACAATGATAACAAATTATATTTTCTGGCAAACGAACATACTTTTTATCTACTGGCTTAGTAACACATCTATTCACAAAACCTAAACCTTTTTTGTTTTAGTTATGATGAGTATTAAACCAGTTCCGTGCTTCTGAGGAACTGTTCCAGCGCCTGTTTTCAGTGAGGTCGGTTTCAGCTCTTTGGACCTGTTCTCGGAGCTGTTTGTTGTCATTCATCTGGGATTCTAGATTACGCCTTAGTTTTGAAGACTCACTTTCCAGCTCTTTGATTTTAGTGTTGATTTCTTCGTCTTTCTTGTCACTTAGGTCCTTAAGGATGTCTAATTTTTTACTTAAAGCAAGAGCCTTTTCATCAATTTCAAGCTTCTCATACATGAGAGCCTCATTCATATGTTCAAGTTCTTACCTTTTTCTTTCTAGTCTCTTAACATCCTTTTCTAAATCTGAGCAGGTACTTTTAAGCATGCAATTTTTAGAAGTTAGAGCTTCACATTCCTCCATCAATGAAAAAATTACTTTTTCAAGTTTTTTCTTGCTAAGATTACGTACCTCCTTTTTGAGACTTTCACCGTCAGAGTCTGAGTCAGATCCACTTCGAACCATGAAAGCCACTGCTTTTTCTTCATCCTGAGAGTCTTCTTCTTCTTCTGAGGTGTCCCCCAAAGTTGCCATAATTGCTTTCGTGAACCGTTTTTCAACATTAGTCAACTGAGTTTTTGTGCCTCTGGTTCGGACCTGTTCTGACCCCTGTTCTTCCTTCAACAAGGGGCAATTCTTCACTACATGATCTTGCCTTTTGCACTTGAAACATCCTAAGAACTAATCTCGATCACTGTTTTTAGCCTTGCTGGTGTTGCCCTTTTTGTATAAGCTTTCGATCTTCTTGAAAAATTTCTTGAATTTTCGTGTAATCATGGCCATTCCTTCTTCATCAAAATCTGAGCTATCACTTTCCCTTGCCTTTAGTGCAAGCCCACGATCTTTCTTCACTTCCCCCTTCATCTGAGAGTATCTCCTTAGTTTATATGTTTGTAAGTTCCTAATAAGCTTATCCCAGGAAATCTCATTCATCTTTTTTGCTTCTTGGATTGTAGTGACTTTTGATTCCCATGAATGGGGTAAAATTCGTAGGATCTTCCTAACCAACTCTTCAGTGGTAAAGGATTTTCCTAACGATTTTAACTCATTAGTAATATGTGTGAATCAAGTATACATATCCATGATTGTTTCTTTATCATTCATCTTGAATAGCTCATATTTCCTTACCAGCAGCTTGATCCTGGATTGCTTGACTTGATTGGTTCCTTCGTGAGCTACTTGAAGGGAATTCCATATCTCTTTTGCGGATTCACACTCTGAGATGCGAGTGTACTCGTCAGGTCCGAGGCCAAAGTATAGCAGCTTCTTGGCTTTGGCGTTTTTCTCCGTCTTTCAAAAATCATCTGAGTCGAATTCCTTATGCTCCTTAGGAACAGTTTTCCCATCAGTTGTGACTTTCGCTGGAATTTAAGGACCATTTACAATGAGCATCCACAACTCATAATCCTCAGCTTGGATATAGTTCTACATTCGATTTTTCCACCAACTGTAGTATTGTTCATTGAAGTATGGAGGTCTGGTCACAGATTGACCCTCTAAGATTCCTTGTGGTGCACTCATTCTTACAGGATCTCTCTTGGTGTTAGCCTAATTTATGAGAACCTCGCTCTGATACCAATTGCTAAGTTTTAAGGTACATAAGGACACAAGAGGGGGTGAATTGTGTCTTCCAATTTTTTTGTTTTGTTTCAGAACACTCGTTAGACTTGTTGGGAGAGGTGTTTGGAGTAAGGCAGAACAAAACTTTGAATGCGGAAATAAAGGAGACACAAGATTTTACATGGAAAACCACCTCTGGCCTAATGGAGGTGTAAAAACCACGACCTACCTTAGTAGGATTTCAACAAACACTTTCACTAACACGGGCCAAGTTCATTACACTATGTAACACACGTGATAATGTCACACACGTAACTTAATCTCCCTCGAGACTCTAGTTATACACACGTAACTATTCTCCATCTAAGAATGAGTCACACAACACGCCCAAAGTCTCTCAAGACTTGGACACACTCTAAACTTAACTGATGATAGAAAAGAATATAAGAACACCTTACTTTTTATGCTTCTAAACAAGCTGAATGTAAGGTACAATTACATACCTTATTATGCTAGAAACAATGACTCAATTTAGCACACTCCTTGAAGGTTTTTCACTCAGAGAATAAGCTCATAAGAAACTCGATATTTGCCTTGAAAAACCGTTACTTGAACAGATGAGATGCAAGTGCTTATATGTCCACAAAAAGCAAGGATTTGATTTCCAAAATAACCCTGAAAATACTTGGCAGATAATAGGAATTATATTTCTCAAACAATATCTTTTTAGGAAATCACATCTTAAAAGATAAGATAAAATCTTTTGAAAAATCTTTTTAGGAGACCAATATTATTTAGGAAAGTACTCTTTCTAAAACACAATATTATCAGAAAAGCGATCCTAAATATGTTAGGAATTTTGGTAGTAGGAAAACTCTTAAAAATATTTGAAAATTGATTTTTGCACTCGCTACACTCAGAGCATTGCGAACTTGTTTGCTCAATTGTTCTAAGCAGTGTTCTGAGCCAGCTTAAATAATTCCTTCAAGGTGAGTGTTAAGTCAAGTTCTTCTTTGGCATATTAATAAGAATCTAGACAAATATAACTAGTACTTAACCCTAAGACTCTAAAGACTCTTGTACTCTGCTGATGATGTGCGCATATATCCACTTTGATGATTTCAGGTTCTTTGACCTGTTCTTCAGGGTGTTTGCAACTTCTGTCGCTTTCAACATAACTTCAAGCATGATGTTTCAAACTGATCTCTAGGATGTTTGCAATCTGTCTTATCACATGATTCTAGCACTCAACTCAAGCCAAGCATAATTAGTACATTTGGGTTGTAATCATCAAAATTTTATATAAGATTTGATTCAACATTGATTTATGGGGAGCACCCTGCAAGTATAGCGTTTAGGACACTCGATATGCAACATTTACAGTAATGAAAATATCATACTTGGCATATTTGTGTTGGTGGTTGATTTTATATATACAGTCCAACTTTGAGTATTACATACCCCAGGGATTCGATGGATCATATCAATCACAATGGAATAGTACACATCATTTTATGGGCTCACCTGAATACTCCACTTGTAGTACGTCCTTGTCCGAGGGTGTAATTCCACTCATGCTTACAATTATGCCAAGTCTAGCCAAGCTTTTACATTGTCCATTGCTTTCCCCGAGATATCCATTACTATGTTGATAGTATTCTCAGATAAATTCTTCTCTAGGTGCATGACATCCAAGTTGTGCCTTAAAAGTTGGTATCTTCAATACGGAAGGTCCAAAAAGATACTGTGTTTTGTCCAATTGTGCATCTTCTCAGTGAAACCTGCAATCTAGACCTCAGGTCAATGTGTGACTTTAGGGAATTCACACTCTCTATGCCATTCATGCTCTGGAGTTACTCTTTGTGGAGGTTGCCCATGCACTGTTCATCTCTTAATGAATGCATTCTTGTTTCTCCTGACAACATGGTGTCCGTGATAAGAAGCAACGATGATAATCAAACCATGACATTTTTCAACCATGTTGTAGGTAAGTAAGTCTCATGTATTTGATCTTGGTAAACTGGACATGACAATGCTCCATGTGTACTCCAACCTAACAACATTATATAAGTTGGGAAGTTATTAATTGTCCACATTAAATTTGCCTTCATTTTGAAAGTCTGGTTTGTGCGAACATCATATGTGTCAAGACCTTCATTCCACAAAGTCTTCAATTCATCAATGAGTGGCTATAAGTACACATCAATCTTATTCTTTAGGTTGTGGGGATTAGGTATGAGACATGACAAGAATATGTAATGGAGCCATGTTCTTAACATAATCAAACCCCAACTCCTTTAACTTTCTTTTTTACATCATTGAAATCTCCATAAATTTGATTTGGAGTCGGGGTTATCTCTTGCATTAGACATAATCCATCATAGCAAGGATGGACATATTATGTTCTGATTTGATACTCAGCAACCCATCGTAGCAAAGAGCTTGCTATGAGTTCGGGACCCCTTATAGAAAGGTTGTTACGTTGTACAGAGTTCAACATATTATAAAATGCTTCGACATTCACATTAGATCCATCCTCAATGTTATTCTGCTCGTATCTAAATGCATTATTCAAAATGGCCTCCAAGTGATGGTCATCATAACCTCCAACCTCATTTTCATCAAGGTAATCAACAAATGTGTTCGACTTGTTCCCCCAAGTGGAGTTAGTACCTTCCCCATAATGTATAGAGTCAAACTCCCCGTGGCTTGCCTATGAAATAATGCCATTTCTATACAGATGGAGTTTTAGGACATTTGGATGTAGATACTTAGCATTCTTGCATTTAGCACAAGGGAAACAATAGACAGTGTTGACAATAAGCTCCTATTGAGAAAGAATGAAATTATCAAATGCCTCAACTGTATTTATAAATTCAGCTCGTAGTTCACTTGTATGCTTATGTTGTCAATGATACATCCACATGCGGTAAAGAGGACCATCCATCACAAATCTGCTTAATAATCCATATTTTGATTAACATTTTTCCAAGCACAAGAGGATATACATTTATGTGTGCACTTAGGAGGAAATTAGTGTGTTAAGAGTGTGTGGGTGCGCACACAAGAGTGTGTTTGTAACCTAACCAATATTTCATTTGCAATGACTTCATCAATGTCATAGGCCTCAAGGTACATTTCATATCTGTCACATGTTCCTTTAGCACGGTAACATTTCATAATGAATGATACCTACTTCACCAAGGTCAAGAAACATTTACTTAAACCCACATATACGCATGGCCAACATTTGCAAAAAATTATGACGATTTAGCAATAAGTAGGAATGTACATTCATCAGTCATGCTTTAATTTCTCGACGTCATTAACAATGCAATATAATTAACTAGTATGATACTCACGACAGCACCTAGTGACATTACAATATTTGCGGGACTTATTTGCCATTTCATTAAATTTTCGTTCTCCCCATCCTAGGATCTGAAGTAAAAGCTCGTAAAGAATTATTATGCATGAAGACATGTTCAAACATTTTATATACATAAAGTTGCAAGTGGGATGAAATTTGCTTCGCGAATGTAATTGAACAAGTAAGAAAAGTCAGACAACAATGTGATGCCATAATATGAAGAATATTCAAAGACAATCTAATCATCTTACCTTGGAGTATACTGTTATCAATTCATATTTTATTAAATGCGTAACTTTATTGGACAGATACCAAAAAAAAACAAGACTTTGTATTTCTTCTAAATAATTTGCATTGCATGCCAAGGTGATTTATTTAAAATGCACCTGTCAACCTTTTTAAATGAGAATAATCCCAATTCCCAACAAATAGAAAAACTGCATGACTGAAACTTGCATCAAAGAGTTTGAAAATGTTCCCTGAAATATTCTAATTCTTAGTTCCGGACAGGCTATCTCACAATATGTCATCCTCAACCCCAAAGCACCCTCGTTTTGGTTCAACGCTAATAGCGAACCCCTTCACTCCTCGATCACATTGTCCCTTCAGGATCGATGATATAGCAATACAATGACTTATATTAGATTAATTACATCAAATTTAATCAGCTTACAGAATACGAAATGACATGCATAACTTAATGAAGAATCAAAGGCTATAAGATCACCCTAGAGGGGGGGTGAATAGGGTGATAATCAAGGTTGCTAAACAATCGAAATGTAAATGCGGAGAAGTAAATCGGGACAAAACACGATCAATTTTTAATGAGGTTGGGTCTCAAAAGGCTTAATCCCCGCCTAGAGTTCCCTAACTCTAGGATTAACCCGAACTTTTATTAGGAGGATTGATTACACAACTCTAGAGTACACCTACTCTAAGTTCCAAGTCCCAAGTTGACACCTTCAACAAGGCTTGGTAGAGTTGACCCTTCAACTCTATAATCCCACCTAATCACTACTTGAACAAGGCAAAGAGTAATAGCAATTTGAAGCTCAATGAGTACAATAATTGAGAGTATGAGTATGCCAATGAATGCTCTTCTTGCTTGAGGAAGTTGTATGCCAATTATGTGTTGGCTCTCTTGTTGTTCCTCTTGCTGCTTTGTCTCCCTTTTATAGGCCCCTTGAGTTTGAGCTAGCCGTTACACCTAAATATAGAAAGTTGATCTTCACATTGAACTTCAAGGCACTGAACAACGTCTTCAAGGCCTTGAACTGGCTGATTTTCAGTTGATTTCTTCCAACGGCTATTTTGATCTCCTCCAATGGCTAGTTACCAGATTTTCTGCATATACATCTCCAAAATTGTCTATTTACTTAAAATAGGTCATCCAAGATATTAGGAAGAGATATTGAAAATATTGTGGCCATATTTAGTTACTTAATTTAGGCCATCCAAGATATTAGGAAGAGATATCAAAAATATTGTGGCCATATTTAGATAATTCAAAATCCAAGATTTATTTAGGAGACAAGCATCAATTTAGGCAAGACCACATATATTTCAAATCAATAAACAATATCAATATCTAAGCTTCCTTTTTGTCTTTCATCAAAACAACAAAACAATATCATATTAAAGGATAAAGAGAAAGTCAACACTTAACATTTATCCAACTGTTAGGAAATAGAGCAAACTAATAGCGGAAGCAATAGGATGGAAAACAGATATTCAGAAATTAAAGGAACGATAACAAGAACAAAACAACGACACACAAAATTTGCGTGGAAACCCAATGCGGGAAAAAACCACGGACAGTGACGAGCACAATCAATCCACTATATGAGTAGGGAGAATACAAAACGATCACAATCATAAGAAGTGATTTGATCCGATAGCAGAATTACAACCTCTCTTGTAATCTCTCTCACAATTCTCTACCTCTCAATGTGTTTAGGGATTCAGGGATTCAGGAGTGATTCTGGAGTGATTTTAGATCCTAGGCATGACCCCTTTTTATAGGGTCAAGAAAACCAGTGTTTTACCCTTAGAGACAAACCCTAGCCACCAGGAGAAACTACGCTTCAAGACAAACCCTGTGTTAAGCCAAAAATCATGCATTGTTTTAATAATTATTTTAAGTATATTACATATATTATTTCTTCTAATTTACTTCATTTTATATATTTTCCAGGTTAGGCTTTACTTAATAAAAAGGAGAAAAGAGGATGTAGAAACTCGGTTTTTATACACTTAATTGGCTACAAGACGGTCCAAAAATAATAATTATGAAAATTATTATTTTCATAATTATTATATTGGGTTAGGGTTTCAAGAGTTGGTGAGAAGCTAGGAGTCTTGGGGAAGAAGAAATCTAAGGGAGAAAGGAGAAGAAAACCTAAACAAAAACCCTAGACACTCATTCTATTAATACATCATCTAACCCCTCACACCATCTGCACGCACACCCTCACCTCAAAAACCCCTGCCTAACCCAACTTCACACCATCAACCTAACTTCATCTCTTCTCCTTAATCCCCCTTCCCCATCTCAACCATAAACCCACAGCACCGTCTTTCAATCTCCTCATCACATAGCCCTTCATCACGCACATCCCATCTCCTCACCATCATCATCATCTTCATCGTTCCATCATCGTCCTCCATCGCCATCATCACCGTCCTCACCACCGTCATCCCCATCGATCATCATCATCACCTCCTCGCTCCCTTCGTCATCTTCGAGTTCTCCTCACGATCATCACCATCATCAGCAGCATCATCTTCATCGTTCTTCATCGTCTTCATCATCATCACCGAGCACCATCGTCATTAGCATCAATCATCCCCTCAAAGTAGGATTGTTTTTTTCGTTTTAGTATTATTATTATTAGTATTATTATTATTATTATTATTATTATTATTATTATTATTATTATTATTATTATTA
>JACYFF010031957.1:119777179-119788319 GCA_017589665.1 Selenicereus undatus | reverse complement strand
TATTATTATTATTATTATTATTATTATTATTATTATTATTATTATTAGTTTTACTTTGTTTTATTTATTTTGTGGTAGGTTTAATATTAAACATGAAATATTTGACATATTATTGTAATTTTAATTTTTATATGACTGAGTAATTTTTTATGCTTAGTATAATCTTCTTGAAGCCATGCTAAATTAGTTATTTTGAAACAAGTTTTATGCTTTAATGCCTAGTTGATTTCTATTCATGATTCTTTAGCAATTAGTGTTCATCGTTTATGAAATTTGTGTTAAATCGATTAGAATGCATACTAGTTGATTAAATACAATTTTGATTGATAGTTTAGAAGATTATGATACGTAAAATTTATCATCTTTTAGGCCGAGGTATCACCCTAATTAATCATGGATGGCTCAAACCCATCTCTTTTAATTAGGTAATCGCTTTAGATCTTTGTTACATCGATTTGCTGGTAAATTGGTTACAAAGTGTTAAATGATGTTTTTCTAATTCTTAATGCTCTAATTTGGTTAAATTTTTGCGCTGGTGTAGAGATTATCAAATTAGTAGGGTTTATATTAGGGCTGGACCTAAGTAAAATAAAATCTAAGGAAAAACGGGGAAGAACCGCTGGTGGATATTTTCTACAGTTTAACTCATGAATAAACTTAACTTGTGTGTTAATGATAAATATTAATTTGCATGGTGGATTGAGATTATACTAAGTATCCTTGATAAATTTGATAACTTTTGATTATTATTTGTTGCTTAGAGTTAATTTGATTAGTTTGATAATTTTTGTTCTATTTTCATTAGCTTCAAAATAATTTCAATCACCCCCCCAAATGTATAGTCTTTTAGGAGTGTCTAGGTAATGGTAGATAGCTTATATTTTGATTTTTAGAGTGGTTATAATTTTAGATTGGTTTATATTCAGTTTTAGTATTTAATTACCGGTTTGTTCGAACTTAGACTAAAAATAGTTATTTTTTTTATTTTTCGATTTTAATTAATTCATAGGGTTTATATAGTGTCCTAATCTTCCCATATTCAATTTAGTGATTTTTGGAAATTATTTGATAATTGTTCAGATTTATTTTGTGAAATTGGTATGTGCAGGTTTTTAGTTGATTAATTCTGCAAATTTCGATTTTTAATTTTAATTTAAGATTCTTAGGTGTTTTTAATTCCAGAAAATTGTGTCCTAGAATTAGGGTAATTTTCTTGATTAATTTAGTATTTATATGTATGCTGGTTATTTTATTTCTAAATTTAGATTTATTATTCTGCTGAATATTCTTTGCTGATTTTCTGATCTGGTTTTTCTGAAATAAATTAGATACAATTCAGAGTTTATAAGCCTATAGACCTGAAGTATAATGTTATAGGTTACTGTTTGATAATTATAATATTTATTTTTCTGATTATTCTTTGCTGTTTTGATTTTTAATTAGAATTTCAGTTACTATTCTGATTTTATTTTTCTAGATTATTTAGGAAATCTTTTACCTGTTTTATTTCCAGATTATGATTCAGAATATTTAGGAACATCATTGGGTATTTTTCTAGATTTTTATTCATTAGATTTTAATTATTTTAGAATTATTAAGTTTTGATTTAATAAATTAGATTAGTAAAATCACTTAGGATTAAGCTAGCAGTTTACAACAATCTTTCCTCGTGGATCGATCCATACTTTCCTATGCTATAAAAATATTTAATAATCGAACTAGTGGTTAAATTTGTAGCTCTCGACAGACTTAACACCCTAACTGCCTTTGATTTTGGGCCATGAAACCCAACAACCCAACAATCTCCACATTGGACCGAAATCTCTAATCACCAACTCTGTAACACCGTCATAGCACCCCGAAGGATGATGCCCCCCCCCCAAAGGGGCAATGCCCCGAAGGGCACCTAGATACTGTGAATGCCAACTAAGTCCAAGCAATGCTCGAACTTAGCTATAGGTATAGGCTTGGCTAACATATCTGCAGGATTTTCCAAAGTATGAACCTTCCTTACCACTATTTCTCCTGTAGCAACTGTATCTCTGACATAGTGGTACTTGACACTGATGTGCTTGGTCTTTGAATGGTAGGCATTATTCTTAGTCAGGTGGATAGCACTCTGACTATCAGAAAACACCATAGTGGCAGCCTGTGGAACTCCAAGCTCAGTAACGAGACCCCTCATCCAAGTAGCCTCCTTCACTCCATCAGTAGCAGCAACATACTCAACCTCTATAGTAGATAGAACTGCAATTGACTGAAGCGATGCTTTGCAAGAGATAGCACCTGCACACATAGTGAAGATATATCCAGATATGGACCTTCTCCTATCAAGGTCACCAGCATAGTCTGAATCAACAAAACCTGCAACATCATATGTAGCAACTTTGTTTCTATCAAATACCAAACCCCTTTTAACAGTACCCTTCACATAGCGAAGGATCCACTTCACAACTTCCCAATGATCCTTTTCAGGATTATTCATATACCTACTTACCACACTCATAGCATGTGACAAGTCTGGCCTAGTGCATACCATGACATATATCAAACTACCAACAGCACTAGAATAAGGGACATTAGACATTCTATCTATGTCCTCCTCAGATTATGGACAACACAGGGCAGACAATCTGAAATATGTAGCAAGGGGTATGGAAACTGCCTTACAGCTATCCATATTAAATCTGCCTAATACTTTTTTAAGGCAGTGTCACTGAGATAAGTACAGCTTACCAGCCTTTCGATCCCTCTGAATCTCCATGCCTAAAATCTTCTTTGTTGCACCCAGGTTCTTTATCTCAAACTCCTCACTGAGTTGAGATTTCAACTTGCTAATCAGGGATTTATCCTCAGAGGCAATCAACATATCGTCAACATACAACAGCAAGTAAATAAAAGAACCATCAAAATATTGTCTAAAATACACACAATTATCATATCGATTGCGTGTGTATCCTTGTGCAATCATGAAGGTGTCAAACCTTTTGTACCACTGCCTAAGAGCCTGCTTAAGACCGTACAAGGACTTTTTTAATCTACATACCAGTTGTTCCTTTCCAGGAACTACTAAACCTTCGGGTTGCCTCATGTAGATCTCCTCCACCAACTCCTCATGAAGGAATGTAGTCTTCACATCAAGTTGCTCCAACTCCTGATCAAACAATACAACAAATGCAAGAAGCACTCTAATGAAGGTATGTCTAACAACAGGTGAAAATACCTCATTATAGTCAATACCTTCTTTCTTATTGCAACCACGAGCAACCAGGCGCGCTTTCCTCCTTGCATCTTCAACTCCAAGAATATCTTCCTTTTTCTTATAGATCCATTTGGCAGTTAAGGCTTTCCAGCCTTTAGGTAGCTCACATAATTCCTATGTCTGATTCTTTTGCAAACTCTCCATTTCCTCTTGCATAGCTAGGATCCAATTAGATGAATTTAGGCAGGAGATTGCTTCAGTATATGTAGAAGGTTCTACACCTTCAGGCACCTCCTCTGCAACTGAAAGTGCATATGCTATCAGTCCCTCATCGTCATTGTAGCGAGCAGGTCTCCTTATCTCCCTTCGAGGACGATCACGAGCTATAGAGTGAACAACATCCACCTGAGGATGATCAAAACTGATAGTGCCAGGTTCAGTACCCTAGGCCTCCCTGTTGGTTTGATTAGCAGCTCCACCTTGAACTGCAATGGTCTCCACTTATATCTCCATACTGGTATCCTCCTGATCACCTGTACCAGTAGAAGAAACAACAGAATCTTTCCCAGAAGATAACAGAGCAGTCTCATTAAAAGTGACATCCCCACTCTAAATGACTTTCTTAGACTAAGGACACCACATGCAGTATCCTTTAGACTCAGATGCATATCCAAGAAACATGCACTTGATAGCCCTAGGGGCTAACTTCCCATTATTCACATGGGCATACACAGGACATCCAAATATTCTCAAACTAGAATAATCAACAGGATTACCTGACCATACTTCTTCTGGAATCTGAAAATCAATGGAGGTGTGTGGTGAACGATTCACCAAGTAGCAGGCTGTAGAAATAGCCTCTGCCCAAAAAAATTTGTGATCCCAAAGCCCGGCATTTGAAAGCATACATCGAGCTTTCTCCAGTAGAGTCCTATTGATTCGTTCTGCAATCACATTTTGCTGTGGTTTACCAACCAAAGTCTTGTGTCTAGCTATGTCATTCATCATACAGAACTCTTCAAACTCTAACTCAATGAACTCAAGACCATTGTCAGTCCTAAGTTTCTTGATCTTTCTCCCAGTCTGGTTCTCAACCATAGCCTTGAAGTTCTTGAACATGGAGAATGTATCATTTTTTTGTCTTAAGAAGTAAACCCAAACTTTGCGTGAGAAATCATCAACAAAAGTTAACATGTAGCGCTTACCTCCAAGAGAAGGAACCTTCGAAGGACCCCACAGATCAGAATGAATATAGTCAAGGATCCCCTGAGTACGATGCTTCGCTTTAGAGAAACTCACCATCTTCTGTTTCCCAAAAACACAGTGATCACAAATATCAAGCTTATCCGTACCAGCGCTGCCCAGACAACCTTTCTTACTTAGAATGGTCATCCCTTTCTCACTCATATGGCCCAATCTCATATGCCATAACCTTGAATCATTAGCATCTGCTGATGTTGTACCAACTGCAGCTACTCCTGTAACTGTAGTTCTTTGTAGGATGTAGAGACTGCCCTGTCGCAGTCCCTTCATTACCACCATGGCTCCCTTTGTCACTGTTAGGACACCATTCTCCATAACAATCCTGCAACCATTAGTCTCAAGAGTACCCAAGGAGATCAAACAATAAGTCATATCAGGTATGTGACGAACCTTAGACAAAGTTCTAACTATACCATCATGGGTTTTAACTTGTACAGTACCTATTCTTGCAACTTTGCATTCAGCATCGTTGCCCATAAGTACAACCCCAGTATCAACAGGCTTATAAGTGACAAACCAGTCCCTACGAGGACACATGTGATACGTACAACCAGAATCTAAAACCCAATCATCACCTAACCCCTTTTCAAAGGTGGTGGCCAAAGACATGGTAGCAAGCAATACATCACCATCAGACTCAGACTCTACTACACAATCAGCTTTAGCAGTTTTCTCCTTTTCCTCTTTTCCTTTCTTTTTCTTTAGTTTCCAGCAGTTAGCCTGAATATGACCCAATTTACCACAGCAATTGCAGGTCTTATTGGAATAAGGATTCTTAAACTTAGATCAATTCTTTTTCTTATTACCGTTCCCCTTTTGCTCAGTTCTACCCCTAACAACTAATCCCTCAGCCGGATCAGCATGGATATCATGGTCAAATTTCTCCTTAGACAGCAGATGAGACTTGACATCCTTAAAAGATATAGTATCAGAATTACTATATGGCATAATCTCCTTAAAGTTTTATAAGAGAAGGGTAGAGACACAGCAAGTAGAATAGTTTTATCCTCATCCTCAATCTTTACATTCAGACTCTCCAAATCAACCAGAATAGAACTAAATTCATTCAAATGTTTTTTGAACAGGAGTACCTTCAGCCATACTAAAGGTGTACAACCTTTCCTTCAAACGGATCTTGTTGGCTAGACTCTTTGTCATGTAGAGTTCCTCCAGCCGAGTCCACAAATCCACTGCAGTTGCCTGATCGAGCACCTCTCGCAGGACATGTGATGTCAGGCACAACTGAATGGCTGAAACTGCCTTCAACTCCAGTTTTTCCCATTCCTTATCTGTCAGTGATTCACGCCTCTTCTTTTGGTCTGTTGCCCATTGTTCGTCAGTCACCTTCTCGGGTTTCACGTGAGGTCCTTGCAGAACCTTCCACAACCCATCCTGGATGAGAACTGCTCTCATCTGCACCTTCCAGAGATTAAAACTAATCTCCCTATCAAATTTCTGAATACCAACATTCATAATTGAAGACATCCTAAACCAAAGCTCTGATACCACTTGTTAGGAAATAGAGCAAACTAATAGCGGAAGCAATAGGATGAAAAACAGATATTCAGAAATTAAAGGAATGATAACAAGAACAAAACAACGACACACAAGATTTACGTGGAAACCCAATGCAGGAAAAAATCACGGACGGCGACGAGCACAATCAATCCTCTATATCAGTAGGGGGAGTACAAAATGATCACAATCACAACAAGTGATTTGATTCAACAGCAGAATTACAACCTCTCTTGTAATCTCTCTCACAATTCTCTACCTCTCAATGTGTTTAGGGATTTAGGGATTCAGGAGTGATTCAGGAGTGATTTTAGATCCTACGCATGACCCCTTTTTATAGGGTCTAGAAAACCAGGATTTTACCCTTAGAGACAAACCCTAGCTGCCAGGAGAAACCGCGCTTCAAGACAAACCCTAGCCACCTTTGATTTTGGGCCACGAAGCCCAACAACCCAACACCAACAAATTTTTTTTTTCAAAAAACAAATACTACTTGCAGTGATGAGGGTTACCTACGTATTGTCTAAAAATCAACACTAACTGACCTTATGTAAGTGGTTTTCTTCAAGTCCATGAGAGGATTACAATTAGATGTTCAGGTCATTATGTTATAGTTCCAACTAATTATAATGATTTTCATTTTTCCGGTAATGGCGTTACTTGAGCTTAAATCGTATAAGACTCATCTTGTTGACGATAAATCTCAGCTTATGTCTGCAAATTCAATACACCTATTTCCAACAATTGAGTTCTTAGATCCAACAGTCACTGTACTTCCCAAAATTCCTCATTTTGTCACTGATGAGCTTTTACTTTTGACAAATGTTGCCAAAAGAAAACTTGGGTCAAAGATGCCACTTTTGCCTGCTGTAGTTGGTTGCTAGGTTCGGTGAGTTTTTTGCCCCTAATTATTTTTGTAGCCTAAAATACTGATAAATACTAGTACATCACTACTGCTGGCCGGCTTAGCCCTTTCTCCCACAAACACCGTTGCTTAACCCCTATCAATTAACCCTTACCTCTCTACTCTTGTCGTATTGGGTAAACTACACAATTTGGCCTAGCCCAACCATTTGCAATTCAAAATAAAAAAGGGGCTCATGAATTTTAATTAGCAGGACACGGATTTTTGACTTGGCAACTTTTTTTTTTTTTTTTGGTGAGTGATGATCATGATTTGCCGGTTGGGGCTCAGGAATGTTAATTAGCAAGTCAAGGCGTTTTTGACTAGGCAATTTTTAATTTTTTTGGGGGGGAGGGGGGTGATGATCAAGATTCGTCCGTTGAAGTGCCGACCTTGCGGAAAGAAGAATTAAGGCAAGTTGTCCGTTGATATTCAAGCTAAAAGGCAATATAAATTTAGGCCTGTATGGCCTTGAGAATCATCACGAATCACAAGCTAATCGATCTCGGCAAGGTGAAGTGTCAGAGCTTAAGCCTTTATGCAAAGGTGTAACAAAGGAGTCCAACCTGGTGGTGATCATATACATATATATACGCGAGCGCACACACACATATATATATGTATACATATATATATATATATACACACACATACATGTTTGTGTGTGTGTGTGTTAGCTACGTTCACAGGCAGAAGATATGGATAGTTTTATTGATACAATTGGAATACAGAGATACGCATTACATATATAGGGTGCAGGTTTTAGGGTTAACCCTAACCCATACATTACGTACGCCGTCAGTTTCGGGGGCGTTGCCCCGGAACCCCTATCGGGGGCCACGTTGTGCACCCGAACAACCAAGCCAGGGCGCGCCGCCTGTAACGCCCCCAACCCTAAAGCTAGGAGAGTTACCATTTTTCTTAAATCCTGGGACAAAACGGACAGAGTTTTTCCTAAAAATTGACCATTTCCCCAAGCTTACAACCTTACAATTAATTCCTTGCACTGAAAATAACAGTAAAACTAACTCAACGGCCACCCGCTGGAATTCACAGCTCTACGGGCTACCCACCCGGAGCACCAAAATCAATGCAGTATAATGTTTAAACAAATGAACAACGAAAGGTACATCCCTGGCAACTTAGATGGTGGCTCTTACGGTCATACAGAGCGACTCTAATGATATGCAAACCAAGCACACAAGGACTTAATTTACAATCATTACATTATATTACACTTTGCAATTCACATACAAGCACATCACTTTACTTCTAGGGTAGCAACGATTCCCTTTCGGCTTACTCCAGAAACCTGGAGGGCAATAATGACAAATGGAATGAGCGAAAATCATACAGTGGGTAACCCCATCCCCTAAAACATCATTTTCAATTCAATAATAACTTACGACTGTCGTTCGTAATTTCTCGACTTTTGAAAGGCTCACCTATCGTACAATATGTTTCCCCCTCACAATGCAAGAGAAATTAACATTTGCACCAACAGCTTGAATTTAAGAGTAGCTATACCTGATGAACTTTCCATAAGTCACTCATATGAACTCATAAACTTAATAACACAATGGGGTTGAACCCATGAACACTCTCTCGTTGAACTCTCTGTACAAAAGGCTCCTCCATTGCTAAAACCTTATACGTGATACTTAATACATTAGCGTAGCGAAGCTGGTGTTAGTTCATATAATGTAAATCGTGCATAGTCGTTAAGATGTCATTAAAGATGTCGTTAGGTAGTAAGCGATATGAAGTTAGCAATGCCACTAAAACAACCCTCATGTTCTATGCGATACAATCCTTACTACATCACACAGTAGCTAGTCATATGCAAGAATAGATTTCTGTGAGAAAACATAGAACGATAACCATAAAATGAGATAACCACATCATGCGATTGGTAAACTATTTATCATTAATGTAGCAAAACGACCTTTGCACCTCACATGCTTGTTTATTTACAGTATATTGTTTCGTAAGCCGTCAGAGGCTTTGGGAGTCTCTTTTTTACCATGTTTCTCTTGACTCTACTGCATATTAACAGGGCTATGAAACATGTAACTTCAACTTATGCCTACTGGCAAAATCATGAAACATTGAACTTTGAATCCTCTCCTTACTGGCAGAGAAATGAAATACTGAATTTTGTCTCTGCCTTCTAGCAGAGAAATGAAATACTGAACTTTGTCTCTGCCTTCTAGCTGAGAAATGAAATACTGAGCTTTGAATCCTCTGCCTACTGGCAGAGAAATGAAATACTGAGCTTTGTCTCTGCCTTCTAGCAGAGAAATGAAATACTGAGCTTTGAATTCCCTGCCTACTGGCAGAGAAATGAAAAACTGAGCTTTGTCTCTGCCTTCTAGCAGAGAAATGAAATACTGAGCTTTGAAATCTCTGCCAAATAGTGAGTTTTGAAACATATAAGTTGAAGTTACATGTAGACTTCTAGGGAGGTACTGGGTTGATTAGGCTAAAACTGCAAGTAACCTTTAAAGATCCCTTGTCCCTCGACCTATTTACTGGTCACCTGACTCACTTGGTTGGCCAATCTGATGGTCTAAGGTTATTTCATTGCCAATGACTTGTCGATAAACATAAGGTTTGATAAAGGCAATAGCTTATTTAGAACTACAATTGACTAAAGATACCATTAGCGATTTATGTAAAGGCAATCGACTTAATATAATCAAGAACTATGTGTCATCTAGAATTTCATAAAATTGATAATCATTATACAAACAATAAACATCATATACTCGATAAACTTTATATATAATCGATAAACATGTATAATCAATGGGCATTATATAATCAATAGACTTTAAGTAAGTATATATCTTCGATGAACAGTGTATATATATATATATATATATATATATATATATATATATATATATATAAAATAGATGAATATGCATAATCAATAAGCATTATATAATCAATAAACCTTATAGAAACAATGAGCATGTCTCGATTAACAGTATACATATATAATCGATGAATATGCATAATCAATAAGCATTATATGATCAATAAACCTTATAGAAACAGTGAGCATGTCTCAATGAACAGTATACATATATAATCGATGAATATGCATAATCAATAAGCGTTATATAATCAATAAACCTTATAGAAGCAGTGAGCATGTATAATCGATGAACATTTATATAATCGATAAATATGCTTAATCAATGAGCATTATATAATCAATAAACTTAATAGAAACAGTGAGCATGTATAATCGATTAACATTATATATTCAATGAACTTAACGTTATAAACCAGCAATGAAAATTATATATTCAATGAACTTTATAAACCGAAGCCCTCATATAATCAATAAATTTCTTAGCATCGATAATTTATCCAAGTATATATTCGATAAACTTATGTATAAATTTTATATAATCGATAACTGTATATGATCGATAAACTTGACATACTCAATAAACTTTCATATAATTGACAAATGACATATAATCAATAAACTATATATATATAAACGATAAACTTAACTTCAGTACGACTAACATATATATATATATGGTATCGTTCAATTTACGCTACAATTTCCTCATATCACTGATAATTGATTCGAATTCAACCTGAACGAACTATAATCAATAACCATCGAATTCAACCCGAACGAGCTATAATCAATAACCAATAAGCTTTATCGAAATTAACAATTTAACCATAAATAGAAGGATGAAGAAACCCACATCGAATCCAAGCTAAGGGACCCGTTTTAGGATTCGATTTGGGTCGTCTTGGTGCGGGCTCGGGTAGCCGCTTGGCTACCCCCACTGAACTCGTTGGCGCCTCCTCCTCCTCCGTCGTTTTTGCTCATCGCCGACGGCCCTGGTGGCGCCGCCGTGGCCTGGTACGGCCGGTAGCGCCCTCCCCCCTTGCTGTCCCTGACCCACTCTCTCTCTCTCTCTGTGTGGCTTGCTCAGACGGGGGCCGGTTGGGGCGTGGGACGGCCAAGCGTCGTTGGCCGGTGGCCGGTGGCCTCTACAACCCCACCGCTCTCTCTCTCTGCGCTGGCTGGGGGGTCGATGGGGCAGAGGTCGACGAACCCCCCTTGCTCTGCTTCCCCGAGCCTTCCTCCTCCTTTTTTTTAAAAACAAAAGGGGCTTTGGTACCTTAAAAATTTGTTTTTATTTTTTCATCCTCTTCCCCCGTATTACATATATTTATATATATATATATATATATATATATATATATATATATATATA
>JACYFF010031957.1:119677347-119709686 GCA_017589665.1 Selenicereus undatus | reverse complement strand
ATATATATATATATATATATATATATATATGTATATATGTATGTATGTATATACACATACATACATACACACAATTGCATCTCCAGACCCCGACTAACGATAGCTCGGTTAAAACCCCTTAACTTCCTCGATTCTTGGATATTGATCATGGTCTTCATCTTGGTTGAAAATAGACATCCATGCAAAATTTATCCAAAACAGATCCCATTTACCTACCCAAAAATGAGCTAGAAGTCAGACTGTGCGTTCTGCCCAAAAGAAGGAAGTAAAATAAAATCGGGTGGCTTGGAGATAAAATGGCTAGGCTACCAATGCCATGCCACCTTTGCTAAGCTTTCTTTGGCTCCCTTGAGACTCCCAAATAAACAAAGTCTTAGAAGGGTCAAGCTCTTGGCCGCCACCCTCATAGGTAATTATGGGTCCAACTTGAACCTAGGCCATGATGTGGTTGAGGAGGGTAGTTTTCGTAGCTTGCGCCGTGTCAGGTATTTTAGCTCACATTTGATAGAATTTAGTCACATTTCTTTTGGAGCTCCACGCATGTTGTCTTATTTTTATACTGTAAGTGGACGGTGCCAGTTGTAACTAGCAACGGTAAGTACGGGTTGTGTCTACAGGGAACTTGGTTTCAGTCACTAGGTTGACTACAATACTCAATCTAGGCAAGAACTAATTCAGGTTGATTAAACTAAACACTGCTAAAATTATTTAATTCATTGATAACAAAAATCCTAGATTGGGATTCACCAGCCTTCTATGCCTTTTGGATCAAAAACTAGATTAGGGGAATTTGCCGACGCAAATGACTGAAATGAAATGATTACAAGTTGAAACGTGTCTACACCTACTTTCGAAGGTCATTAGACTGGATAATTAGTTATAGTTATCTATTTTCATGAAACAGAGCCAACAATGTCACAAGATTGAGTAACCCACAATTCTCAATTGAAACCCTAACAATTTTGATGTTATGAAATTAATTGCTCACAAAGTCTCCTACATAAAGGATTCAACTTTCGTTGATCTCCTAAACCCTAACTAAGAACATGAATACATTCATCTCAGGAAATTCATCGAACATATGGCGTATTAAGTGAGAATTCAATTATAAACAAGGGCATTCATCCACAGAAACCTAGAACATGATCCCAAATCGCATCATATGGGCTAATTCCAATCTAAGATAAGAGATTTATCTGCTAATCATCATAATGATTCCAATTACACACAAGAAACCGAAGAACGTGATGAAAGGCGCAAACTTTGATGAAAATTGCAGAGAGAAGGGAAGATAAACATACTTTAATCAATTGCCAAGATTAATTCACAAACCTAAACAAGGACTTTAATGCTCCAATAGTATCTAGATTAGTGCAAAAGTATTTGGAAAAGGAACCCTAAAAATTGCCTCAAAGAGGTATGGGAAAAAAATAATATACCTAAAAAAAAGTCCTCCCAAAATTGCCCGACAAGATAATTAAGTTGCGAAAGTCGAGGGGGCACACAGTCGTGCACTAACGCACGGTCAACCCTACGCAGCTGCGGGTTTGGAAAATTGACTACTGGCTCAAAGTGCACAGTTGTGCTCCCTGTGGATAAACAACCGTGCAGCCTCTTGGGCTTCTCAATCCTTTTTTCCAAGCTTGTGGCACCTCATAGACTTCTTTCTTAGCGTGAAATCCGTCCTCTAAGCTTCCTTTTCCGGCCATACATGAAATTTCTTTGACTTCTTGATATCCACTCTTGAAAATAAGGAAAAATCACATAATAAGTACGAAACCGACCCAAAGAAGTCAATTAGACCTTTTACTCATCATGGTTCAACCTGAGAATCAATGAAGGAGGATCAAATAGAGGATCAAATGGAGTCAAAACACGGGTTCATCAACTCCCCCATGTTTATCTCTTGGTTGTCCTCAAGCAAGATCATAAATCAAATGGCCTAAAGGGTAGATGCACCTCAAAGTACCAACCTCCTTAGACAAGCAATGACAATAAGATCTAACAGATGTGGCAGTTCACAATTAAAAGACTCAATCGGGGTAGAACTCAACTTTTCAAAGCACAAGTGTCAAAATAAGAATAAAAACCACATGGTCATGGTGCAAGAACCTAGCAAACATGGGTTCATCAACTCCCCCATGCTTATCTCTTTCTCGATTGTTTCTCTCTTTTTTTCTTTTTTTTCCTTTCAAGCAAGCAAAGAGATGAAGGGCAAAGCCTAAAAATAGTTTCGAATCCCATTCCTAGCAAATAACAACAACCTAGCAAACCATCCTGAAGAACACCAATCAACACATTTGCCAACCAATTATAGTTCATAGCATTGCTGTACTAACTTGGCTAAGGGTAAGTCTGTTTATTTCAAGCCAAGATCTAAGTAGACAAGGGTGAACCAAATGACAGGGAAAGGCTCGAAAGGACTAGCAATGGCATTGATAACAGATAGCGGCTTTTTAGCTCATTTAGTTTACAATTTAAATGAATGCTTCAATCATATCAACATTATGCATATGCCAAGCGTGATTTAGAAGAAAGTCAAGCCAAGTTCTAGAGGTACACACATAGAGGATGGTTTTATCACTCATGAAAAGAAGTTTAGACTATGTAAAATGAATAGTCCTTATTGGCTCAAAAGTCTCACTGGTCTTTTTCTATCATAGTCCAAACAATAGCTCAAAATGTTGGCTATCAGTCCAGGTTCAAACACTTCACAACATAACAGTTCTCAAAGGCAGATGTGCAAACATATAATAACCAAGTGACCAAATCATTTTCGCTACTTTTTCACAATAGCTCAAAAGGCTAGCTATTACTCATAAAGGGTTTTCACAACCAATTTGAAGTCCTTTTTTTTCTTTTCCTTTTTTCAAACTAAAAACTAATGCAACTACGCAAAGCACAACATAAGGAAAGACAGAAAAAGGAACAGGGAAGTACCTTATCCACTTAGGAGATTCAATTTGACTTCGCTTCCCTTTGCGTACCGTCATGCAAAGATGGAAAGGGTATGTACAATGCAAGCATGCAGGACCTACCCAATATGAACTAACCTAGATGCAAATGCATGTGAGTAAAAAAAAAAAAATAAACCAAACTATCTAAATGTAATGATGTATACACATATAGGATCCTAAATGCTATCCTAATTAGGTGCAATGAGAGTTATACAAGTGATGACTATTCCCTAGTACCTACCATCTGGTCGGCAGAGTAAATCGAACACAACACCCCATAAAGATCCTAAGCTAGGCTAAAAGCTAGCGCACCCCCCATGCTTAAGTTTTTCATTATCCCAATGAAAATCATATACAAAAGAACACAAGTAGAAAGTACAGAAGACTTACAGAGAATCAATAGGGATTTAAGCGGTCCCACGAGGCCTCCAATTAGGTGGGGGGTAAGGCCATAGCTGCTATTCATAAGCATAGTGAATGAGATGGGCAATGTTGCACTAGTTCGGTAGGATCTCTTGGTTCTGCCACCGGAGGTGGTCAAGGTGGTCCAAGATGGTCTGGAACATGGACGGGCCGACCGCAGCAGACTCGAGAACCCCAGAAGGACCGACAACAGATGTGCCAACTATGGAATGGGTCCTCTGTCGAGCCTGACTAACTCGAGGAGCCTCAGCCTCGTCATCGAAGGCATCATCAGGTAAGGCCTCACCCTCATACTCAGATAAACATCATCATCATAAGTCAAGTTTGAGGGGCGAGTGATGGTGGTCCTATCAGGAGTGGGGAGGGCAAAAAGGGGTTGACCATGGTGGTTCAGCAAGAGCTGTCCACCATGGAGAGCTCGGAATAGCTTCATATTGATACAAATGACAACATCGACACGCCCTGGCTCACATAGGAATGTTAAGTTGTTCACTTGTATATCAAAGTCAAAGGCCTGAGCGAGGGAGGTAATGATGGCCCCTGCAGGTATGACCACCTTGGAAGATTTGGCTTGCACGTCCAAGTGGTGAACTATGAAAGCTGCAGTGTTAACAGGTTGGTCATTCAATGTAGCCCAAAGAAAGAAAAGTTCCCCCTTCCGCATGGTATTCTGACTATCAGCGCGGGCGAACACATAGTTTGCCACAAAGCACTGGAGGCAACGGAGCAAGGGATTGCAAATCCACGTGGCTTTGGTAGAACAAGCCGCATAGCGGCAGCCAGAACAGGAGATGGCGGACCAAAAGTGGGCTAGGTTATAATGCTGGGTAACAAGCTTAAGAGCGGCACCATCAACAACAACAAAAAACTCCCAATGTGGGTCTCGCTTTCGCGGGGTCTGGGGAGATCCAGCTATAGGCAACCTCACCTCTACCGATATTCCTACCCATAGAGAGGTTGATTCCATCAGACCCACAAAACAGTTTTGAGAAAATGTTTGAAGAGAAAACAATTGCAAGAGCGGCACCATCAATGTGGGGGAAATAGAGGAGCTCATTAAAGCAGGCTAGGGACATCTCATGGGTATGGTTAAACAGACAAAACCAGATATAGCCAATGGAATTCCCAAATGATCGTTTTAAATCAACCACCAAAGAGCTCATAAATTCCCACACAAGCCTTTCATAAACCAGTTCCTACAAAGTCACAAACTGCGACCATCCTAGCCTACCCAACAAAAGGTTGATATCATCCAAAAGGCCTAGGATGTCTAGCATCATTGTATCAACGTAGTTCAGGGCACAGATTTTCCGTGGAACGATTGCATCATACCAAGAAGCATGCTCATTATCAAGAAACACAATATAATACTTGTCAGCCACATGAAGAGGAGGGGAATTACCTCCGGCACTTTGGGCTCGGCTAGTAGAAGCGGCGGTTGACTTTGTTCGCTTCTTTGGAGCCAAAGAGGAGGAACCATCCTTGTTCTTGAGAGCCATGGTAGTTGAAGACTTAGATCACCCTAGAGGGGGGTGAATAGGGTGATTGCAAAAATAAATTTAAAGCTGAAATCAAAATGCAGAATTTGAATGGAGACAATGCACAAGGATATTTTAACGATGTTGGGCCTCAATCAGGCTTAATCCCCGCCTAGAGTTATCTAACTCTAGGATTCAACGCTCTACTTTTCTTATTAAGATGAACCTTCACACTTTCTTTCAGAACACCACACTCTAAAGATCCCAGCTACCTAAACCAACCACTGATTTAAGCTTGGGAGGAGTTGTGTTCTCACACCAACTCCGTCGTTCACTCCTTAATAAGAATTCCTCAAGGTCTCTCAAGACTTTTGATTACAATTTGAGATTCAAAGAGATTAGCTAATATATAGCTCAGTGTAGTAAGATTGCAACTTGCTTGTCTGATTGCTTGAATGCTTCTCTTCTTCCTTCAGCCCCTATTTATAGCATTGAGTAGCCATATGCCAATTTGTCCAAGAAGGAAGTTATCTCCATATAATTTGATTTGATATTGTGATCTTCTCCAATAAGAAATTATTTGCTCACAATCTCTTCTCTTGCCTTTTGAACATGTAAATCTTTTTGAAGCTTGGCAACAAAATAAAATCATGCAATATAATCTTTATGAGATCAAATTTAAAGTACAAATTTGATATTGCAAGAATATTAATAATATTGCTAGAATATTCAAATAAGGGCAATAAAAAATCAAGCAATATAATCTTTATGAGATCAAATTTAAAATACAAATTTGATACTGCAAGAATATTAATAATATTGCTAGAATATTCAAATAAGGGCAATATCATTTTGTCATGGCTAGACTTAAGGAAATTTAATCAAATAAAATCCTTTTAATTAATATTTTCCACATTTGCCTAGCATAATAATATCTTGCCTTTAATCATATTTGCATACAATCTTTCCAATCACATAAATTAAATATGCACACAATCTTCGATAATATTCAAGAAAATAATTATGATATGCATATAATCTTTCATATTTTCTTCGTAATTTTTATTATGATTCTACTACTATATATTGTTTCTCTTTTCATGTTTTATATCTTTTGAATGCAACAACTTAATTTCTATTTTTGTGTTTCATCAAAATCTTTGTAATTACTAAGTAAGTCAACAGTAGTGGGGATGGATGCACCAAGGTAGTGAGCTCACATGTCAACCCAAGCAACCAAATGTTTCCAATGATTACTCAAAAGCCACCTAAATGCAAGCAAAGGACAACCCAATTGAACACCTAAATCAAACCTACCAAACCCCAAAGTGAAGAGAAAATGGTGGATGGGAGGAAGAGGGGTTTGTTGGTTGGGGTTGGGGAAGATGCAAATTTTGAAGGGGGGGAGTGCGGGGTGGGTCACGGGCAGGTCCAAGGCACGACAACTGCTGAGGGGCAGGGCGGCATTGCTGGTGGTTGCAGTGAGAGAGAAAAGTGAAGAAAAAAGTGGGGGTGACAATTTGGGGGTTAGGGTTTCAGGTTTGGTAAGGAGAGAGAGATGAACTGCGGTGGTGGGGGGCGGAGAGATGGTGCGATGATCGGCAGCGGAAGGGCAGCTGGAGTTAGAGGTCGACAACGGTGAGAGAGAGAAAAAGAGTGTGGGTGTTTTGGGGTGATGGGAGATAGGGAGTGTGAGTGGGCAGGGGGGAAGGAAAAGGCAGGATTGTGCATTGGGGAAAAAGGAAGAACTTCATAAATCGTGGGGGTGCACGGTTTTGTCGAAATGCATGGTCAACCATGCGCAGTTGCGGGTTTGGAAAACTGACTGTAGGCTCAAAGTCCACAGTTGCGCTCCCTGTGCATAGACAACCGTGCACCCTCTTGGGCTTCTCAATCTTCTTTCTCGAGCCCATGGTGCCTCCCAGACTCCTTTCTTCGCATGAAATCCGTCCTCTATGCTTCCTTTTCCGGTCAAACATGAAATTTGTTCAACTTCTTGATCCACTCCTGGAAATAAGGAAGAATCATATAATAAGTACAAAATCGACTTAAGGAAGTCAACTGGACCCTTTTCCCATCATGGTTCAACATGAGAATGAGTGAAAGAGGATCAAATGAGGTCAAAATATTGGTTCATCAATGCACACAAGCATTTTTTATTTAGACAATACATATTGTTGCATGAAATTAATGATAAGTATAAAAATATCTTATTTTTTGTGTATTTTATGTGTAACAACAACTCACTTGGGGTCCATAGCATGATGTTGAAAAGTGAGCAGAGAATCGCAACAGAAGGTACGTCAATGGTTGAAAGACATGGTGAACAAGGTTGCGAAAGAACCAGCTGAGAAGATCATTACTTGAATGACGGATGATGCTCTTGTAACCTTGAATTACACGAAGGAGATGGATGAGAGTTTCAAGAAGTGATTTGAACAAAATACTAGGCACAAAATAGAAGGGCCTAAGACTAAAATTGGACACAACCGGAGGCTGATCACAACAATAGTATGGGCTATGAAATTGGAAAGGGAAGCTAGATTTTATTAATTTTTCTGATTGTGATTAACCTTACTCAATTAACGATGTGCTATGAGAATTTTGATATGATAGGCCAAGAAGCCCAAGACACTACAAGAAATAATGCATCCTCCTGCACTTACAATACTACATTTAATTTAAGTGTGGGGAGAAAAGTGATAAAATTTGATAATGTCCTCGTTTCTACATTTAATAATTGTGGGGAACTAATAAACCTTTTCCAATACTTATTAAATGTGGGGAATATAAAAGAATTTTTATAATTGCTTTTTATTATATGTTAATTATAATTAAAATTAAGATAGTTTATTTTTACAAAAATTTTCAATATTTATATATATACTAAATATATGCTCGATCAGCCATTATAAGAAATTAATTAATACAGTAATTAGCTACAGCAATGTGCGACGTCATATAATTGAGGGCAGGACTTACTGACGCCTAATTGAGTGAAAAATGAAAAAAAAAGCGGCTATATGAATAATTTTCACCCAGACTGAAAACGTACGCTTCTTCATTCTCCCACACCGACGCATGTCCAGACTCCATAACCTTCATCGCTGCCCTAATTGTTGAGTTCGTTCGGTCAATCATTCAATCTCTTCAAATCACCAATTCATTCACTCAATTTGTTCGATCTAATGAATTCATTCACTCAGAAACCAATTTCTGGTTGAGAATCACCAAAATCGGAGAAGGATTTGGGCAACACACATTCAAGAATTCGCATACCCAGAAGCCGCGAGCAAGGTAAGCGAATTCATTTATTCAATTTGAATTCACCCAAAATTTGAGAAATCAGAATACTTCTTCTACCTCTCACTCTTAGAATTTTCTGGTTTGAAGGCTTCCTGATTGTGGGTTAACATTCGCAACCACTACCAAACCGGCCTAGAATTTGTTAAGAGGTTGAAGGCTTAATTCAATCGAGGTACATTTCTCTCCTAATCTCATAATTCAATTCATGTCCATGCTCAAAATTGTTTGCTTTGAATTAAGTCTGAGTGACGGTCATGGAGAATTGTAGACATGGTGAATTAATCGCTATGACGAGACACATTGTGACAACTTGGAACTTGAATGTGCTCAATCTTGGATTTGGTTTCTTCATCAGCAGCTGATGAAACTTTATCTTCGGACCAGGTTGGTTGGAGTCATCCAAAATTTCCTTATTGTTATGTCATCTGTATGCTGCTAATTTTCGATTTGAAACACTAGGAATCAAAAATCCTTTTTCAGCGGGGGGTCTTGAAGTAAAAATTGGTATAAGTTAAAAATTACGCTATCAAATGTAATGATTAGATTTAAGATACTAGAGTCTCAGCTAAATCAGGAACTCAACGACCAAGTCCATCCTTTCCACTAATCCCAATGACTGGTTTGGGCATCGAAGAAATGAACAGGGCCAACTACTCAATGACCACCCTCATCATTAGATTTTGATAGCTAGAGTGAACTTAGTCCTGAACTTCGCAAACAAGTCCAGAACCTGGCCTAAGTCCATTCGTTGATTTTTGTATGACAAGTTCTTCCATTAAGCCCCTTGTAGAGGACTTAGGCCCTGAAGGCCAAAAGTTATCCCAGATATATATGATCATGGCACTTGCAGGGTATGGGTTTTAAACTAAACTAGGTTGAATTTTAGGCTCCTATGAAGACTTGGGCCTCAATGGACAAGAGTCAGCTCCATCGGCGAAACAGTTTCCATAATACCATTATAGCTAGTACTCATGTTGTTTGCTATATGATCCAAGCCTTACTCAAATAGGGTGCTAAATACAAAGGTTCAGCCTTGGCAATGAAAACTATGGTAGTGATGTTGTGGCCAAGTTTATTGAGACCGCCTAGCATTTCTCCTCGCACCCCTTTGAATCATGGGTTATGGCTCTTAAGCCATCTTGAATGGTTGCACCTACACAATGGATAGGTGATGGCAGGGTGCCTACCAATGGTGGTGTTGGGGCAGCCTTTCTCTTCCCTGTATCTTGCAACTGCAGGACAACCCCTCACAGACCCCCCCCCCCAAAAAAGGTTAATCATCGTCGCACCTTTTGCTTCTCCCTTGGAATCGAAGGCCATAAGTAAAACTACTTTCCGCTCTTGATATGTTTCTAATGTTGTGCTAACTGCTGCATATTGATGAGAGTATTATTGATGTCTAATTTACTGCAATTATGAGTGATGCCAGATTTCTCATTTGCTTAGAACCGAGTTTACTATAATTTGATCAAGTAATAGATTCGCTTTCTGCTTACAAAAGGGCATGAATGCAGATGGGCAGCTACTTGCTTATTAAACAGAGACTGTAAATTGCTACAACCTGGCATAACACTTTTGTGACATATTTTGTAAGCTTTCTATTTTGTGAAACACAACTTTGAAGGGATAGGTTGTGTTGTAGTTAACTGGGTTTATGTTCATTGATTAGTAAACCTGAGGAGTCCTGCTGTTACAGGGTTCATTTTTATTATCGAACTCCCATGGCCGGTAATGTTGATAATGCAGAGTGCATTCTGTTAAGTATCAGTTCCTTCAAATGACAATGCTATTTGATGCCATTTTTTTTGGCCGTTTTGAATGGTTTCTGTGCTAATAGAAAGTTTCTATTAATGAAATCTGTTGTCTGTCCTTATTGTACAGAGTATTCTGTTAATAGTACATCTCTTTCTAATTGTTTTTTGTTTGATGACATTTTGGCCTTCCTAAACGGTTGGTTAAGAAGTGGTAACGAGAACCAGCTTGCTGTTCTTGTTCATAATTTTGAGTCGACTGGTTGTGCCAATTGTGAAATTTGAATGATTGGACGTCATGTTGCTATCTTCCTGAAATGTTTTGCTCATTTCTAGATCAAGAGCGACAAATGATGGAGAGGAAATCATTATATGATCCATATATGAAGTATGTGACTCCTGTAAAGGTACTCCCTTGTGGACTGATCTTTAGCAACTCCTTCATTCTGTGAAGTTTTTAAAGTTCCCAATTGACTTCTTTTGTGTTGCAGGCACTGACCTATCTTGTGTTGGGAGTATGGGTTTGGAAATCTCCTGTGGCATCAATACCCAGGGAGCTTGTGCAGCCCATTGGTAAGTCATTTACACTGTTTACAAGTTATTTTATTTTGCTACTGGTGTGAGTTTTGTGTTTTCTATTCAATCGGTCCTTGACCTTCCCTTGGTGTCTACCTATATCATAATCTTTGGAGGAATAAACATGGCATTGCACAGGTTTAGTAGCTCCACCGCTATTCACCAATCTTCCTTTAGAAGTTGGTAGGCAAGCACGTTATAGTCTTTGAGAGAAGCAATGATGGTAGCTCTATGAGTTTGCTTTTAACGAAAGTTGGATGGCTTTGCTTTGATTTATTTCCCTTGGTGCAGTACATGAAGTATAGTGGACAAAACCTGGCCTAGCAACTTAAAAGTTTTGGATCTTGGTTCCACAATTCTCCTCGGTATTAATTCCCAAGAAGTAAAAGATAATCATAACCGACCCCTAAAAAAAACAAAGAAAAGGAGAGCTGAGGAAAATAGAGAGTGACTAGTTATGGTAACTGCATTAGTATGGTATCTGAGTTAATAGGATTAATTAGGTTTGGACATGATGATTGTTCAGCACCTAAGGAAGAATGATTGGTGGCTCTGTTTCGGGTGGGGATATGTGATTGAAGGGGATAATAGTTAAGGAAACAGGTAATTTATAGATTTAGAGTGGCAACAAGTATTGAAACGTAACCTTTATGCCTTGTTTCTGCACTTCGTTCTCATTTCTTTTACCCTCAAATATTGCGTATGAAGGAGAGTTAACATGTTGTTCGTCTTACTGAACATTTAAACAAGAGTTTTGATTTAACTTATCATCACACTTATCTACTTTACTTTTCATTTCTCTTGTTAGCTCTAGATGACTCCTCCCCGTGAACTTCCAAACACCGCTTTAATTAGTTAGGGCTTTAATTAGTTAGGGGTTCTGTTTAAATCCCATTATTCAAATTGTTTGTTTCAACTTTTCATATATAACCTTATTACAATCATTGTTAATAGTGTTTTAGTTCTATTGCTATTAGTTTTTTTCCTTTTCATAGTCATTTGATTTAGAATTAATACCTCTTATTTCTTCATTAGATTGCTAGGTCATGTGATTTTACAACTATAAAACAACTTAAGTATGATTACTTATTGGCAAATTCTTCAATTTGTGACTCGAAATTTTCTTCTCTATTTTGTCGCATGCTAAGAGTAATTAATTTCATCTCTCTAACCTATCTTTTTTTTTGTGAACATTTTGGATTATTTTAGATGGCATATAAGGATGTAGAATGACTTGGTTCACATGATGGTTGAAGAAAGTTGGATGAATATTGCTAGAAGTACATTAGGGGATAGCTAGCAAATTAAATGCTATTTATTTGTTTGTTCTATACAGCAAACTTTAAAGTTGGTTCTATATGTGTACTCGATACATTTTGACTTGCTTAAATACGGTTGATATATACAATTTGTTGGCAAATAAAATTTTTAAAAGTATATGTGTGTGCGCGCTTGCAACTGTGTTCTACGAAATTTTTCCAACTAATATCCATTCGCAATGCCAGTAATTGATATAGAGTTTATTATAAATATCAATTCTATATTAATTACAAACATTTTTTTTTAAAAGTGCAAGAATTTGACAACACTTGTAAATGTGGGAAAAATTGAAGCTTTCTATACTTCTAAGTGTGGGCAAAGTGCTAATTAACCATAAGTAATAGGTGGGTAATTGGTTTTCCTCTCTCACTTACAAGCGTTGGCAAATAATTATCTTCCTACATTTGTAGCAAGTGTGGAGAAAACATCCCCACACATGTGTTCCCCACACTTAACCTAAGTGTAGGGAGCTACTTTTTCCACACTTATAAGTGTGGACATAAGCAAAATTAAATGCAGAAGGAAACATTATTTCTTGTAGTGAGAGGAAACCTTCAACTGCTATTTGGGTGATAGCATATGTCTTATACTAAGATAATTTTTAAGTGTTGAACAAAATTAACATGTTAAATGTTTTGACATTAACAAAGTTTCATCAGTTAGACTTAATCATGAGTTACAATGGCTTTGTACTCATCGGCAGTATTCGTTGGATCTACTGATGCATGTAAAATGACACCATAATCAGATTAATCCCATCCTCAAAGGCGTATCATGTGCATGTTACCCACCTTTTTTCTAAAAAAATAAAATAAAATTGAAGAAAATCAAACCGCATTACTTCGCCTATTAGGCTATCACCTGTCCAAGAAGGGTATGTTTCAGTACGCCAATCAATCTTTCACAAAATCCCCGTTCTCACCCAATTTGGGTCAGTGCTTGTTTCATCTAGACATGGGAAAGGACTTAATAATTCCCATATTTGTTACTTAATTCCTTTGTTAAAAAATAAATCTGAATCACATTTCTACTTTGTTACTTAAATCTTTAAAAATAGATTCCCCTCCCCCTCCAGGGTTTATGTAAATTCACATCCTTTTTCCCTTATGAAGTGGTAAAACCCAATAATAAATATTACTAGTGTGCATCCTGTACTTTGCATGGGCATGTGTTGAAATTTTTATAGTCATATTACTTTTTTCCCTAAATGTGTGCATGCTTTTGGACTTTGAAGTTATTAAAATATCAATAAAATCTTTTACAAACTTAGCCTGAAATTTAAGAACTAAACTACCTTTGATCACTGCATGGATATAATTGGACCATGTTAGTAAATTCCGCAAGCGCACGGTTTATCGTTGTAACATTTGAAGGTATCGTTCTCAGGGATGGATGTGAATTGGGTTACTAAGTCGTATACGTTAACCCAAGATCAAAATTAATACAAATTAAGTTGAGCTAATTACCAAATATTTAAGTTAAATACGAAACTAAACTATTAAGATAAAGTGGTGAAAATGAGTACCAAACACTAACCGCTTCGCTGAAAGCAGTCTACCCAAGGAAAGCAACACCAAATCGCAAATAATTTTAGCCATTCAACACTTAGCTGTAATTGTTCCTGAAATCAGAACACTTTTCACAGTAGAAGACGAAGGCAGACAGAGCAACATTTGAACCCAAGCATCAGCAGAGCACACCAACCAATACAGGTACAAGCTGAGCATATTAAACACCGGATAGGAAGTAAGATAGCTGTTCAAATAAATGCATAAGGACTAACCTCTCGGAAGCGTGTGATTTCCCAGTTGTCTCTGAACCACGAACAGTGTGTGTTGCAATCCGGAGGCTACTAGAGTCCCGGTAGATTCCCACGTCTCAAACCCGAAGAATTTGAACGGTAATGCGTTTTTAAAACTGAGAGAAAGTGAAAGCCCTAAACCAGCAACGTATGCTTGTATTTTTCTTCTACACTTTAATCACTGAGATTAGGGTATTTAGCCCCTAAGCTGCCACCCCCTATTTTTAGGCCATACCTCCCTGAAAATGAGGGAAGTGGCCGTTTGGCTATTTACTAAAATTAGCCTTCAGCTCCCACTCGGCCACTTAAGCTGTAACATCGTCTCTTAACAATGTTTCCTCTCAAAAACGCGTCATAGCAGGAATGAGGCGTGCGACCATAAGTAACAGGTAGTGTTTTGTTAAGATACCGTCAATCTAACAAAGACACTTTCAACATTAGCGATGTTACCCTGAATCATCCTCACATTGCCAACGACATACAACGTCCCTTTATGTCTGATATATCATATGGTTATAATCTCAATATAACCGCCCGGGCTGATATAGCAATGATGGATCGATTCTTCCTCAGACACACATAATGCTCCATTTTAGCATGATAGCTTTCCTGATGTGTTCCGCTGGACTATCTATTTTATAGCCCTTGGAGTTCACATCAAAGTAGCTGCATCATGCTTCAAATTCACATCATGGTTCTAGGTCAAAGGGTGTCATCTAAATAGACTACAAAGTCTATAGGGATCACATAGTGACAAGGAAGGGATTCAATTGTCACTCCTCTGGTCGACTTAAGCACACACAGTATGAATGTGTGTCATGGTATAACTCCCACTGAGGTGAGCTGTCACTTTATATACCATGCGAATTACAAGTCCAGTTTTTTTTCCCTAAAACTGACTAGAGTTACTTGGTTACCGTACAAAACGCAACCTCAGTACTCAAAATTCGGCTTTAGGCTTCGATATAAGGTTGTGTTATATCCGATTTACTCAAAATCTCATCTTAGACTTACTAAGGCGACTATCCATTATCCGCATTACTAGAATCGCGGTGACAACCAATATTGCACACCTAGTGTCAATATGATCAAGTCTTATCTTGCCCGCTACTTAGGCATCAAGATTGAACATCCATGTGATAAGATGATCAGAAGCCTAGTGACATTTAGATATGCCTGATCAAACAACCACAATATAGTAATAAACATTTCGTGGAAGAAACATCAATCTTTATTCAAAAGAAACATTCATTACATATGTCCAAAACAAAACATCCCCAATAACTAAAACCTACGAAGACCTAAACTCATTACATGAGTTTTGAACGTATCTCTAGGAGTAGGTTTAGTTAAGGGATCAGCAACCATCTTACTAGTAGGTAAATATTTTACAATAACTTCTTTCAACTTTATTGCGTTTCTTGCAAAATGATAACGCCTTTTGATATGCTTAGCCTTCCTATGGAATTTAGGATCCTTAGCATACTGGATAGCGGCAGTATTGTCGCACCACATTTCCACAGGATCATCAACTCTCGGAGTGAGATTGAGATCCTGAAGAAAACTCCTGAGCCAAATCGCCTCCTGAGCGGCGAGACAACAAGCGACATACTCTGCTTCCATAGTTAATAAAGCTATGCATTCCTGCTTCTTGCTGCACCAAGACACGGCTCCCCCACCAAGAGTGAAGACATATCCCGAGGTAGACTTAGACTCATCTAAATCACCACCCCAGTCAGCATCAGTGTAACCTCTTAGTTTTAAGTCCACTCCTTGGTAGCAAAGTACCAAGTCGGTAGTCCCCCGAAGATAACGCATTATCCTCTTGACGGCTTGCCAATGAGCGATTCCGGGGTTACTTTGGTAACGACTTACCAAACCAACCGCGAAGCAAATGTCAGGCCGTGTACATAACATGGCATACATTAGGCTTCCTATAGCACTAGCGTATGGGACATTGCTCATCTTCTGTTTTTCAACTTCTGTTTTCGGGCATTGTTCTAGACTTAAAGTTAAACCCTTGTCTACTGGAGTATCAACGGGCTTGGAGTAATGCATCCGAAAACGTTCTAGGACTTTCTCGATATATGCCTTTTGGCTTAAACCAAGAAGTTTCTTCAAACGGTCTCAGAGGATCTCCACACCTAGGACGTACCTAGCTTCACCCATGTCCTTCATCTCAAAGACGAAGGATAACCACCACTTGGTGGCATTGATCATCTCCAGATCACTTCCAGCTAGTAGGATGTCGTCGACATACAAGTTAAGAAACATAATTCCTACACTTGTCCTTTTGACGTATACACAGTGATCTTCTGAAACCATGGTAAAGCCAAATGCAGTGATAGCTTCATGGAATCTGAAGTACCATGCTCTAGAAGACTGTTTGAGGCCATATATGGATTTTTTAAGGTGACAAACCTTGTCTTCCTGGCCTTTTGATACAAAACCAATAGGCTGGACCATATATATTTCTTCCTCAAGATTTCCATTTAGGAAAGCAGTCTTCACATCCATTTGGAACAGTTCTAAATCCAAATGGGCTACTAGGGCCAGAAGTGAGCGAATTGAGGCTAATCTCACCACAGGAGAAAAAGTTTCCTCGTAGTCTACACCCTCAACTTGGGTGTAGCCTTTCGCTACTAAACGGGCTTTGAACTTATCAATTGACCCATCTGCCCGACGCTTAACCTTGAAAACCCACTTGTTTCCAATGGCTCTGCGTCCGGGGGGAAGGTCAACTAAATCCCAAACTTCATTCTTTGCCATCGAGTCCAACTCATCTCTCATGGCATCCATCCATTCCTTATCATTTGGTGATTCCAAAGCCTCTACATAAGAGGTTGGCTCTTCTATTTCTAAGGGAGCACAAAAGAAAATTTCCTCTTCGATTTGAAAAAAACGTCAAGGAACTCTTCCGCGCTCACTCCTTCGAAACACTTTAGGACTTTGCGGTCTTACCTGTTCAGACTCGGGATCAGGATCTCTCCCCCTTTTCTTTTGAGATACAGAACCTCGAATAGGAGAAGAATCACTCCCACTAACCCCTTGGGGCGTGGGTTCCTGAAAATGAGGACTCTCAATCTCTGGTTGAGTATCCTGAACAGGCAGGTCTCCCTGCGTAGGAACAGTGGGTATACTCCCACAATCTCTAATATCAGGGAGATGCATATCCTCGGTGGCTTGGGTAGTATACAAATCCTCCCCCTCACCGAGAGATATGTTCTGTTGTAACTCATACAATGATAAGTCCTTTTTGATTTCACCAATGCTTGGGAACTCATCCTCAAGGAAATCGACATTTCGGGAATCTAATTCCTTCATGCCTCCGTCTGGATGTTCTCCATACATTACATAACCTTTTGAATGTTGCGGGTATCGAATAAAGACCATCTTGGTGGCCCTTGGACCAAGCTTTCCATGTTTATGGCTTGGGTTATGCACATAGCCCGCCGAACCCCATGGACGTAAATGATCCAAAGAGGGATGTCTACCATTCCATAACTCATATGGAGTAGTAGTAATACTCTTGCTAGGTACTCGGTTTAAAATGTAAGTAGTTGTTAGCAAGGCATCACCCCAAAAACTAATTGGAAGATTAGCTTGAGCCATCATTGACCTAACCATGTCAAGTAATGTGCGATTCCTACGCTCAGCCACACCATTTTGCTGTGGAGTGTATGGAATCGCTAGATGTCTAACGATACCCTTTTCCTCACAGAAAACCTTGAACATATCAGAAAGGTATTCACGACCACGGTCAGTCCGAAGAGTCTTGACTCTTCGTTCCAACTTGGTCTCTACTTCCGCTACGAAGCGTTTGAACACATCTAAGGCTTCGTGACGGTGTGATAATAGATATACGTATCCATATCTAGAGTAATCATCTATTAAGGTGAGGAAGTATACAGCACCACTACGTGTTCGAACATTCATTGGTCCGCAAATGTCGGAGTGAATGAGTTCTAAAGGGGTAAGCGCCCTAGAAGCCTTACCAAAAGGTTTCTTAGTCGCTTTTCCTGCTAAACAAGGCTCACATATAGGTAGCTTAACCTTAGTAAGCTTCCCTAATAAACCTTCTTTAGCAGGTCTAGTCATTCTATCTTGACCTATATGTCCAAGTCTAGCATGCCATGTTACAGAATCACTACTAGAATCAACAGATGACACAAAAACAGAAGGTGCCTTATTAGAATAATAATCATTATCTAAGTCAAGCACAAAGAAATCGTCAATCAAAGATGCGTGGCCAAACAAATTGCCACCATACACAATGTCCAAACCATCATTTTTCGAAACAAAATGAAAACCTAGTTTCCAAAGAGAAACATAAGAAACAAGCGAGCATCGCACCCCAGGTGCATAAAGGGTGTCATGGAGAAGCAACGAATTTCCTCCATGCAGCTTGAGTTTGTACGTTCCGACACCCAAAACGTCCTCTGCAGTCCCGTTACCAAGTGTCACGGTCTGTGTCCCCACCGGGTAAGGGTGGAAAGACACAAACCCCACCTGGTCTCGAACTATGTGCTTGCTTGCTCCCGAATCTATAATCCAGTTAGGAAATGACTTAGCAACAAATGCATGGGAACAAACAAACAAATCGTTAGTGGGGATTGAAGAAGGTACCTTGGCCTGGGGTTCGAGACAATCTCGGGCATAGTGGCCCTTCTTCCTGCAGTTATAGCACGTCACACGTGCCATATTTTTCTCCACTTTACCCTTAGGTTTCCATTGCTTCTTAGCAATCCCACCTTTAGGGCCAAGCTTCTTTGAGGGATGAAAATTTTTCTTCCCTCGTTTAAACTTGTTTCCTTTCGGCCTATCCACTATAGCAACAAATGCTGAGGGAGGTGGAGCCATCGCCCTGAGTCGCTCATCCTCTAACTCTAGGTGCTTAGCAATCTCACCAAAAGTTTTGATGTGAGTACTATGCACCATTAGGGTGATAAAAGGTTTCTACTTAGGATCACCTTGAGTCAGTGCACGCAGCAAATTGTTTCTCTGCTCTCTTTCTGAAACCTCTATCCCACCAGCCCTTAGGTCCCGGATCATGGACTGCAAAGCCCTGATATGTTCAGTCACACTTCGGGTAGAGTCTATCACGTAAGACATCCACTTAAGATGTAACGCTTGTAGCCTCGTTTCCGAAGTCTAACCATATCGGATTCGAATGTTGTCCCATATCTCTTTAGCTGTGGGAAAAAACATCGAACTCACCGATAAGATCGTCGTGCATGCAACACAACAAAGTGTAGCGTGTCTTACGATCCTTCTTGCACCATGCTTGGTACTCAACCAAGCGTGCTTTATACTCTTGGGTGGCGGTGATATCTTTGTCATTTTCGTCTCTTTTGGCGGGGGGTGGCATGAGGAACGTTATGTGCTCCAGCACATCGCGTTCTTCCAGGAGAAACTCAATCTTCCTGTGCCAGATATCATAGTTGGACCCATCCAACTTGTCACTGGTGGACAGTTCAAAGATCATGGAGGTTTTTGAAGTCATATCTACAAGTAAGAAAATTGGACATTTAGGCATATCATATATATAATCAAAAATAATCTCAAAGCTATCATTCATATTGTATGTTCGAAAATTTCGCTAAGCTCATAATCATCACATACTATATGAACTGAGAGTTGAGAAAAATTTGATTATCATCAATCCATAACAAACATATTCTTATGGATACAATGTTAATCATATTAACAGCTAATAACTAAACATCACTAAGACGTCAACAATAAGCACGATATGAAACGTATTTAATTCAAGCTCATAATTAAAATTACAAGGAGAACTAATCTGTCATTGAATATTGAACTGATTATTATACGAAACTTATTCATATACATAATTTAATTTAATTGGCACTTCAGTAAGAAAATAATAATAACATGATACATAATCATGTCAAACTTAGCTAACATACTTCGTTAAACAAATTAACATGGATCACGTTAACATTACAAAAATGCCAAAATTAAACTAAGTAAGACAAATTTACTTGATAATCTATAAAACAGATTTACAAGTTCATATCATGTGTTATTAAACATATTTAAACACATGCTTACCACATAAAATTATTCATGATAATTGTAAAACAAATTCACGATCACCTAATTCTGAATACTAAACAAAAATAAATTACACATATTCCAAACTAAACAGATTAATCGCGGGCTATGAAAACAAATTTAAATTCAATACATAATCAAAGTATGATACGAAATCATCTTCATTAACTAAAATTTTTTTTTTTTTTAAAAAGGTAGCATAAACCCCCCCCCCTTTTCATTAAAACCCCCTTTTTCCATTAAACCCCCCCCCCTTTGTTACTCGGCCCGTTTCGAGACCCCGCTGCCTCTCTCTCTGTTTTCAATTCTCTCTCTCTCTCTACACAAGAGTCACGGCATCCTGGCTTCCATGGTTTCCGGCACCGAGCTTTCCATGGTTTCCGGCACTAAGCCCAGCCGTCTACCCCCCCCCCCCAACCAAAAAAACACCAAATGATGAACCGCCGCCCCGCCCCCCGGCCTCTAAACTGCTCTCGATCTCTTTTTCCGGCAACCTTTTGGAAGAACCACCGTCGCCATCACATAGATCGGGCGACGACGATCTCACCGGTACCACCCACTCTCGGAACGCGCCACCTAGGCGGCGGCGCGTGGGTCACACGCGCCGCCCTATGTTGGGTTTTTGGGGGTTTGGTTGTGCAAGGTTGTAGATCGTGGCGTTTGGAGGTCGGATCGAGGAAGAAAGAGACAAAACGGATGACCTCTCGGAGGCGCGTGGCACACACGTGCCACCCTTCCTGGGGGTTTTGGCGGCGGCTGATGGTATTCAACTCTACCTTTTCCTCTTTTTTTTTATTTTAATAGTTTGGTAGTATAACCGTGGCCGGGGAGGATGGGAGACAGAGGGTTCGAAAAAAAAAGAGGGGGGGGGTCGAACACAGGGGGGCCATATGAATTGTAACATATAAAAATTGCATAGCGCCTTGCATCAGCATGTCGAATTAAACCCATTAAATCATGCTATTCGGGAACAAAAACAATCCAGGCAGGCTCTGATACCACTGTTCAAATAAATGCATAAGGACTAACCTCTCGGAAGCGTGTGATTTCCCAGTTGTCTCTGAACCACGAACAGTGTGTGTTGCAATCCGGAGGCTACTAGAGTCCCGGTAGATTCCCACGTCTCAAACCCGAAAAATTTGAACGGTAATGCGTTTTTAAAACTGAGAGAAAGTGAAAGTCCTAAACCAGCAACGTATGCTTGTATTTTTCTTCTACACTTTAATCACTGAGATTAGGGTATTTAGCCCCTAAGCTGTCACCCCCTATTTTTAGGCCACACCTCTCTGAAAATGAGGGAAGTGGCCGTTTGGCTATTTACTAAAATTAGCCTTCAATAGCAAAACTGAAAGGCAACAAGTGCCCACAACCAATTCACTATTATCAAATTTGTGAAACAGAAGCTATATCTGAAACTGAAAAATGAAATTGAAAGAAAATTAAACTCCTTCGAAAAAATCCCCTCTCTACTTTCTCTATATGCTGTTAATCTCCATTTGCGGGCTAAAAAAAAAAAGCCGACCTCAAACCTCTTGATTGCCCCTCCACTAATACTGAATTAAATTCGAATTCATGGCCACTGTATTTTCTAGTTGTAACCACCAAGTCAAGATGATGATGTAACAATGAATATCAATGATTAAAGCAGGAGAGAGAGAGAGAAACTCCATGGCCGTGCTCTACTCTTGTTCTCTTTTTTTTTTCGGTTCTATTGGGGTAAAAACGGAAGAAGAAGATGAAGAGAAGGAAGAGAGAGATTGAGGACGGTTATGGAGGCAGATGAAGAAACAGAGATGGAGGCAGATGAGCTGTCCGGCTTTTGGGATTCTCGAACAGTGGAATGGCGAGGAAGAAGAACGGGTACGATGCTCTGTTCGGCGTGGTTGGCTTTCGGTTTACTGGGCAACACAAAGGAGGACGATGGGGGAGCAAGAAGAAGGCAGCATCACGTGACCCAGGCGTGGGATTAAGTGAAGCAAAAGCTGCCAGCTTGGTCCGAGATCAAAGAAAGAACAATTGGGCTCCCCGTGAGCGAAGAGAGAGAAAACGAGGTCATGAAGGGTGCTGGGCCGAGAGAGAAAATAGAAGCTTGGGGCCTTGCTGCTGGAGTTTCTGTTGCTGGGCCTGGACCTGGGCCGAGGTTAAGCTCGCCTTGGCCTGGTCTTCTTTTCTTGTTTCTTGTCTCGATTCAATGCTTCTCTTTAGCATTATTTATTATTTTACTCGAGTTTTTCCAATCCCTACAAAATGAACAAAAACACTATTAAAAATTCAATTAATCAATTTATTTCGAGCAATTATTAGATAAAAAAAGGGGTTAAAATATCATAATTTCATATTGAACAAATACCCCCACACTTAAGTTTTACTCGTCCTTAAGTAAAATAAAACTAAAAATCCTAGAAAATAAAACAAAATCTCAACTCACTTTCGTAAGAATCACGGTTACACTTAGCACATGCAACAATCCCTTTAAACCCCTAGGTTACCCCTAGTGGACGAGGAAGGTCTTGTGAGGGTTTGCAGAAGATATACCCACAAAATCTATAAAAGAAAACATAAACAGAAACTTAAAAATCTTTTTTTTTTGAGTTTTATTTTTTTTCAAAAATTGATATGTACAAAACTTGGGGAAAGATATTTATATATTCTTATCAACTAAATCACCCATGTAGCAAAGATAATGGCATGCATATAAACAACATGTACTCATTAAGACTCTCTACCCCATGAATGACATCAAAGCACTAACTTTTCACCTCACTGCACATCAAGAATTGGAATCCATCCCAGTGCTAGTGTGCAAGTGCATCATCTTAGGGCTTAGGTTTACCAAAATCAAACTCAATCCCACTCGACTGACAAAAACTTCATTATTGACTTAACAATATAGGAAGCTAACTTTCCCAATAGCAATGTTGTCTCAAAGGGTAACACCCAGTAGCGTATGCCTCAAAGGGTTACTTTTCATTCCAAATTTATTCCATTTCTCTTTCTTTCTTTTTCAGTTCCTTTTTTTTCATCATTTTTTTTTCATTTTTCTCATTCTCATGTTTCTCTTTTTTCCCTTTTTTTTCAATAAAAACCAAAGTAATTGTGTCAAAAACAAGTGGGAGAGTCAATCATGAAAAACTAAGACCTTAAGACAATGAGGATGATATAAATAGGGAGTAGATTACACATCAATAATGCACCAATGGGGTTAAAATTAGAGCTAAGAATACCACACCGAGGATGGAGACCTAACATGCACATCATGCTTTCATACAAGCTAACAATCAAAGCACAAGGGATCTAAGTTGATTAGAAAAGTACAAAGGTTCCCTAAAAACAAAACAAATTTTTTTTGGATTTTCAAAGATTTTTAATTTTTTTTCAATTTAAATTTTTTTCAACTTTTTTTTTGGTTATTCAAAGTTTCCCCACCCCCACACCTAAATCTGGATACAACTCAAAACCAAATGTACAACATATATACACAAAAGAAAAGCAAAAACAAAAACAACCACATATACAAAACGAAAAGAGAAAGTAAAAAGAAGAAAAAGAGAAAAGGAGAGAAGGGATGAAAAGAAACCAGGTCGGGTGCTAAGTACACCCGAGCTATCTCTACACCATCACCGATCGGGACTCAGTTCGTGGAGTATCTGCCACTCCACATCTTCCTTGCTAGGCAACTCCAAAAATTGCTTCAGTCGTTGGCTATTCACTTTGAATTTATCGGCACTCTCTGGATGCTGAATTTCAACTGCACCATAAGGGAAAACACGTGAGATAATATAGGGACCCGTCCATCAGGACCTCAATTTCCCTAGAAACAAATAGAACAACTTAGCCCTCTCTTTGTAAGATCGAGCACTCTCATACGCTTCAACTCTTATCTCCTCAAGCTCACTCAATTGCAGTGTGCGCTCCTCACCGGCCTCAGTCAAATCATAATTGAGCATTTTAATGGCCCACCAAGCTCTATGCTCAATCTCAACCGGGAGATGACAAGGCTTACCATAAACAACCCTCTAGAGTGACATACCCAAGGGAGTTTTGAAAACCGTTCTATAAGCCCAAAGAGTATCGACAAGCTTGTCGGCTCAATCTTTCCTATTTCGGCTCACTTCCTTCTCTAGAATCTGTTTAATCTGCCGATTGGACACTTCGACTTGGCCACTGGTTTGGGGATAATAGAGGGTAGCAAGCCTCTTGATTAATTATGGAATACCTTTTCAGTAAGGCATCAAAAGACCAATTATTGAAATGGGTCCCCTGATCACTAATGATAGCTCGAGGCATGCCAAATCGAGCAAAAATGTTCTCCCTAAAGAACTTCACTACCACCTTTGCGTCATTAGTCCTAGAAGGAATGGGCTCAACCCATTTAAAGACATAATCCACAGCCAACAGAATATACTCATTCTCAAAAGATGATGGAAATGGTCTCATAAAGTCTGTTCCCCACACATCAAAAACCTCCACTACAATGATGGAACTCAATGGCATCATATCCCGCCTGCTCATTCTACCCAACTGCTGACACCTAGGGCAACTCTTACAGTATTCAAAAGCATCCCTAAATAAAGTGGGCCAGTAGAATCCACATTGAAGAACTTTGGTTGTAGTCTTCCTTCCACTAAAATGCCCTCCACATGTCTGATCATGACAAAAAGAAAGGACACTCCTCACCTCACTGTCGGGAATACACCTCCTAAATACTTGGTCAGCACAGTACTTAAACAAATAAGGATCATCCCAAACAAAGAATTTCATGAGGTGGAAGAACCTATCCCTATCATTCTTGGTCCAACCCTCAGGGATCCTACCAGCAACTAGGTAGTTCACAATGTTAGCATACCAAGGACCAGGGTGGACTGCATATAACTGCTCATCAGGGAAGCATTCAGAAACAGTTGACTCACTCTCTCTATCATAGAGGATCCTAGATAAATGGTCAGCTGCAAGGTTCTCAGAACCTTTCTTATCCCTAATCTCACAATCAAACTCTTGCAAAAGCAAGATTCATATCACCAGTCTAGGTTTAGCATCCTTCTTAGAAAGAAGATGTTTAAGAGCAGAGTGATCAGTATAGACAATCACATGAGACCCAATCAGGTAAGGCCTAAACTTCTCAAAACCAAAGATCACAGCCAAAAATTCTTTCTCAGCAACAATATAGTTCAGTTGAGCATCATTCAGAGTGTGACTAGCATAATAGATGACATGGGGCTTCTTATCAACACGTTGTCCTAGAACAACCCCAACAGCATAATCGGATGCATCACACATCAATTCAACTGGTTCTTCCTAGATGGGAGGATGAAGAGCGGGAGCAGAGGTTAAGGCTTTCTTAAGCTTAGTGAAGGCCACAAGACATTCCTTAGAGAAGTGAAATGGCACCTCCTTAGCTAACAAGTTGGTCAAGGGCTTCGCTATCTTACTAAAGTCTCTAACGAATCGACGATAGAAGCCAGCATGTCCAAGAAAAGACCTTACCTCTTTCACATAGGTGGGAGGGGGAAGATTGACAATCAAATTAGTCTTAGCCTTGTCTACTTCAATCCTATCTTTAGAAATGATGTGGCCCAGGACTATTCCCTTTTTAACCATAAAATGACACTTTTCCCAGTTCAAAGTCAAATTTTTCTCCCTACACCTTTCCAACACTTTTCTCATATTAGACAAACATTCATCAAAGATAGACCCAAACATGGAAAATTCATCCATGAAATTTTCCATGCATTGTTCAACTAAATTTGAGAAAATGAAAATCATGCAATACTGAAAGGTAGTAGGGGCATTGCACAGTCCAAACAACATTGGCCTAAAGGCATATGTCCCAAATGGGCAGGTAAAAGTAGTCTTCTCCTGATCCTTGGGAGCAATAGAGCTCTGGGCATAGCCAGAATATCCATCTAGAAAGTAGTAGAAGGAATATCCAGACAACCTCTCTAACATTTGGTCCAAGAAAGGAATGGGAAAATGGTCTTTTCTAGTAGCAGCATTCAATTTCCTATAATTGATACACACATGCCACCCAACTTGGACACGAGTAGGGACTAACTCGTTCTTGTCATTCCTAATCACGGTAATACCGGTCTTCTTAAAAACAACTTGAACAGGGCTAACCCACTCACTATCAGAAATTGGGTAAATGATCCCATGGTCCAGCCACTTAAACACTTCCTTTCTAACTACTTCCTAAAGAGTTGGGTTCAAACGCCTTTGGCAGTCTCAGTAGGGTTTAACATTGTCCTCTAAATGAATTTCATGTTGCACAATGGAAGGACTAATACCCTTAATGTCCCCTAAGGTCCAACCTATGGCTTCCTTGTTCTCTCTAAGTAAGGCAATTAGTTTGTCTCCTTAGTTCCGGTCTAGGTCAGAAGCAACAATGACAGACAAAGATTTATCGGGTTCTAGGAATGCATACTAAAGAGAGTCAAGAGGAGGCTTCAATTCGAGAGCATGAGGGGAAGCAGATTCGTGCATGGATTTAGAAACAACAGTGAGCAAGCAATCAGCAGTAGAGCACAAGTCATCAAACTAGAACACAACATATTTAGGGACATCATTCACAAGCAAGGACTCATACTTAGCAACAAACATCTTATCAAAAGCATCATCAAATGCAGAATCTTCCACCCATTTAAGAGTAGAAAACTCCATATCATCAAAACCATAGGGTTGTCTTTGCATGTTAAAGATGTTCAATTCAAGAGTCATATTGCCAAAAGACAGTCTCATCATTCTATTCCTGCAATTAATGAGGGCATTAGCAGTGGCCAAGAAAAAGGACGCCCTAGAATCACAGGGACTTGACTAGCCAAATTGGGCACCTTCTCTGTCTTAATTACAACAAAGTCCACTGGGTAAATAAATTCGCCCACTCTAATTAGCACATCCTCAACAATACCCCTAGGCAACCTGGTCGATCTATCAGCCAATTGAATGACCATCTTGGTAGGGTTCAGCTCACCTAACCCTAACCTCTCATACTCAATAAAGGATATCAAGTTGACACTAGCCCCTAAATCGAGCAAAGCTCTATGAATAAGTTGGTCCCCAATAACTATAGAAATAGTAGGGCACTCGGGGTCCTTATACTTCACTGGGATCTAGTGAGAAATGATAGAATTAGCGCCAGAAGCTAAGAAAGCCTTTTTAGGGACACTACTTGCTCTCTTGATTGTACACATATCTTTTAAAAATCTAGCGTACTGAGCATCTACTGAATAGCATTGAATAAGGGAATGTTGATCTTGACTTGAGAGAAGGTTTCTCTCCTCTTCTCAACATGAGCTTGGTATTTCTTCTTAAGCCTATGGGGAAAAGGAGGCAAAGGCATATAGACTTTCTCAGTAAAAGAATCTTTGGGAGGCTTAACTGAATCAGAGGAATCTTTCTCCTCGGGCTCCTCTTTCTTAGAATGTGATTCAAGAGAGGGAGGAGTATCAGAATCATTAAGGACGCCATTAGTAGCATCCCCTAGCTTACTGGATGAACCAGTTTCTGGAGAAGAAGAAGGGGAAGAAGAAGAAAAAAAAGAAAAAGAATTCTGAAAAAATTGGTGAGGATACATGCAGGCTCTATTGGGATTTCTCACTTGATTGTTAATCTCCCGATCGGATCGAAGAGATATAACTGCATTCACTTTCCTCACAGACTCACTAGGGATAGCACCAGAAGATGAAGAGGTATGACCCTTAGGGTTCACCTCAGGTTGACTTGGAAAAGTACTTGGCTGCCTAAAAGATGATGCTAATTGGAAAAACTATTCAATCATCATTCGCATCATTTTCTCCATATTAGCACTTATCATTCTCTCCACATTACTGTTAATTCTCCTCTCCATTCTATCAATATCAGTGTAACCAGGAGGAGGTTGAGCTTGAGGTACAGGGGGTGGAGGTTTAGCTGCATTAGGCACACCTGGAAAAGCCGGTCTCTGAAAAGAATTGGGAGGATGGGAAATAGGTTGGGAGTTAGGAATTGCAGCATTCGATCCATTACTCCAAGAAAAGTTAGGGTGATTCCTCCACCCTGGATTATAATAAGGGAAAAATGGGTCGTTCTTTGGTCTCTGGAAGGCCATATTTGCTTACTCTTGTCGAGTTGCTAACTGATGAGCAAAATAAGGACAAGCAGTTAAGGAATGATGTAGGGCCTGACAGTGGGAACATGACACAGTAGAAGTCTGAGATATCTGGGGCATTTAGGGAGACAACCCCTTTAACATGTTTTTCAGAACAGCAATCTTAGACTCTAAGTGACTTACATCATAGACAGAATGCAATCCACCCCTTGTAATCCTAGAACTTAGACTGTCATCACGAGCAGTTTCCCATTTCATGGTTTTCTCAGCTAAGTCCTCTAAAAATTCCCAAGCAGTCGTAGCGCTCTTAGAAAGAAAGCCACCTTGACACATGGACTCTATCATCGTTCTAGTTTGTTGGTCAAATCCTTCATAAACAATCTGGCACAAACATGCTTGGTCTAAACCATGATGGGGACACTGGGCCAACAAATTTTTGTACCTATTAAAATATTTGCAAAATGATTCCCTATCGAGTTGCACAAATTAATTAATTTCATTTCTCAGCTTAACAGTCTTGGCATTAAGAAAATATTTTCTTAAGAGCAATCGTACAAAATCATTCCAAGAAGAAACAGAATTAGTAGCCAAGCCATATATCCAATGTTTAGTAGAATCTTTCAAAGCAAAAGGAATCAATTTCATACGCACAACATCAATGGGGATAGTAGGGAAATGCATCATGGAGCATACTTCTTCGAATTTCCTCAAAAAGAAATAAGCATCCTCCAAACCAGTAAATTTAGGGAGCATCTGAGTATAGTGAAGTCTCAATTCAAAAGTTACATTCAGGGAGCATCTGAGTATAGCGAGGTCTCAATTCAAAAGTTACATTCAGTCCAAGGTCAGGTATAGTAAAACAAGATGACAAAGCAGTCCTATGAGGATAGAAGATATCACTCAAAGATCTTTCTTGTGCCATTTCTTCAATTTTAAGCTTGGGTTCAGATTTGGGTGTTAATTCAATCTCGGGATTAGGTTCACTCCTAAAAAGTCGACTATTTTCAGGATTTCTAACCCAGTCAGTCATATAAATCCCACACCCTCACCAAAGGTTCTATTTTTGGTCTTTTCTTTTTCTCTTTTTTTTTTCTTTTTTTTAGTTTTTCTATTTTTTTTCTTTTCTTTAAAGCCATAAAACAAAACAAAAAAGAGTGTATCAAAACTAAAAACAATTTACAAAAGGAAAATAAGCAACACTCAAACAAAAGCACAGACACAAAGAAACTAAAAGTAAATAAAAAATAAAACTACACCTAAAAACCCTAATTCTAAAAATAAAATTTAAAACAGAAAATAAGACTCCTAAAATCAGAGCTAAATATACATTAAAATCCACACAATCACAAAGGACATAAACATAATTTTTCTCAAATTTTTTCTATCCCTGAACAGTGCAGAAAAATACAAACAGATTATTAAGTCCAAAATTCACAGAAAAATCATGACAGTTCCAAAACTTCTACAAAAATTTACACAAACTCTAAAACTTATGCTGAATCTAGGAAAAATATCAAAATAGCAAAAATCACACTAGAATTTGCCCATAAAATTCGAACAGATTATAAACTATTGAAAAATCTGCACTGACTTTTGTCCAAATCAGTTCTGCTTTGTGTCTTTTGCTTCACATAAACCAAATGCGTTAGTACTATCTTTTTTTCTCAGCACAATAAACTCTAAAACCAATCTCGACAAACATCAAAAATCAAAATACTAACTAAATTCAAAATTAAAACTAAACTAAAATTTTGAAACGAATTAACGACTCAACTAAACTAAAAATCACAACTCTAAACTTAAAAACAAAAACGACTCGAACGACTCGATTACTAAACTATGACTCAAGGCAACCAAATTTCACAAAATCATTCCCGGCAACGACGCCAAAAACTTGTTAGTAAATTTCGCAAGCGCACAGTTTATCGTTGTAACGTTTGCGGGTATCGTCCTCAGAGATGGATGTGAAATTGAATTACTAAGTCGTATATGTTAACCGAATATCAAAATTAATATAAATTAAGTTGAGCCAATTACCAAATATTTAAGTTAAATATGAAACTAAACTATTAAGATAAAGTGCTTAAATTGAGTACCAAACACTAACCGATTCAATAAAGACAGCCGGCAAGCAAAGAAACACCAAACTGCAACTAATTTTAGCCATTCAACACTTAGCTGTAATTGTTCCTGAACTCAGAACACTTTTCACCATAGAAGACGACGGCAGACAGAGCAACATTTGAACCCAAGAATCAACAGAGCACACCAACCCATACAGGTACAAACTGAGCATATTAAACGCAGGATAGGAAATAAGATAGCAAAACTGAAAGGTAGCAAGTGCCCACATCCAAATTCACTATTATCAAATTTTTGAAACTAGAAGCTAGATCTGAAACTAAAAAATGAAATTGAAAGAAAATAAAACTCCTTCGAAAAAAACCCCCTCTCTACTTTCTCTATATGCTGTTAATCTCCATTTGAGGGCTCCAAAAAAAAAAAGCTGACCACAAACCTCTTGATTGCCTTTCCACTAATGCCGAATTAAATTCGAATTCATGGCCTCTGTATTTTCTAGTTGTAACCGCCAAGTCAGGATGATGATGGGTTGATGGAGCAATGAATGTTGATGATTAAAGGAGGAGAGAGAGAGAGAGAGAGAGAAACGCCATGGCCGTGCTCTGCTCTTGTTCTCTTTTTTTTCGGTTTTGTTGGGCTAAAAACGGAAGAAGAAGATGAAGAGAAGGAAGAGAGAGATTGAGGACGGTTATGGAGGGAGATGAAGAAACAAAGATGGGGGTAGATGAGTTGTCCGGCTTTTGGGATTCTCGAACGGTAGAATGGAGAGGAAGAAGAACGGGTACGATGCTCTGTTCGGCATGGTTGGCTTTCGGTTTACTAGGCAGCACAAAGGAGGACGATGGGGGAGCAAGAAGAAGGCAGCATCACGTGACCCAAGCGTGGGATTAAGTGAAGCAAAAGCTGCCAGCTTGGTCCGAGATCAAAGAAAGAACAATTGGGCTGGCCAGTGAGCGAAGAGAGAGAAAACGAGGTCTGAAGGGGTGTTGGGCCGAGAGAGAAAATAGAAGCATGGGGCCTTGTTGCTGGAGTTTTTGTTGCTGGGCCTGGGCCTGGGCCGAGGTTAGGCTCACCTTGGCCTGGTCTTCTTTTCTTGTTTCTTGTCCCAATTCAATGCTTCTCTTCAGAATTATTTATTATTTTTCTCGAGTTTTTTCAATCCCTACAAAATGAACAAAAACACTATTAAAAATCCAATTAACCAATTTATTTCGAGCAATTATTAGATGATAAAAGGGTTAAAATATCATAATTTCAGGTTGAATAGACCACAACTACAAAAGGAAAATGAAGACATATTATTATCAAAAGAAATAGTAAACAAGTTGAATTTGACTTATTGTTATTTAAGAAATAGAAATAACTTCAATTGACCGCTTCCATAAAAAGGAAAAAACAGTTATACCTTTACATGCATCAATCAATACCATCATTGTACTAATGACCTTTTCATTCTTCTAATATTTGCTAGCAGCAACTCCACCAATGTAAGACTCGAATTTAGTTTTTCAAAAAAAAAAAAAGGGGAAGAAAGATTATACAGATGTGTGAATTTTGTGAACAACAGAAATAAGAATGTTGCTTTTACATAAAAAGATAAAACACATACGTTATTGAATTAAATATAACAAAAAATTATAGTAATCTTTGCTTAACCAAAACGGGTAAGAGTCAAGAATATCCTTAGATTATTTTCATCTTTTACTTTAAATTTGTAACTGCTAAAATTATTTATAATTTTGACACTTATTGACTCCTCAATTGACACATTTGACTAAGAGGAGTTGTCCACATATATCATTGGAGTCCTTAACTATTAAAAAAAAGTTTTTTAATACTTGGCATATGTTTAATGTCATTTGGCCTATGGGGTAGCAGAATGTCTCTTCAAGCATATTAATATATTTGGATACTGAGTAATGAAAATTGAAATATCAAGCCGTTGAACTTATTATGGGTGTCTCCATTACTTTGTCATAATTAAAATTAAAGTTTATATTTTTAGTCCTACTTTATTTTAAATGTGTAATCAGTAAACTAATTGAATAAAGAAATAATTATTTAATATTGGTACTTGAATATGTGTAATAAAATATAGCCATTATTAATTAATTTAAGTTAATATTTATTAACGTCATTATGTTAGGTTTATAAGTGTTGAATTAATTCAATAAAAAAAATCACATAATATTAATGTAAATGTAAGACAATTAATAGAAGACAACCAATAGAAACTTACCACTTGTCAAAACACCATCAATCCATTCAACCCATTTAGTTTTATATTATATATATGATGTATGATATATGATTAGACAAATACAAAGAATTATAGCCACGAGTGAATCACAACTTTAAAAAAGAAAAAGAGTACAATTTTCAACTCCGCATATATACATATGTGTGTGTGTGTGTGTGTGTGTGTGTGTGTGTGTGTGTATATATATATATATATATATATATATATATATATATATATATATA
>JACYFF010031957.1:119581552-119601014 GCA_017589665.1 Selenicereus undatus | reverse complement strand
TTTCATTAATTTTTAATTTTTTTAATTTTTTTAATTTTTTGATTCTATTTTTTAATTTTTAATTTTTTAATTTTTTAATTTTTAATATTTAATTTTTATTTTTTTAATTTTTTAATTTTTTTGTATTTATTTTTATTTTTTTAAAAATAAATTTAAATTATAAATTTTTTTTGTATTTTTTTTATTTTTTATTTCAGAAAAACAACCAACGAAAAATTTTTAAAAAATAAAAAAAAATTATACAAAAATAAAAAATAAGAAAATAAAAAAAAAATAAATAAAAATATATAAATTAAAAAAAAAATTTTAAGAAAATTAAAATGAAAATAAAAATAAAAAAATTTTAAAAATTTTAAAATTACATTAAAAAATAAAAATTTAAAATTTTAAAAATTTAAAATATAAAATAAAAAATAAAAAATAAATAATAAAAAATAAAAAAAATAAAAAATATTAAAATAAAAAAAAATAACAAATAACAAATAAAAAATAAAAAATAAAAAAATAAAAAATGAAAAATAAAAAATAAAAAACAAAAAATAAATAAAAAATACAAAATACAAAATACAAAATACAAAATACAAAATACAAAAAATACAAAAAATACAAATACAAATAAAAAAACACAAAAATAAAAAATAAACAAAATAAAACAGAACAAAACAGAATAAACGAAAACAAAAAAATTTCATTATCATTAATTACTATCACAATAAAATTATTACATTATAAAACAAAAAAAATATTAATAAGTAATACTTCAACTTCATTCAACTACATTCAACTTTCACCGACACTCATCCACTTTTTCCCACAGTTAAAAAAAAAAACCACACTCACCCACTCCTTGCCCACCTTTCCCATAATCACCCATTCCACATCCTTCATTTCCTACTGAAAAGAACAGGGCCTTAGTATTGCTATGCGAAAGCTTGGTGTTGTGTATTTTAGTTTATGAAAATTCTTCTATTCACTGCCTGGATTCCCAGTTACCCCAATTTTTCAGAGTTGGGGAGGGGAGGATAGTAGCCAAGAAGGAGGCAGGTTGAATGTTATTGTTAGGTGAATTTTGATGTTGAGGTGCTCCATATGAGTAATTGGTTTGTTGTGTTTTTCTAAATTTCTAATAGGATTGACATGTGCCCATGTGAATTGTAATTGAAAATTCTTCTAGTGGGTTGAATTCAAAATTTGGGATTGGCAGGATGTCTAGTTATATCTTGTGCCCATTAAAGCCTTCTGCTTACTAGTGTAAATAGGAGGCTGCTTGTTTTATTTTTGTAATTTGGTTATTGTTGGTTTGAATTTTAGGGGCTCAGTTTAAATCTCGAACAAACCTAAGATTTGAAATTAAATTGCAGGTTAGGGGCTCCCTTTGAATTCATTAGTTACTTATGTTTTTTGGGCAAACTCAATATTATTAGTCAAATCTTTGACATACTTGTTATAACCAAAATCTTTATTTCATTGTTGTTGTAGATGATAATGTGGAATCAACCCATGAAGAGAGCCAATGCTATATGTTCACTTCTTTTTTATATGTACAAAATGTCATTTTTTTCCCGTACTCTAATTCAATTTATTGTTAGTTTCAGGAGTTGGATAGTGTATCTGTGCTTATGGTGGCTTTGAAGAGGTGGAACTTTCAAAGTTGCATAATTCGCAGACTTTTTAAAGTTGTAGTATGAGTCTTGGGCCTCTTGGCAATGTAGACAATGATTTATGAATGTTTCATTTTATGAATATTGAAGTTGTACTTAAGTATTTGACCATGGAAATATGTACTTTGTATTTAACTGTAACAATATCCTACGTAGTTGACAATTGCAATGTTTTCTGTCTCCTTTCATGAATATCGAAGTTGGACAACAGTTGTTTGTATGGGCTACTTCTTTCCAAGCTATTGTAGGTATGAGAAGGCTTTGATTAAGTGTTGTTGTACAAGCGGCTATCTATTTTAGTCTCATCGTTTCTCAAATATTAAAAGTAAGACAGAAGATCTCAACACAATGACTTGTTGATTGTTCATAAAAGCAGCCTATGTGGGATTTGAACCCACATCATTGTGCATCACACATTGCTCCACCTCTGAGCTAATAGGCTGAAAATATGTGAGCAAAACACTACACACAAATATTGAACATCTGCCTTAAAAGGAGAACAATTTATGGAGCCAAAGCCAGCAATGACCTCAATACGCATAGAAGTTGGCCGGTAGGCAAGCATACAAATAAACATTTATAGCCTAAAATCAAATAGGGTCCTAATTGGCTTATCCATTCATTGTAATTCATTTTGTTCAATCAACAGAACATCATGGCTTCTTCCAATTACTTAAATTGCCTCATTTTTATCCCACCCAATTAAGTTCTTTCTTAATTCTGGGCAACCACGTTTGTACCAATGAATACTGCACCAGAACACCGAAAATCAAATAGGGTAAATAGAAGACAATGGTGAGCTTTTATTCTTCACTACCATTCAGCTAGAGGCCTGAAAGAGCTTCTGGTAAACAAAATGCAAACTTTACTTGAATTAGAAAAAAGCTCCAATTCCCATACGACAAACAAAGAATCAAGAAGGTTGTATTCAACATTTTTGTCTATTATTGTTATTCAAGCATAGAAATCGGGCAAACCATCAACTCACGCCCAAAAAAAAAAGCAAGGCAGAATAGACTAGGCGGGGGGGGGGGGGGGGGGCGAGGAAACCATAGCACCAAGCCTTCGCATACTTACATTGACTAACAAGGACAAAAAATAACTCAATTTCACAATTAACACCCCCAATAAAAAAATTCAAGATTTAATTTCAAAAATAACATAAGCACCCTAACCTGCGATTTCCGGTCGGGGTGTCTCCGGCAAGGGTGAGGCTGGATGCGTGTCTGACGAGGGCGAGGGTGGTTGAGATTTTTGAGCGAAGCAGCCATGGTTAGGCCCGTTCACCTGGTGGTGAAGTTTGGTGGCTCTGATGGGTATATGGGAGACTTGTTTGCCGGCGTGTTAAGAGGGACTCGGGAAGAAGAGATGTGAGAGAGAAAGAGAGGGAGGGGCTGAGCGACTGGGCATTGGTGCCGGCCATCGATGCGGCTGGCAATTTGGCCGGCAAGTTCAGAGGGACACGAGCCCTTGGAGAGATGAGCAAGAGACAAGAGACAGGGGGGTGTTGGACGTCTGGGGATGTGGGGATGGATTAAATTCCCAAAGACCCTGTTTTTTTTGTTGAATCTCATGTGATTCAGATTAAAGCATAAGAGCCTTTGATTTAAAATCCTGTGGCTGAGATTAAAAGTTCACTCCTGAATTATAGTTCACACCTAAATGAAGGTTCACACTTAAACCCTTCTCTCTCTCTCTCTCTCTCTCTCTCTATATATATATATATATACACACACACACACACACATCTATGTGTGTGTGTAATTCATAAATGAGTGTTACCTTACATAAATGTGTGTGTATAAGGGCATCCCAACCAGAGTTTCATTTTTTAGAACCCAGGCATGCCACGTTAGCATGAGTTTCACTTGCATTCCATTCAATTTTTCAGTTTCTGGAACTCATTTTAGGATAATTAATTATCATGGAGCTCACAATTTAAACTTAATTTATTGCTTTTTTATTTTTTATGTTGTATTTGAGTTTTAACTTTTGCAGCATGTGTGAATGTTTTTTATTTATCAAGAATGAGGAATATTTATTTTATTAACATAAAAATGTATAAATTGATTTTAATTTTTTGGATTTTTTTTGTGTGTTTGTTTTCCAACAAGTGAAAAAAGGACGGGATTTAAAGTACAATCAATTAAAAAGTAAGATAATTATTTTATTAAAAGTTTTAGAAAATTGATATTTATAGTCAATTTTCAGATTAAAAAATGCATTGCAAAAGAAGATAAAAAAATTGGAATAACCCAGCTTTTCCTTTTTTTTTGCTTCTAGAATTAATTACAAGTTACAACTATAGAAGAAGACAAAAAAACATTACACGTAGAGGGGAACGCCCCCCTGTCTGCCATGCATGCCATACCAGGAAATTCATGGGCTGCCAAAAAATTACCTGACATGCGGGCCCCACAGTGACACGCGTGCCCTCACACTCTAGATGCCCTAAGTGAATGTGAAAGTTGTGCCCACGACATATACCTTTTAAGCATTTATTATTTATATGTTAATAAATACTTGTTCTTTCCTTACATGAAGTACATTTCATGTCTCCATAACATGAAAGTAGTACAAACAAGTCAAATCTTTATATTATAAGTTTAAAAATGAATGGGGTCAAAACCATTCGAAAAAGAATCCCTACACTCTTGTGCAATCCCTCGTAAAAGTGATTGCAAGCTGCCTATTCTTCAAAGTCAAATTGCAGAATTCAGTATTTGAATTGAATACAAGTTGGACACAATTTAGAAAATTGGTAGTTATAAGACTTCTAATCCCATTGAAAACAAGTACACCACCCATCATCATAAAGCAGGGAACAAAATTTCTGGATGTCCCGCGTCTATCCACTCCTAAACAACCGCTTCCACCCATTCCTTAGGTACAAATATAAAGAGGGTATAAATCTCTCAATTTCTTTGCGTTCATTTGCAATACTCTTTACATATGACAGAATCATCCAAGTTTATCTCCCAATTGATACTAATAATTCCAAACCCTTCCCCCCCCCCCCCACAAAATCAGCTCGGAGTTATAGAATTGACCAATTTTAGGTTACCATTGCTTTCTACAAGGCAGCTATCGTTGCCAATATCCGCGTGTTTTTTTGGCCATCGATGGTAAGATCAGAGAGAGAATGTGTGAATATGTGTTACCTACAACCCATTTCCTTGTTGCTCTTTGCTTCCACTTCAAATGACAGCTTCTGATTTTAGTTGAGTAAAAGAACGAAGAGAGAAGAAGATATCCAGATCTCAATTTAAGTCGATTCCAGAACCCCACTTGAGTCGCTTCGTGCGTATAGGATAGGGACCTGCAAATGGAGGAAGGAGAGGTAAAATCATAGAAGAATTATTGTGCTAGGTGTTTCACATGTGGGAAATCAAGAAGGTGGTATTGGGCCTTTTTTTATTAATTTTTATTTTATTTTTATTTCGTACTTTTATTTTACTGTTAAAAAATGAATGCTTTTAATGATAGAACATGAGATTAAAGTTATTTTACAATAAGAGTGTAGGAATCCGGCAGTTGAATTAAAAATAGGGGTTGAATAGGTGGGAGCATGTAAGATTTTACAATTAAGAAACAAGAGAAAATTAATGTTTGTGCTTATGGATATCTTCTCTTTCCATCAGGCATGCTTATGTAATTATTATTGGTGCAACAATATATATTTTTTTTTATGGGGGCTCTTCCCCGGACCTTGCGTAAATGCAGGATGCTTGTGCACTAGGTTGTCCTTTTTTTTAAATTTTATTCTACAAGTTGCATTGTCTATTTATTTAATTATCTATGTGATAAATTTTGATTTTCTTATCCTTGCTATATATGCCTTTTCACTCTAAACTTATTGTGTTCTACTTTCGCATTATTTTCCTTTACATTCATTCTAATTGTATTTGACGCATTTGAATACCTAGAAGAAAATTTTTTTTAAAAAGTGCATGAGTGTTTAAATTCATTAAATATAATCAAATTATTTTTATTTAAACTTAAACAAGTTCCCAAACATTAAATACAATTAATTGACTATACAGAATTTGTTAGTTTCTTAGTGTTAGGTATTCTTTCGTTTCCATTTTTTTAATTTTTTATATGTTGCTTCAATGTAGAGTCACTCTTTCTAATATATACAATCAAATTATTTTCCTTCCACATTAGTAAATAACACTCATTATATTTAAATTACTTTTCAAATATAAAGACCCCATACGAAAATCTTAACACAAACTTTGTTATGTGTGTGTGTATACATATATATACATGTACATACATACATACATACATACATACATACATACATACATATATATATATGGTTCCGCAGGGAATCGGTTTGTGGTTATGTTGATGACGTGAGACGAAGGGACGGGTTTATCTGATTGCTGGCGACTAACACAACGTCGTCCTCGACTCTTTGTGCTCCGACCTGCAAAAAAAAGCCAACCCCGGGTTGTAGTCCGGGGAACGCCTCTCCGACGGTTAAGTCAGTTGGGTGCCCAATTAAAAAGTATGAATGCTATGGAGAGTACATTTCCACAATGGCTAACCCTCTTTCCGAGGAAAGTCGGTCACTATTTATAGTCTTGTCGAAAAAAGGGTAGAATAGTAATTTTACCTAAACTGCTCACTTGGGCCGTCGATCACGGAGCCATTGGGCCTAGAAGATGCCCCTAGGGTTGCATTCCGAGCCCCTGAGCAGGTGTGGGTTTGAGGGTGACCCTAGGATGATGTTCATGTGGGTCATTAGCATGCGTGTGGGCCTGGTTTGCTAGACAGTCGTGTAAATGCCCATTGGATGAAAACCGAGTTTTTCCTCAATCACTTAGCCCCCCACATTTTATCTGCGCATCGAGTCTGGTGAGAAGTCAGGTGGAATGTGGACCGTCACTGTTGGTTATTGCGTATCCAGAGATTCCCAAGAACTGAGTTCCAGAGATGGGTCGTCCTGATGCCACTGCCCATAAATGCACGAACTGCAGGATGTGTACATGGCTGCCACCATCTGTTCATCCAAGGATCCTAGGGAATTGCACTCTTGGCACGGACGGTCCTGAGACCACCGTCCATAAATGCACGCATTACGAGGTGTGGACAGGGCCTGTGTGAAATTGTCGCGTTTTACTACAAAAGGTGGTCTTCGGAACTGAGTTCCCTTCATTTCTTAGCTTGTTCATAGCTGTGAGCACAACTTTCCATGACTTTCCCACGTGCCCTGGATACCAAAGTGATGAGTGAATTCGTTGTCCACCATTTCTCGTGGGACCGGCGGGGGACGACTTTCCCCCATTCGCCCTTCCCCAAAGACTTTTGAACCCTGTGCCCAGACTTTGGTATGGCCGTGGATGAGCAAGCGGATGAAGTCTATGGTCTTCCTGAGCTGCCCCAGGTAATCTTTTATGCGATGCTCCTCAATGAGGTCGAAAGGCTTGGGGTTTTGCATGGGCTGGGGCTTCAATCATTGGAAGCGGCCCTTACTGAGTTGCGTTGGGGGGCATTTGAGTCGTGGATTTGGATGTTTGGCGATCAAATCTATGAGGTCCGGTTTCGCCCGAGCGGCTCGAGCGCGGGCATACAACCTAGCCATCAGGAAGGGGGCTCCAGTGAGGCGGCGATGCTCGGCGATGCGAACTTGGAAGGGGCGTCTGCTCCCTAAGCTTGTGGAAGTCGATAGGCAACGCCCCCCCTTTTCTTTCGCTTCTACCTTGTACTGGTGTGAATGATTAATAAAGGTGCTCGTGTTTGCATCAGGCAGTAGTTTTGCTTTTTTTTTTTTAACCTGGACACGTGTCTCTGGCGAATTGGCCGCTGGGTCCTTGGGAAAATCCAAGACTTTTGGGGGCCTCTTTTTTTTATAAATACATCGTCATTTCTTTGGAGATGATACTCAAGAGGGTCACTTTCTAGGAGTGATAAAATCACAGGGTAAGCGACCGACATTTTTATTAACTAGTCATGGCCTTCCCTCCTATCCGCGACACCAGAGAGATGGTCACTTACGTGAGGGAGACGTTCGTCTGGCGTTGGAGGAGCGCTTCGCGCCCCCCTCGTCCTCTTCCCGATGATTTCCACATGCTATGCCCGGGCTTTTCATTATCCGAGGCTGAGAGTGCAGCGGCTGAGTTCGAGCTTCCTGAAATAGTCCAAGCGACATTCTACGCCATATTGTTGAACGACGTCGTTGTGCTGGGCGTGGCTCATGAGTTTACGGGGGACGAGATGAAGTCTTCACTAATAGGTCTGAGGTGGTCGACCTTCGAGAAGTGGATATATTGTATGGATGATGTTCTAAGGGCGGCCCAGCAGAATCACCCGGTTGATGAAGTGCCAGTTTCAAATTTTGGAGACGGGCAGGGAGAAGACTCCAAATCGGACGCCCCCCTGCCCCCTCTAGCGATGAGAAGTAAACTTAGCTTCTTGCTCCCTTGTATTATTGTGCGTTCTTTAGGACGCTTGTAGTGGCCCAATTGTGTAATGAAAAACCCGTTTGCTTCGTCGTGCTTTTGTGCTTTCTTTTTTTTTTTTTTGTGCAAAGGGGGCCGAAACCTAGCCTCCTACGGGGCGAGACCGCAGAGGGTTCTGAGGGTAGCAACCAGCTATAAAGCCGTGCTCAGGAAATCTTAGACCCCAAGAAGGCTAAGAGTGTAGCGAACGACCCTGAGGTCGTGCTTACGAACCATTGGCCCCCAGAGGGGCTAAGAGCATAGCGACCGGCTGTGAGGCCATGCTCATGGGCCTTTAGCCCCAAGAGGGACTAAGAGCGTAACAAACGGCTGGTGGGCCGTGCTCAAGGGCCCTTAGGTCCAGGAGGGACTAAGAGCATAGCGACCGGCCATTAGGCCGTGCTCTTCCACCCTTAGCCCCTAGGGGGACCTAGGGTGTAGCGACTGGCTATAAGGCCGTGCTCGAGGGCCCTTAGTCCAGAGGGACTAAGAGTGTAGCGACCTGCCATGAGGCCGTGCTTGAAGGCCCTTATCCCCCGGGGGGACTAAGAACGTGGCGACCGGACGTGGGGTCGTGCTTGAGGGCCCTCAGCCCCCAGAGGGACTAAGGTTGTAGCGAACGGCCCCGAGGTCGTGCTCACGAACCCTTAGCCCCCAGAGGGGTTAATAGTGTAGCGACCATCCATATAGTCGTGTTCACGAACCCTTAGCCCCCAGAGGGGCTAAGAGTGTAGCGACCATCCGTATAGCCGTATTCACGAACCCTTGGTTCCTAGTGGGGCTAAGAATGTGCGTAGCGGCCGGTCGTAATGTCGTGCTCGAAGTAAACGCCTAGGGACACCGACTCCCCCAACGTCATTGATGACGTGGCCGATCGGTGGGGCCACGTGGCGTCAATTCGGGAGGGGCGTGTTTGGTAAGGAGTGTTGGGACATGCGCCCCGCCTCCTGGCTCTATATAAGGTTGAGCATTTCGTCCACTTGGTCATTTGTGTTCCACATTTTCCATCCTCTAGAGAGAGAAAGAAATTCTAGAGAGAGAGGCTCTGACATCCTTCTTCCTCTTCTCCTTCCAAAGTTACCTTAGCTTCTCCAGCATTCTCCTTTGAACCCTCAAAGGTTTGTTTGGAGGTTAATCCCTGTCTTCGACCAGGACTTTCATTCTTCATCGCTCACGCCCTCTCGCGGCACTATTTGTATATTATGTCATCTTGCTCGTCCAATGGGGACGTCCCTGAAGGACAAGCCGATCCCCACATGGAAGGCCGACACCCGCAACTCCCCAATCTCCCAGCCTTTATTGATGGTCGTGTGGTGGCTGAATTCTCCCGAAAGAATAAGTTTAGGGAGTCGAAAAAGATTCCCTATGCCGTCCCCGTCTTCGAGCCGGGCACGCCCTCGTGGTCCAGCTGCGAGTATTCCTCTACCCCCAGCATTCTTAGCCCCGAGGTGACTGTGACGTATACTTGGGAGGTTACCATAGCTAACTTTGTGTCCGACTTATAGGACCGCATGATGGCGAAGACGAAGTCGGCTCCACGCATCTGGACTCCAGACGAGTTGCTGGTTGAGGGTTTGATTTGTAATCCCTGTTCAGCTCTTCCCCAATCCAACCTGGAGGCCCAAGTTGCCTCCTCTAGTTTTAGCACGTCTTCTCAGTCGGGCTCGTCCAGTTCGGCGTTGGGGCGTTCCTCGAGGAGTTCGTCATCTGAGGAAGCCTCGACCAACTCTTCTCCCGATTCATCGGATCCGGGCAGTTCGGGGCTTAACCAAAGAGGTCGGGCGCTATCGATTACCGAGATTGTGGCCGAGGGGCTGGAATTCCCCGGGGGCCCCAACCCGTTCGGACCCACAGGACGGTTCGGGAAGTCATTTCCCTAACCCAAGGGTCGTTTCTAAGCTAAAAAGGTCGGCACTTGACAAGCAGTATCTCCTACCTGCCGAGTACTCCTTCGTGATACCCGAGCCGGACGACACCGTGAATGAGTCGTCCGCCAAATGTATAGCAGTATATAGGGCGGCCTTGGACTATGGTCTTTGGTTCCCTCTGCACCAAGTCATTAAGGAGATTTTAAGTAAGTACGAATTAGCACCTGCTTAAATCTTGCCTACGTCCTGGCATAACATTTGTTCGTTTATAGCCATGTACGAGTTGCGAGGTCTAACCTGCTCGGCTCGGGCGTTTGGCTTGGCTCACACGGTTCAGAGGGCCCCCAGGGAGACTGGGTACTTAGGGTGGTACTGCTTTAATAACAGGTCGAGCTTTATGAAGGCTATTGAGAAGAAGTCGAAATTGAGGCATTGGAAGTATGACTTCCTCTTCCTACGACGAGTGTCGGGCTGGGGCGACGTCCTGATTGGAATGAGGGAAAACCAGTTCGGAATCCCTTTGGAGAGCCTACGACTGAGGAGCGACAAACTGCTCGCTATTTTATGTTCTATATACATGAGGATGACAGGCCTCAACCCATCCCAAGATTCATGAGCCAAGCGATTGAGTCTGTGAGGGGCCCAGAAAAGAGGAGGAGCAAGTCCAGCGACCGGGAACCATTGAACTCGCTGCCCAAACTGAAGTTTTTTGCTAATGATTTCTTTCTTGCCGCGACCGGTCTTCTAATCCTTAAAAACTTCACCAAGGGTACTTAGTCATCCCAATGCTACTTTGCTTTGCGTTTGGTGCTGACCTGACTAATATTTGTCTTTTTGCAGATTAAGTGAGGGCTCAGCTGACGATTTTCGAGACCGGGGATGCGACGACTGAACAGGTGGCGGCTGACGTCGAGCATAGGTAAGAGGAGGAGAGGCTGCTTGTCGTTGCCCAGCAGGTTAAGAAGGTATGATGTACGACCCATTCTCCTTTCTTCTTTCTATCATGGAAGCAGCACGGGAGCTAACCTACTTTTCACAGGCGCCCTCCCTTGCACCCCGCTGGAAGAGACCTACCGTCAGCTTGCCGCCGCTTCGTAAAAAGCAGAGGACCGAGGGGGCACCCGGTGAGACCTGGGCTTGGCCCCTTCGCAAGTGGGGCAGGCGAATGTTGAGGGACTGGTCACTCAACAGTCTGGCAGCTGGTCATCAGGGGAGCGGACTGCTACCGCCAGGGGCACCATACCTCTACTCGAGCTGCGGGAGCCTCCACTGCGGTTGTCGACAGCACTTCTTCACACTCCTCGCGGCCCTCGGGTAGTTTTATCAAGGCAGATCCCAACATTCGGCTTTCTCTTGTCCAGGACATAGTCAAGTCCTGGGATTTGGCGGCCCCTGGGGTTTCGGATCCTTCACCTGTATTCGGGGAGGAGATAGGCATGGCGGAGGCCTTTTCCCGAGGGATGAAGGCCGTTGCGGAATGTCGGCGCCTAGAAGGGCTGGTATCTAGGTACTAGCGGCGTTGTGAGAGGTTGCAGGCGGACCTTGAGGCTCGCGAGGTCACGAAAAAGGAGTTGCAGCATCAACTGAAGAAGGCCGCGGCTGAGACGATCCAAGCCAAGGAGCAGGGCTACCAACAAGGTTGTTCTGATACCTTGATCTACGTCTGCAAGGTCGTGCTAACCCTTGCGTGTGAGTTCAGTGACGACCGATACTTTGAGGCCTACCTGAACTTCGTTGACGAGCGTGAACGCGCCACTGCGGAGGGTGGTGATCCTGAAGAAGTGGAGTTTACCACTCCGTCCGAAGGTGAGGCCGCTGCTGACGAAGCAACCAATCCTTTATAAGCAGAGGTCGGCCTGTCCGAGGAGGAGCAAGGAGATGGTGGAGAGCCCGACGTGTAGCCTCCACCCCCTTATCTTATTTCTGTTTTCTTTGTAGTGGTTGTAAAAATTTTAATTAATGAAAAGGATTTGCCTACTTTTCTTTATGCCGCCATGTTTTATGTTTTCCACTTGTTCTTTTGTTTGTGTGTATATTCCGTTTCTTCGCTCATCCGTATAAGGGCGGCCCTTAAACAAAAGTACAGGGGGTGTACTTGAGTACCCTTAGCTCAACACGAGGATATGCAGGATGGCGACCGGCCATTAGGTCGTGCTCCTCAACCCTTGGACCTCAGTGGGACAAGGGTGTAGCGACCGGCCATAAGGTCGTGCTCAAGGGCCATTAGCCCCTAGAGAGACTAAGAGCGTAGCAACCGGCCGTGCTCATGGGCCCTTAACCCCCAAAGGGACTAAGAGCGTAGCGATCGAACGTAGGCCCTTAGCCCCCAGAGGGACTAAGAGCATAGCGACCGGGCGTGGGGCCGTGCTCATGTGTCCTTGGCCCCCAGAGGGACTAAGAGCGTAACGACCAATAGTGGGGCTGTGTTCAAGTGCATTCAGCCCCTAGAGGCACTAAGAGCGTAACGACCGACCGTGAGGCTATGCCCAAGGGCCCTTAGCCCCTATAGGGACTAAAAGTGTAGCGACCGACCGTGCTGAAGGCTCTTAGCCACTAGAGGGACTAAGAGCGTAGCGACCGGCCGTGGGGTCGTGCTCAAGTGCCCTTAGCCCCCAGACGGACTAAAAGCGTAACGACTGGCCGGTGAGTCTTGCTCAAGGGTTCTTAGCCCCAGGAAGGACTAAGAGCGTAGCGACCGACCATAAGGTCGTGCTCGAGGGCCCTTAGCCCCTATGGGGACCTAGGGCATAGCGACTGGCGATGCTCGAGGGCCCTTAGCCCCTACGAGGACTAAGAGCGTAGCGACTGGCCGTGAGGCCGTGCTCATAGGCCCTTAACCACTAGAACGACTAAGAGCGTAGCGACCGCCCGTGAGGCCGTGCTCAAGTGCCTTTAGCCCCCAGGGGGACTAAGAGCTTAGAGACTAGCCATGAGGTCGTGCTTAAGTGCCCTTAACCCCCAGAAGGACTAAGAGCGTAGCGACTGACCGTAAGGCCGTGCTTAAGTGTCCTTAGCCCCTAAAGAGACTAAGAGTGTAGCGACTGGCCGTGAGGCCGTGCTCGAGGGCCCTTAGCCCCAGAGGGACTAAGAACATAACGACCGGCCATAAGGCCGTGCTCGAGGGCCCTTAGCCCCCAGGGGGGACTAAGAGCGTAGCGATCGGCCGTAAGGCCATGCTTGAGGGCCCTTAGCCCCTAGAAGGACTCAGAGCATAGCAACCGGCCGTGAGGCCGTGCTCAAGTGCCCTTAGCTCCCAGAAGGACTAAGAGCGTAATCAAGACACAAATAAATGTGTATAAGGCGGTCGTCCTGGCGCGAATGTTCATTAGTCAAGGAGCACGGGGGACGTGCGTAGGGGGAAAAGAAGTACAAGCCTAAATGTGATACTTTCTTAAGTTGCTGCTATGCCATACCCAGGGATGGGGGTGCCTTGGAGGGGCTCTAGTCAATATGTGCCGGGGTGGATTTGCAAAACGACCTTGTAGGGTCCTTCCCAGTTGGCAGTCAACTTGCCATGCTCCCCTGCACGGGCGATGCTCTTTGTGCACCGGAGCATAAGATCCGCGACCTGGATGGGCTGCATTGTAACGGCACGGTTGTGCAACCGCGCGATCCGAAGTTTATAGAGAGCCTCATAGAGTAGGGAGTCGCCGCGAATGGAGGGGAGGAGGTCCAGGGCTTCACACAGGGCCGCGTTGTTCGATGTCTCTTGGAATGTTGTCAGTCGATGGGTATGCAGGACCACTTCGACGGGCATAACAACTTCTGAACCGTAAGCGAGCATAAATGGGGTCTCCCCCGTGGCTGTCTTCTCTGTGGTGCGGAGGTGCCATAAAACGTCGTGCAGCTCGTCCACCCATTTGCCCTTGGCATCGCCGAGCTTTTTCTGTAATCCATGGAGGATGGATTTGTTGGCCGCCTCGGCCTGGCCGTTGGCTTGAGGATGCGCCACGGCCGTGAAGCAAGCCTCGCAGCCTAAGCTACTGAGGTAATCAGTGAGCTTGCTGGTATCAAATTGCTGGCCATTATCGAAAATCATGGCTCAAGGGATGCCGAATCTGGTAATGATGTTCCGCCAGATAAACTTGCACACTTTTGCTGTGGTAATGGAGGCGACGGCCTCGGCTTTGATCCACTTGGTGAAGTAGTCGACGACTACAAAAAGGTACTTGCGTTGGCTCGTGGCTTTGGGGAAGGGGCCAAGAATATCCATGCCCTATGCCCGAACGGGAGTAGGCTGACTATCGGCGTCATATGAGTGGAGGGGACTCACTGGATGGGCGCGAGCCTTTGGCACTTGTCACAAGTTCGCGCTAGCATCATTGCATCTTCCCGCAAACTAAGCCAGTAGTAGCCGGTTCGGAGAGCTGTCACGACCAGCGCCCGACCTCCAACGTGCGAGCTACAAATGCCTTCATGTATTTCTTCCAAGATCTTCATCCCTTCCGTCAGGGTTATGCACCGTAGAAGAGGTCGGGCGAAGGAACGCTTGTAGAGAATCCCCTCATACAACACAAACCAGTTTGACCGCCTCTTTATCTTCTCCGCCTCCCTGGCACCCGTGGGCAACGTGCTGTCAGTGAGGTACGCGCAGATAGGTTCCATCCATGTGGGGCTCCGGTCCAGCCACACTAGCTTATTCAATTCGATGCTCCTTTCTGTCAGAGTCTCCCATTAGATGTTCTTGGGCCGGCCATCATCAGAAGAGCTTGCCAGTTTCGGCAAAGCGTCTGCTTGCCGGTTCTCCGAACGGGGAATGTGCATTATGGTGAAATGCCTGAGCAACTTGGTGGCCTCGCGAACCCGCCTAACATACGGGACCATCACCTCGTCTTTTACTTCATAGGCCCCGTTGAGCTGCCTGACAACGAGTTGGGAGTTAGAAAAGTCTTGGACATGGTCAGCTCCTGTGGTGTAGCAGAGTTCTATCCCTACGATGAGGGCTTCGTATTCAGCCTCATTGTTGGATGTCTTGAACATGAATTTGAGGGCGTGCTCATACCGTACTCCAGTGGGACTTTCTACGATGAGGCACTACGATTCTTGGTTGACGAGCCATCTACGTACAAGTTCTAGGGCCGTGGTTAGGGGGCTTCCTTCGCAGGAGCCGTGCTCTCGGCTAAGAAGTCAGCTAGTGCCTGTGCCTTGATGGCCCGCCGCGGCTCTAAGGCGATATTGTAACGCGAGAGCTTTACGACCCATTTTAGGAGACGTCCCGAGTCGTCCAATTTCTACAAGACGTTCTTTAGGAGCTGGTCGGTTAGGATCAAGATTTTATGAGCTTCGAAGTAAAGCCGTAGCTTCCGGCTGGCCATCACTAAAGCATACGCGAACTTCTCGATAAGGGGGTAATTCATCTTCGCACCAGCTAAGGCATGGCTTATGTAATACATCGGTATCTGTTCCGTGCTCTCTCGGCCACAAGGACTGCGTTGACCGCGTGTTCAGACATGGCCAAATATAAAACCAGGACTTCTCCCTCCACGTGACTGGCGATCTGGGGTAGCTAAGCCAAGTACGCCTTCAGAGCCTGAAAGGCGTCGTCTGCTTGCCCGTCCCACTTGAAATTGTTCTGCTGGCGCAGGACACGGAAAAAAGGTTGGCACTTATCGGCGGAACGGGACATGAACCGTCCAAGAGTGGCTATGTAGCTTGTCAAGCGCTGCACCTCCCACACGCTACGGGGTGGTTTCATATCTAGGACGACCTGAATCTTGTCCGGGTTCACCTCTATGCCACAGTGACTAATCATGAAACCAAGAAATTTGCCCGACTGAACCCCAAAGACGCACTTCTTCGGGTTGAGCTTCATATTGAACGCTTGGAGTATCTCGAATGTCTTTCGCAAATCGCCTTCGTGGTTGCTCTCGACCTTACTCTTGATGATCATATCATCCACATATACCTCCATGGTCTGTTCGATAAGAGGCTCGAACAGCTTGTTGACCAGGCGTTGGTAGGTGGCTCCGACATTTTTTAGACCGCAAGGCATCACTTTATAGCAGTGGAGGCCACGGTTTGTTATGAACGACGTTTTCTCCTGGTCCTCGGGACAAAGGGGTATTTGATGGTACCCTGAGAAGGCATCCATGAAGCACAGTAAAGCGTGACCAGCCATAGCGTCCACCAATTTATCGATCATCGGCAAGGGGTAGCTATCTTTTGGGCAGGCCTTATTGAGGTCTGTAAAATCCATGCACATCCTCCAAGTGTCGTTTGGCTTTTTGACCAATACCACATTCGAGATCCATTCGGGGTACTGGTATTCCTGAATGAAGCCCGCCTCTAGCAGTTTCTTTTGTACGATCGGCTTGTGCTGAGGATCGACATTTAGGCAGTGTTCTATTACAGTGGCGATGATGCCAGGCATTTCTTCTAGTCTGAAAGCGAAGATATCTTTGTACTCCCGCAGGAGTGAGATGATGGGTAGCCGTCCCGGGGGCGCAACGCCACGTCGAAGTTGTACGCTGCGCTCAGGCCGCCCTTCCTCGAGTGGTATGTGTTCCATGGCCTCCACGACCTCTGGCCGAGATTGCGGAGGTTTAGGGGAAACGGAGTGGATTACTAATGTCTCGGGGATTGGAACTGTGTGGCTTTTTTTCGCCCGCTTCTCCGTTTCGGGTGACACTTTGGCCTCGCGGTCTCTGGTCCGTTCTATGAGGGGTTTTATGCTTACCAAGTAGCACTTTCGTGCTGTCCGCTGGTCCCCACGGAGCTCACGTATGGGCCCATCGTCTGCTTTGAACTGGAGCTGGAGAAGATATGGGGCGACTACGGCCTTTGCTTTGTGGAGGGTGGGTCGCCCGATGATTACATTGTAGGTCGTGGGCACATCGACCACTAGAAAATCGATTTCCAGGCTTTTGAAACGGGTCTTGTCCCCGAAGCGCACCGGGAGGTGGACCGTTCCTGTGGGAGACATCTCTTGCCCCCCGAATCCCAGGACAGGATTTTGCCATGGAGACGACATCGAGCCCCGGGTGAGAGGGCTGCTGCAAGCAATCCCAAGTTATGATATCCATAGAGCTGCTCGAGTCGACAAGGATCCGTCGCACGACGGCATTCGCAATCTACATTTCGACCACCAGAGGGTCGTTGTGAAGGGAAGCGAAGCTCGGGGGGTCCTTTCCTCCAAAGACCATTGTGGGCGCTGCACAGCAGGATCCCTGCTCCATGGTGAGCACCTACTGCGCGTTTCTAAATTGTGCCTTCCAAGCCGACCGAGTCATTTCCTCCATGTGGGCGCCTGTTATGGTAGCCACAATTTCCGGGGAACATTCCTCGTCCGGCGGCAGCGGTAGCCCAGGGTTATGCTCTTGTTGAAGGAACCGAGGGCCCCTTTTAAGACATCGATCGATTTGCCCCTTGTCCGCGAGCTCATGGAGGGCTTTTTTCAACTCTCTACCTTCGGTCGTAATATGCCCACTTTGCTCGTGGAATTCACAATACTTTCGGGCGTTCTGTGGTTTGGGAGCTGCGGTCATAGGGGGCGGTCGCCGCAGCATCGGGTGCCCTCGGACTTCCATAAGAATGCTCCTGGCGTCAGTAATGAATTGCGTGTCTGGAGTCTCGAATTGCGGCCTCCTGTCTAGAGGGGCAGGGTTCCTTTCTCCACGGATGAAACCCCTATCCCCAGGAGCCTTGAACTTCTTGGGGGCGTCCATGCCATCGACGCAGATTTCAGTAGCGCGGATGAAATCCACAGTCTTCCTCAGGGTTTCTGCCAACGTCGTCTCCTTCTGTTCCGCTAGAGAGAACATAAAACGTCCGTTCTTGAGGTCGTTCAAAAAAGAGGTGTATGCTACACCGTCTTCTAAATCCGAAATTAGTACCACTTCCCGATGGAAACGTTTGACAAATTCGTCAAGAGATTCTTGCGTTCCTTGCTTGATCTTCGGCAAGTGGATGCTAGTTCGCCTCTCCTTGCGACTGACAATGAATTGGCTGACGAATTTATCTGCCAGGTCCTGGAAACAGGTTATACTCCCCGGGGCGAGGCCGTTGAACCAAGATTGCGCCACTTTCTTCAAGGTGGCAGGAAAATAGTGGCAGTAGGAGGCGTCATCCATATCCTGCACATACATCAGGGCTTTATAAACCCCCGGGTGCTTTTCCGGGTCCGTGGTCCCGTCATATAGGTCGACCATTGGCATCTTCACCTTGACGCACTGTGGAGCATTTATGATCTCGGAGCGGAAAGGGGTCAAGAAGGGAGGTATGGCCGAGCGAGCGGCCGTTCCAGACACCTTGATGGGGGTGTCCAAGTGGCGTTCGACCTCGACCACCGAAGGACTCCTTTTATCTCGGCCGCGCCGTAGTTCCCTGTAGGGGGAGCGGTCTCTCATGCACAGCTCCTGACCGCGCGCTTCTCTTACCAGTGGGCTTCGCGTACGGTCCCGGGGGGTACAACGCTCCTAACTGAGGCGACGCCCACTTGACCTTTCCCTTCGCGGCCGGGAGGCTTGTTCTTGTTCCTCGAGCCAACCGGTTCTCTGCGAGTGAGTGGCGTAGGGGGTGGAGGTAGTTGCTAAGACTGCGCTCGGATCGGCCAACGGGATCTAGTGTGGCACGACCTCCTTGCCGCTCGCCAGGAAGGTGATTGCTCATATCCAGCCGCGCGAACTCATGGGTGTGATCCAAGGGGCGAATGGACATTGTCTCCTGCTGACGGGAAATTCTTGCCTGAACTATAGGGTGTTCAAGAGGGATGGGATGTTCGTCCGTGCTGGCCACCTCTAGAGCTTTCCTGACCTGCTCGGTGACCTGCTGTGTGATGGTGTCTGCCATGGTGGACATGAGGCCTTTTAGCGCGTCCACCGTAACATAAGCCTCACGCTTTTGGGGCGACTCCCTTCCTGCCCGAGGGCTCTCCCTGGAACTTTCACAGGCATCCTTTACCATGGTTGGTGCAGAGGTGCCTGCGGTTGGGCTTTATCTCAGCGAGTCCGTGCTCGTGTTGCGTCATTGACTACCATCGTTGCCGGCTCACCCTCCCCACAGACGGCGCCAATCTGATTCCACAGGGAATCGGTTTGTGGTTATGTTGATGACGTGGGACGAAGGGACAGATTTATCTGATAGCCGGCGACCAACACGACGTCGTCCTCGGCTCTTTGTGCTCTGACCTGCAAAAAAGGCCAACCCCGGGTTGTAGTCCCGAAAACGTCTCTCCGGCAGTTAAGTCAGTTAGGTGTTCCAATCAAAAAGTGTAAATGCTATAGAGAGTAAATTTCCACAGTGGCCAACCTCCTTCCCGAGGAAAGAAGTCACTATTTATAGTCTTTTCAAAAAAGGGTAGAATAGTAATTTTACTTGAACTGCCCGCTTGGGTGTCGGTCACGAAGCCGTTGGGCCTAGAAGAAGCCCCTAGGGTCGCGTTCCGGGCCCCTGAGCAGGTGTGGGCTTGAGGGTGACCCTAGGATGATGTTCCTGTGGGCCATTAGCATGCGTGTGGGCCTGGTTTGCTAGACAGTCGTGTAAATGC
>JACYFF010031957.1:119550282-119566602 GCA_017589665.1 Selenicereus undatus | reverse complement strand
CACACACACACACACACACACACACATATATATATATATATATATATGCAGTGGCGGATCTAAACATGCAAATTAGGAGTGTCCATAAATTAATATCGTTACTAATATACACTATTTTTTTTTGGTGTCCAAAAATAAAAAATTATATTTTTTAATATAGATTTTTTTGGGGGGGTTAGGGGTGTCCATGGACAACCCTAAGCCCCACATAGCTCCGCCCCAGTACATATGTATATATATGTATATTTATGTATGTGTGTGTGTGTGTGTGTGTGCGCGCGCGTGTGTGTGTATATATATATATTGGTTGGGGAAAAACTCGGTTTTCATCCGATGGGCATTTACATGATTGTCCAACAAACCAGGCCCACACGCATGCTAATGACCCACAGGAACATCATCCTAGGGTCACCCTCAAGCCCACACCTGCTCAGGGGCCCGGAACGTAACCCTAGGGGCTTTTTCTGGGCCCAACGGCTTCGTGACTGACGCCCAAGCGGGCAGGTCAAGTAAAATTACTATTCTACCCTTTTTTTGAAAAGACTATAAATAGTGACATTCTTTCCTCGGGAAGGAGGTTGGCCACTGTGGAAATTTACTCTCTATAGCATTCACACTTTTTGGTTGGAACACCTAACTGACTTAACTGTTGGAGAGACGTTCCCAGGACTACAACCCGGGGTTGGCCTTTTTTGCTGGTCAGAGCACAAAGAGCCGAGGACGACGTCGTGTTGGTCGCCAGCTATCAGATAAACCTGTCCCTTCGTCCCACGTCATCAACATAACCACAAACCGATTCCCTGTAGAATCAGATTGGTGTCGTCTGTGGGGAGGGTGAGACGGCAGCGATGGTAGTCAACGACGCAACACGAGCATGGACTTGCTGAGATAAAGCCCAACCGCAGGCACCTCTGCACCAACCATGGTAGAGGATGCCTGCGAAAGTTCCAGGGAAAGCCCTCGGGCAGGGAGGGAGTCGCCCCAAGAGCGTGAGGCTTATGTTACGGTGGACACGCTAAAAGGCCTCATGTCTACCATGGCAGACACCATCACACGGCAGGTCACCGAGCAGGTTAGGAGAGCTCTAGAGGTGGCCGGCACGGACGAACATCCCATCCCTCTTGAACACCCTATAGTTCGGGCAGGAATTTCCCGTCGGCAGGAGACAATCTCCCTTCGTCCCTTGGATCACACCCATGAGTTCGCGCCGCTGGATAGGAGCAATCGCCTTCCTGGAGGGCGGCAAGGAGGTCGTGCCACACTAGATCCCGTCGGCCGATCCGAGAGCGGGGCGACCAGAGTCTCAGCAACTGCCTCCACCCCCTACGCCACTCACTCGCGGAGAACCGGTTGGCTCGAGGAACAAGAACAAGCCTCCCGGCCGCGAAGGGAAAGGTCAAGTGGGCGCCGCCTCAGTCAGGAGCGTTGCACCCCCCTGGGACCGTACGCGAAGCCCACTGGTAAGAGAAGCGCGCGGTCAGGAGCTGTGCATGAGAGACCGCTCCCCCCACAGGGAACTACGGCGCGACCGAGATAAAAGGAGTCCTTCGGTGGTCGAGGTTGAACGCCACTCGGACACCCCCATCAAGGTGTCTGGAACGGCCGCTCGCTCGACCATACCTCCCTTCTCGACCCCTTTCCGCTCCGAGATCATAAATGCTCCACGGTGCATCAAGGTGAAGATGCCAATGGTCGACCTATATGACGGGACCACAGACCCGGAAAAGCACCTGGGGGTTTATAAAGCCCAGATGTATGTGCAAGATATGGATGACGCCTCCTACTGCCACTACTTTCCTGCCACCTTGAAGAAAGTGGGGCAATCTTGGTTCAACGGCCTCCCCCCGGGGAGTATAGCCTGTTTCCAAGACTTGACAGATAAATTCGTCAGCCAATTCATTGCCAGTCGCAAGGAAAGGCGAACTAGCATCCACTTGCCGAAGATTAAGCAAGGAACGCATGAATCCCTTGACGAATTTGTCAAACGTTTCCATCGGGAACTGGTACTAATTTTGGATTTAGAAGACGGTGTAGCATACACCTCTTTTTTGAACGGCCTCAAGAACGAATGTTTTATGTTATCTCTGGCGGAACAGAAGGAGGCGACGTTGGCAGAAGCCCTGAGGAAGGCTGTGGATTTCATCCGCGCTACCGAAATCTGCGTCGATGGCACGGACGCCCCCAAGAAGGCCAAGGCTCCTGGGGATAGGGGTTTCATCCGTGGCGAAAGGAACCCTGCCCCTCGGGACAGGAGGCAGCAGTTCGAGACTCCAGACACCCAATTCATTACCGACACCAGGAGCATTCTTATGGAAGCCTGAGGGCACCCGATGCTACGACGACCGCCCCCTATGACTGCAACTCCCAGACCACAGAACGCCCGAAAGTATTGTGAATTCCACGAGCAAAGTGGGCATATTACGACCGAAGGCAGAGAGTTGAAAAAATCCCTCAATGAGCTCGCGGACAAGGGGCAAATCGATTGATTTCTTAAAAGGGGCTCTCCGTTCCTTCAACAAGAGCAGAACCCTGGGCTGCCGCTGTCACGGGAAGAGGAATGTTCCATGAAAATTGTGGCTACCATAACAGGCGGCCACATGGAGGAAATGACTCGGTCTCTTGGAAGACCCAACTTAGATACGCACAGCAGGTGCTCACCATGGAGCAGGGATCCTGCTGCGCGGCGCCCACAATGGTCTTTGGAGGAAAGGACCCCCCGAGCTTCGCTTCCCTTCACAACGACCCTCTAGTAGTCGAAATGTAGATCGCGAATGCCGTCGTGAGACGGATCCTTGTCGACTCGGGCAGCTCTGTGGATATCATAACTTGGGATTGCTTGTAGAAGCTCTCTCACCCGGGGTGCAATGTCGTCTCCATGGCAAATCCTGTCCTGGGATTCGGGGGCAAGAGATGTCTCCCACAGGAACGGTCCGCCTCCCGGTGCGCTTCGGGGACAAGACTCGTCTCAAAAGCCCGGAAATTGATTTTCTAGTGGTCGATGTGCCCACGACCTACAATGTAATCATCGGGCGACCCACCCTCCACAAAGCAAAGGCCGTAGTCGCCCTATATCTTCTCCAGCTCCAGTTCAAAGCAAACGATGGGGCCATAGGTAAGCTCCATGGGGACCAGCGAACGGCACGGGAGTGCTACTTGGTAAGCATAAAACCCCTCATAGAACGGACCTGAGACTGCGAGGCCAAAGGGTTACCCGGAACGGAGAAGCGGGCGAAAAAAAGCCACGCAGTTCCAATCCCCGAGACATTAGTAATCCACTCCGTCTCCCCTGAACCTCCGCAATCTCGGCCGGAGGTCGTGGAGGCCATGGAACACATACCACTCGAGAAGGGGCGGCCCGAGCGCAGCGTACAACTTCGACGTGGCATTGTGCCCCCGGGACGGCTGCCCATTATCTCACTCCTACGGGAGTACAAATATATCTTCGCTTTCGGACCAGAAGAAATGCCTGGCATCACCGCCACTGTAATAGAACACTGCCTAAATGCCGATCCTCAGCACAAGTCGGTCGTACAAAAGAAGCTGTTGGAGGCGGGCTTCATTCAGGAATGCCAATACCCCGAATAGATCTCGAATGTGGTATTGGTCAAAAAGCCAAACGGCACTTGGAGGATGTGCACGGATTTTACAGACCTCAACAAGGCCTGCCCAAAAGATAGCTACCCCTTGCCGATGATCGATAAATTGGTGGACGCTACGGCCAGTCACGCTTTACTGTGCTTCATGGATGCCTTCTCAGGGTACCATCAAATACCCCTTTGTCTCGAGGACCAGGAGAAGACGTCGTTCATAACAGACCGTGGCCTCCACCGCTACAAAGTGATGCCTTGCGGTCTAAAAAATGTCGGAGCCACCTACCAATGCCTAATCAACAAGTTGTTCGAGCCTCTTATCGAATAGACCATGGAGGTATATGTGGATGATATGATCGTCAAGAGTAAGGTCGAGACCGACCACGAAGGCGATTTGCGAAAGACATTCGAGACACTCCGAGCGTTCAATATGAAGCTCAACCCGAAGAAGTGCGTCTTTGGGGTTCAGTCGAGCAAATTTCTTGGTTTCATGATTAGTCACTGTGGCATAGAGGTGAACCCGGACAAGATTCGGGCCGTCCTAGATATGAAATCACCCCGTAGCGTGCGGGAGGTGCAGCGCTTGACAGGCTTTTTTCCGTGTCCTACGCCAGCGGAACAATTTCAAGTGGGATGGGCAGGCAGACGACGCCTTTCAGGCTCTGAAGGCGTACTTGGCTCAGCTACCCCAGATCGTCCCGTGGAGGGAGAAGTCCTGGTTTTATATTTGGCCATGTCTGAACACGCGGTCAGCGCAGTCCTTGTGGCCGAAAGAGCACGGAACAGATACTGGTGTATTACGTAAGCCATGCCTTAGCTGGTACGAAGATGAATTACCCCCTTATTGAGAAGTTCGCGTATGCTTTAGTGATGGCCACCCGGAAGCTACGGCCTTACTTCGAAGCTCATAAAATGTTGATCCTAACCGACCAGCTCCTAAAGAACGTCCTGCAGAAACTGGACGCCTCGGGACGTCTCCTCAAATGGGTCGTAAAGCTCTTGCATTACAATCTCGCCTTTGAGCCACGGCGGGCCATCAAGGCACAAGCACTAGTTGACTTCTTAGCCGAGAGCACGGCTCCTGCGGAGGAAGCTCCCTAACCACGACCCTGGAACTTGTACGTAGATGGCTCGTCAACCAAGGATGGTAGTGGGCCCGGCCTCATCGTAGAAAGTCCCACTGGAGCACGGTATAAGCACACCCTCAAATTCATGTTCAAGGCATCCAATAATGAGGCCGAATATGAAGCCCTCATCGTAGGGATAAAGCTCTGCCACACCACAGGAGCTGACCATGTCCAAGACTTCTCTAACTCCCAACTCATTGTCAGCCAGCTCAACAGGGCCTATGAAGTAAAAGACGAGGTGATGGTCCCATATGTTAGGCGGGTTCGCGAGGCCACCAAGTTGCTCATGCATTTCACCATAATGCACATTCCCCGTTCGGAGAACCGGCAAGCAGACGCTTTGCAGAAACTGGCAAGCTTTTCTGATGACGGTCGGCCCAAGAACATCCAATGGGAGACTCTGACAGAAAGGAGCATCGAATTGAATGAGCTAGTATGGCTAGACCGGAGCCCCACATGGATGGAACCTATCTGCGCGTACCTCACTGACGGCACGTTGCCCACGGATGCTAGGGAGGCGAAGAAGATAAAGAGGCAGTCAAACTGGTTTGTGTTGTATGAGGGGATTCTCTACAAGCGTTCCTTCGCCCGACCTCTTCTACGGTGCATAAACCCAACGAAAGGGAAGAAGATCTTGGAAGAAATACATGAAGGCATTTGTAGATCACACATTGGAGGTCGGGCGCTGGCCGTGACGGCTCTCCGAACCGGCTACTACTGGCCTAGTTTGTGGGAAGAGGCAATGATGCTAGAGCGAACTTGTGACAAGTGCCAAAGGTTCGCGCCCATCCAGCGAGTCCCCTCCACTCATATGACGCCGATAGTCAGCCTACTCCCGTTCGCCGCATAGGGCATGGATATTCTTGGCCCCTTCCCCAAAGCCACGGGCCAACGCAAGTACCTTTTTGTAGCCGTCGACTACTTCACCAAGTGGATCGAAGCCGAGGCCGTCGCCTCCCTTACCACAACAAAAGTGTGCAAGTTTATCTGGCGGAACATCATTACCAGATTCGGCATCCCTCGAGCCATGATTTTCGATAATGGCCAGCAATTTGATACCAGCAAGCTCACTGATTACCTCAGTAGCTTAGGCTACGATGCTCGCTTTACGGCCGTGGCGCATCCTTAAGCCAACGGCCAGGCCGAGGCGGCCAACAAATCCATCCTTCATGGATTACAGAAAAAGCTCGGCGATGCCAAGGGCAAATGGGTGGACGAGCTGCACGGCGTTTTATGGCACCTCCGCACCACAAAGAAGACAGCCACGGGGAAGACCCCATTTATGCTCGCTTACGGTTCAGAAGTTGTTCTGCCCGTCGAAGTGGTCCTACATACCCATCGGCTGACAACATTCCAATAGACATCGAACAACGCGACCCCGCGTGAAGCCCTGGACCCCATCCCCTCCATTCGCGGCGACTCCCTACTCTGTGAGGCTCTCTATAAACTTCGGATCGCACGGTTGCACAACCGTGCCGTTAGGATGCAGCCCATCCAAGTCGCGGATCTTATGCTCCGGTGCACAAAGAGTGTCGCCCGTGCAGGGGAGCATGGCAAGTTGACTGCCAACTGGGAAGGACCCTACAAGGTCGTTTTGCAAATCCACCCCGGCACATATCGACAAGAGCCCCTCCAAGGCACCCCCCATCCCCCGGGTATGGCATAACAGCAACTTAAGAAAGTATCACATTTAGGCCTGTACTTCTTTTCCCCCTACGCACGTCCCCCGTGCTCCTTGAGTAATGAACATTCGCGCCAGGACGGCCGCCTTATGCACATTTATTTGTGTCCTGATTACGCTCTTAGTCCCTCTGGGAGCTAAAGGCACTTGAGCACGGCCTCACGGCCGGTTGCTATGCTCTTAGTCCTTCTAGGGGCTAAGGGCCCTCAAGCATGGCCTTACGGCTGGTCGCTATGCTCTTAGTCCCCCTGGGGGCTAAGGGCCCTCGAGCACGGCTTCACGGCCGGTCACTATGCTCTTAGTCCCTCTGGGGCTAAGGGCCCTTGAGCATGGCCTCACGGCCGGTCGCTACGCTCTTAGTCTCTTTAGGGGCTAAGGACACTTAAGCACGACCTCACGGTCAGTCGCTACGCTCTTAGTCCTTCTGGGGGCTAAGGGCACTTAAGCACGACCTCACGGCTGGTCTCTAAGCTCTTAGTCCCCCTGGGGGCTAAAGGCACTTAAGCACGGCCTCACGGGCAGTCGTTACGCTCTTAGTCCTTCTAGTGGCTAAGGGCCCATGAGCACGGCCTCACGGCCGGTCGCTACGCTCTTAGTCCCCGTAGGGGCTAAGAGCCCTCGAGCACGACCTCATGGCCAATCGTTATGCCCTAGGTCCCCGTAGGGGCTAAGGGCCCTCAAGCATGGCCTTATGGCCGGTCGCTACGCTCTTAGTCCCTCCTGGGGCTAAGAACCCTTGAGCAAGACTCACCGGCCAGTCGCTACGCTTTTAGTCCCTCTGGGGGCTAAGGGCACTTGAGCACGACCCCACGGCCGGTCGCTACGCTCTTAGTTCCTCTAGTGGCTAAGAGCCTTCAGCACGGTCGGTCGCTACACTTTTAGTCCCTATAGGGGCTAAGGGCCCTCGAGCATAGCCTTGCGGTCAGTTGTTACGCTCCTAGTCCCTCTAGGGGCTGAAGGCACTTGAACACAGCCCCACTGTCGGTCGCTACGCTCTTAGTCCCTCTGGGGGGCCAAGGACACATGAGCACAGCCCCATGCCCGGTCGCTATGCTCTTAGTCCCTCTGGGGGCTAAGGGCCTACGTCTGGTCGCTACGCTCTTAGTCCCTTTGGGGGCTAAGGGCCCATGAGCATTGCCGGTTGCTACGCTCTTAGTCCCTCTGGGGGCTAAGGGCCCTTGAGCACGGCCTTATGGCTGGTCGCTATGCCCTTGTCCCACTGAGGGCCAAGGGTTGAGGAGCACGGCCTAATGGCCGGTCGCCACCCTGCATATCCCCGTGTTGAGCTAAGGGTTCTCAAGTACACCCCCTGTACTTTTGCTTAAGGGCCCCCCTTATACGGATGAGCAAAGAAACGGAATATACACACAAACAAAAGAACAAGTGGAAAACATAAAACACGGCGACATAAAGAAAAGTAGGCAAATCCTTTTCATTAACTAAAATTCTTACAACCAGTACAAAGAAAACAGAAATAAGATAAGGGGGTGGAGGCTACACGTCGGGCTCTCCACCATCTCTTTGCTCCTCCTCGGACAGGCCGACCTCTGCTTCTAAAGGATTGGTGGCTTCGTCAGCAGTGGCCTCACCTTCGGACGGAGTGGTAAACTCCACTTCTTCAGGATCGCGACCCTCCGCAATGGCGCGTTCACGCTCGTCAACGAAGTTCAGGTAGGCCTCAAAGTACCGGTCGTCACTGAACTCACGCGTAAGGGTTAGCACGACCTTGCGGAGGTAGATCAAGGTATCAGAACAGCCCTATTGGTAGCCCTGCTCCTTGGCTTGGATCGTCTCAACCGCGGCCTTCTTCAGTTGATGCTGCAACTCCTTTTTCGTTACCTCGCGAGCCTCAAGGTCCGCCTGCAACCTCTCACAACGCCACTAGTACCTAGATACCAGCTCTTCTAGGCGCCGGCATTCCACAACGGCCTTCATACCTCGGGAAAAGGCCTCTGCCATGCCTATCTCCTCCCCGGATACAGGTGAAGGGTCCGAAACCCCAGGGGCCGCCAGATCCCAGGACTTGACTATGTCCTGGATAAGAGAAAGCCGAATGTTGGGATCTACCTTGATAAAGCTACCCGAGGGTCGCGAGGAGTGTTAAGAAGCACCGTCGGCAACCGCGGTGGAAGCTTCCGCAGCTCGAGTAGAGGTATGGTGCCCCTGGCGGTACCAGTCCGCTCCCCTGATGACTAGCTGCCAGACTGTTAAGTGACCGACCCCTCAACATTTGCCTGCCCCACCTGCGGAGGGGCCAAGCTGAAGGTAGGTCTCTTCCAGCGGGGTGCAAGGGAGGACGCCTGTCAAAAGTAGGTTAGCTCCCGTGCTGCTTCCATGATAGAAAGAAGAAAGGAGAAGGGGTCGTACACCATACCTTCTTAGCCTGCTGGGCAACAACAAGCAGCCTCTCCTCCTCCTGCCTATGCTCGACGTCAGCCGCCACCTGTTCAGTCGTCGCATCCCCGGTCTCGAAAACCGTCAGCCGAGCCCTCGCTTAATCTGTAAAAAGACAAATAAGAAGTCAGGTCAGCACCAAACGCAAAGCAAAAAACAAATAAAAAGACAAATAAGTACCCTTGGTGAAGTTTTTAAGTGTCAGAAGACCGGCCGCGGCAAGAAAAAAATCGTTAGCAAAAAACTTCAGTTTGGGCAGCCAGTTCAACGGTTCCCGGTCGCTGGACTTGCTCTTCCTTTTTTTCGGGCCCCTCACAGACTCAATCGCTTGGCTCATGAATCTTAGGATGGGTCGAGGCCTGTCATCCTCATGTATATAGAACATAAAATAGCGAGCAGTTTGTTGCTCCTCAGCCGTAGGCTTTCCAAAGGGATTCCGAACCAGTTTTCCCTCATTCCAATCAGGGACATCGCCCCAACCCGACGTCCGTCGTAGGAAGAGGCAGTCATACTTCCAATGCCTCAATTTCGACTTCTTCTCAATAGCCTTCATAAAGCTCGACCTGTTATTAAAGCAGTACCACCCTAAGTCCCCGGTCTCCCTGGGGGCCCTCTGAACCATGTGAGCCAAGCCGAACGCCCGAGCCGAGCAGGTTAGACCTTGCAACTCACACGTGGCTATAAACAAACAAATGTTATGCCAGGACGTAGGCAAGATTTAAGCAGGTGCTAATTCGTACTTACTTAAAATCTCCTTAATCACCTGGTGCAGAGGGAACCGAATACCATAGTCCAAGGCCACCCTATATACTACTATACATTTGGCGGACGGCTCATTCACGGTGTCGTCCGGCTCGGGCATCATCAAGGAGTACTCGGCAGGTAGGAGATACTGCTTGTCAAGTACCGACCTCTTTAGCTTAGAAACGACCCTTGAGTTAGGGAAATGACTTCCCGAACTGTCCTGCGGGTCCGAACGGGTTGGGACCCCGGGGAATTCCAACCCCTCGGCCACAATCTCGGTAATCGAAGGCGCCCAACCTCTTTGGTTAAGCCTCGAACCGCCCGGATCCGATGAATCGGGAGAAGAGCTGGTCGAGGATTCCTCATATGACGAACTCCTCGGGGAACGCCCCAACGCCGAACTGGACGAGCCCGGCTGAGAAGACGTGCTAAAACTAGAGGAGGCAACTTGGGCCTCCAGGTTGGATTGAGGAAGAGCTAAACAGGGATTACCAATCGAACCCTCAGCCAACAACTCGTTTGGAGTCCGGATGCGTGGAGTCAACTTCGTCTTCGCCATCCTACGGACCTGCAAGTCGGACACAAAGTTAGCTATGGTAACCTCCCAAGTATACGTAACAGTCACCTCGGGGCTAAGAATGCTGGGGGTGGAGGAATACTCGCAGCTGGACCACGGGGCGTGCCCGGCTCGAAGACGGGGACGGCATAGGGAATCTTTTTCGACTCCCTAAACTTATTCTTTCGGAGGAATCTAGCCACCACACGACCATCAATAAAGGTCGGGAGGTTGGGGAGTTGCGGGTGCCGGCCCTCCATGTGGGGGTCGGCTTGTCCTTCAGGGACGTCCCCATTGGACGAGCAAGATGACATAATATACAAATAGTGCTGCGAGAGGGCGTGAGCGTGTACCTGTGAGCGATGAAGAATGAAAGACCTCGTCGAAGACAGGGATTAACCTCCAAACAAACCTCTGAGGGTTCAAAGGAGAATGCTATAGAAGCTAAGGTAACTTTGGAAGGAGAAGAGGAGGAGGGATGTCAGAGCCTCTCTCTCTCAAATTTCTTTCTCTCTCTAGAGGATGGAAAATGTGGAACACAAATGACCAAGTGGACGAAATGCTCAACCTTATATAGAGCCAGGAGGCAGGGCGCATGTCCCAACACTCCTTAACAAACACGCCCTTCCTGAATTGACGCCACGTGGCCCCATTGATCGGCCACGTCATCAATGACGCTGGGGGAGTCGGTGTCCCTAGGCGTTTACTTCGAGCACGGCCTTACGACCGGCCGCTGCGCACATTCTTAGCCCCACTAGGAGCTAAGGGTTCGTGAATATGGCTATACGGATGGTCGCTACACTCTTAGCCCCTCTGGGGGCTAAGGGTTCGTGAACACGGCTATACGGATGGTCGCTACACTCTTAACCCCTCTAGGAGCTAAGGGTTCGTGAGCATGGCCTCGGGGCCGTTCGCTACAACCTTAGTCCCTCTGGGGCTGAGGGCCCTCGAGCACGACCCCATGGTCGGTCGCCACATTCTTAGTCCCCCTGGTGGCTAAGGGCCCTCAAGCACGGCCTCATGGCCGGTCGCTACGCTCTTAGTCCCTTTGGGGCTAAGGGCCTTTAAGCACGGCCTTATAGCTGGTCGCTCCACCCTAGGTCCCCCTAAGGGCTAAGGGTGGAGGAGCACGGCCTAATGGCCGATTGTTATGCTCTTAGTCCCTCCTGGGGCTAAGAGCCCTTGAGCACGGCTCACCGGCCGGTCATTACGCTCATAGTCCCTCTGAGGCCTAATGGTTCGTAAGCACAGCCTCGGGGCCGTTCGCTACACTCTTAGCCTTCTTGGGGTCTAAGAGTTCCTGAACACGGCTTTATAGCTGGTCGCTACCCTCAGAACCCTCTGCGGTCTCACCCCGTAGGAGGCTAGGTTTCGGCCCCCCTCGTACAAAAAAAAAAGAAAAAAAGAAAGAAAGCACAAAAGCACGGTGAAGCAAACGGGTTTTTCATTACACAATTGGGCCACTACAAACGTCCTAAAGAATGCGCAACAATACAAGGGGGCAAGAAGCTAAGTTTACTTCTCATCACTAGAGGGGGCAAGGGGGCGTCCGATTTGGAGTCTTCTCCCTGGCCGTCTCCAAAATTTGAAACTGGCACTTCATCAACCGGGTGATTCTGCTGGGCCGGCCTTAGAACATCGTCCATACAATATGTCCACTTCTCGAAGGTCGACCACCTCAGACCTATTAGTGAAGACTTCATCTCGTCTCCCGTAAACTCATGAGCCACGCCCAGCACAATGACGTCGTTCAACAATATGACGTAGAATGTCGCTTGGACTATTTCAGGAAGCTCGAACTCAGCCGCTGCACTCTCGGCCTCGGATAATGAAAAGCCCGAGCACAGCATGTGGAAATCATCGGGAACAGGACGAAGGGGGCGCGAAGCGCTCCTCCAACGCCAGACGAACGTCTCCCTCACGTAAGTGACCATCTCTCTGGTGCCGCGGATAGGAGGGAAGGCCATGACTAGTCAATAAAAATGTCGGTTGCTTACCCTGTGATTTTATCGCTCCTAGAAAGTGACCCTTTTGAGTATCATCTCCAAAGAAATGGCGATGTATTTATAAAAAAAGGGGGGGCCCGAAAGTCTTGGATTTTCCCAAGGACCCAGCGGCCAATTCGCCAAAGACATGTGTCCAGGTAAAAAAAAAAAGCAAAACTACTGCCTGATACAAACACGAGCGCCTTTATTAATCATTCACACCAGTACAAGGTAGAAGCTAAAGAAAATGGGGGGTCGTTGCCTGCCGGCTTCCACAAGCTTAGGGAGCAGACGCCCCTTCCAAGTTCGCATCACCGGCCATCGCCGCCTCACTGGAGCCCCCTTCCTGATGGCTATGCTGTATGCCCGCGCTCGAGCCGCTCGGGCGAAACCAGACCTCATAGATTTGATTGCCAAATAGCCAAATCCACGACTCAAATGCCCCCCAACGCAACTCAGTAAGGGTCGCTTCCAATTATTGAAGCACCAGCCCATGAAAAACCCCAAGCCTTTCGACCTCATTGAGGAGCATCGCATAAAAAATTACCTGGGGCAGCTCAGGAAGACCATAGACTTCAGCCGCCTGCTCAGCCACGGTCATACCAAAGTCTGGGCACAGGGTTCAAAAGTCTTTGGGGAAGGGCGAATGGGGGAAAGCCTTACCCCGCTGGTCCCAAGAGAAATGGTGGACAACTAATGCACTCATCGCTTTGGTATCCAGGGCACATGGGAAAGTCATAGAAAGTTGTGCTCATAGCAATGAACAAGCCAAGAAATGAAGGGAACTCAGTTCCGAATACCACCTTTTGTAGTAAAACGCGACAATTTCACACAGGCCCTGTCCACACCTCGTAACACGTGCATTTATGGACGGTGGTCTTAGGACCGTCCGTGCCAAGAGCGCAATTCCCCAGGATCCTTGGATAAACAGATGGTGGCAGCCATGTACACATTCTGCAGTTCGTGCATTTATGGGCAGTGGCATCAGGACGATCCATCTCTGGGACTCAGTTATTGGGAATCTCTGGATACGCAATAACCAACAGTGACGGTCCACATTCCACCTGACTTCTCACCAGACTCGATGCGCAGGTAAAATGTGGGGGGCTAAGTGATTGGGGAAAAACTCGGTTTTCATCCAATGGGCATTTACACGACTGTCTAGCAAACCAGGCCCACACGCATGCTAATGGCCCACAGGAACATCATCCTAGGGTCACCCTCAAGCCCACACCTGCTCAGGGGCTCGGAATGCAACCCTAGGGGCATCTTCTAGGCCCAATGGCTCCGTGACCGACAACCCAAGTTAGCAGTTCAGGTAAAATTACTATTTTACCCTTTTTTGACAAGACTATAAATAGTGATCGGTTTTCCTCGGGAAGAGGGTTGGCCACTGTGGAAATTTACTCTCCATAGCATTCATACTTTGTAATTGGGCATCCAACTGACTTGACCGTCGGAGAAACGTTTCCCGGATTACAACCCGGGGTTGGCCTTTTTTGCAGGTCGGAGCACAAAGAGTCGAGGACGACGTTGTGTTAGTCGCCAGCAATCAGATAAACCCGTCCCTTCGTCTCACGTCATCAACATAACCACAAACCGATTCCCTGCGGAACCATATATATATATGTATGTATGTATGTATGTATGTATGTATGTATGTATGTATGTACATGTATATATATGTATACACACACACATAACAAAGTTTGTGTTAAGATTTTCGTATGGGGTCTTTATATTTGAAAAGTAATTTAAATATAATGAGTGTTATTTACTAATGTGGAAGGAAAATAATTTGATTGTATATATTAGAAAGAGTGACTCTACATTGAAGCAACATATAAAAAATTAAAAAATGGAAACGAAAGAATACCTAACACTAAGAAACTAACAAATTCTATATAGTCGATTAATTGTATTTAATGTTCGGGAACTTGTTTAATTTTAAATAAAAATAATTTGATTATATTTAATGAATTTAAACACTCATGCACTTTTTAAAAAATTTTATCTTCTAGGTATTCAAATGCGTCAAATACAATTAGAATGAATGTAAAGGAAAATAATGCGATAGTAGAACACAATAAGTTTAGAGGAAAAAGGCATATATAGCAAGGATAAGAAAATCAAAATTTATCACATAGATAATTAAATAAATAGACAATGCAACTTGTAGAATAAAATTTAAAAAAAAGGACAACCTAGTGCACAAGCATCCTGCATTTACGCAAGGTCCGGGGAAGAGCCCCCATAAAAAAAAATATATATTGTTGCACCAATAATAATTACATAAGCATGCCTGATGGAAAGAGAAGATATCCATAAGCACAAACATTAATTTTCTCTTGTTTCTTAATTGTAAAATCTTACATGCTCCCACCTATTCAACCCCTATTTTTAATTCAACTGCCGGATTCCTACACTCTTATTGTAAAATAACTTTAATCTCATGTTCTATCATTAAAAGCATTCATTTTTTAACAGTAAAATAAAAGTACGAAATAAAAATTAATAAAAAAAGGCCCAATACCACCTTCTTGATTTCCCACATGTGAAACACCTAGCACAATAATTCTTCTGTGATTTTACCTCTTCCCCCCCCCCCCATGTACTTATCACCATTTCCTTCTCGGGCCTTACCCCGTCTTCACTCTTCCTCCATTTGCTGGTCCCCATCCTATACGCACGAAGCGACTCAAGTGGGGTTCTGGAATCGACTTAAATTGAGATCTGGATATCTTCTTTGCTCTTCGTTCTTTTACTCAACTAAAATTGGAAGCTGTCATTTGAAGTGGAAGCAAAGAGCAACAAGGAAATGGGTTGTAGGTAACACATATTCACACATTCTCTCTCTGATCTTACCATCGATGGCCAAAAAAACACGCGAATATTGGCAACGATAGCTGCCTTGTAGAAAGCAATGGTAACCTAAAATTGGTCAATTCTATAACTTAGAGCTGATTTAGGGGGGGTGGGAGGGGTTTGGAATTATTAGTGTCAATTGGGAGATAAACTTGGATGATTCTGTCATATGTAAGGAGTATTGCAAATGAACGCAAAGAAATTGAGAGATTTATGCCCTCTTTATATTCGTACCTAAGGAATGGGTGGAAGCGGTTGTTTAGGAGTGGATAGACGCGGGACATCCAGAAATTTTGTTCACTGCTTTATGATGATGGGTGGTGTACTTGTTTTCAATGGGATTAGAAGTCTTATAACTATCGATTTTCTAAATTGTGTCCAACTTGTATTCAATTCAAATACTGAATTCTGCAATTGGACTTTAAAGAATAGGCAGCATGCAATCACTTTTACAGGGGATTGCACAAGAGTGTAGGGATTCTTTTTCGAATGGTTTTGACCCCATTCATTTTTAAACTTATAACATAAAGATTTGACTTGTTTGTACTACTTTCATGTTATGGAGACATGAAAGGTACTTCATGTAAGGAAAGAACAAGTATTTATTAACATATCAATAATAAATGCTTAAAAGGTATATGTCGTGGGCACAACTTTCACATTCACTTAGGGCATCTGGAGTGTGAGGGCACGCGTGTCACTGTGGGGCCCGCGTGTCAGGTAATTTTTTGGCAGCCCATAAACTTCCTGGTATGGCATGCATGGCAGACATGGGGGCGTTCCCCTCTACATGTAATGTTTTTTTGTCTTCTTCTATAGTTGTAACTTGTAATTAATTCCAGAAGCAAAAAAAAAAGGAAAAACTGGGTTATTCCAATTTTTTTATCTTCTTTTGCAATGCATTTTTTAATCTGAAAATTGACTATAAATATCAATTTTCTAAAATTTTTAATAAAATAATTATCTTACTTTTTAATTGATTGTACTTTAAATCCTGTCCTTTTTTCACTTGTTGGAAAACAAACACAAAAAAAAAATCCAAAAAATCAAAATCAATTTATACATTTTTATGTTAATAAAATAAATATTCCTCATTCTTGATAAATAAAAAACATTCACACATGCTGCAAAAGTTAAAACTCAAATACAACATAAAAAATAAAAAATCAATAAATTAATTTTAAATTGTGAGCTCCATGATAATTAATTATCCTGAAATGAGTTCCAGTAGCTGAAAAATTGAATTGAATGCAAGTGGAACTCATGCTAACGTGGCATGCCTGAGTTCGAAAAAATAGAACTCTGGCTGGGGATGCCCTTATACACACACATTTATGTAAGGTAATACTCATTTATGAATTACACACACACACACACA
>JACYFF010031957.1:119522311-119533495 GCA_017589665.1 Selenicereus undatus | reverse complement strand
CTTGCTGGCCACCGGAATCGAGCCCACCGGCACCTCGCCGCCGTCGGGCGTGGAGGGAGGCTGCTGTGACCGGCGTCCTGCGTGGGTGTGGCACCGGGACAGGGGTCGAAGACCACCCCCCTTATGCTCGATGTTTCTCCTCCTCTGGCTCAGGTTGGTGCGTCGACCGGCATGGGGGACTGGTCAGGAGTGGCGACCGGTCGCCGGCGACCTCCCCCAGCCGTCCTCTCACTCCCGGCGCGAATGTGGGTGTGGGTGTGGGGGCTGAGAGTCGAACCCCCCCTCTGCTTCCCCCGATTTCTCCTCCTCCTTCCTTTCTTTTTTTTTTTTTTTGAAAACAGAAGGGGCTTCGGCCCCTTAAAATCTTTTTTTTTTCCATATATTGGTATATATATACTTCAATGTAATTAGAAAGAGGATTAGAAAGAGGATTAGGTTCGGGCCGTTACAGCCTTCCCCCCTTAAAAGAATTTCGTCCTCGAAATTCAATGAGCGATGTGCAACTGCCAACACAAGCGCATACATTCGATACACTCTGCATAACCCTGAGTTCCTAGTAATAAGGCCACACACAAGGGCATTTATACGAGTACACTGATCTGAATTAGAATCCTCTAAGTAACTAAAACAGAATAAAGATAGTGGCATCAATGGTTTTATAAACAAAGGTCGAAGCTTTGCAGTGCGTTGATCATCAATGGTAACTATAACGGCCCAAGGCACTCTTAGTACGAATGGAAAGGTTCTACCCCTGAGCCATGCTAACTTCTGCACTTGGTGTTGGTGCATAAACAATGTTAGAAAGGCACAACTTCTTGCCTTAGGTAGCAGCGAGGTGGTACATGTAGCATAACAATTCCAAAGTCTGCAAGATTCTCTCTTCTGTCTCCCCTCTAGGTGTATCAGGGTTGATATGGCGGGTGCACTATAAAGCCCATCATATAAGTAATATGTCTTGCCCCGACGAGCATGACAATGAGCTGGCTCAAGGGTAACAGTGGTTACATGCTAGGATGGAAAAATGTTTCCCTATGTACGTAACCAGCCGAGTCAAGACCACATCATTGCTAGCTAGACGCAATGACAATCCTACCAAAGCACATTTGCACACACAGGCATATCAAACTGCACCTTATCATGTAGCATTCGTATGCAACTATATGCAATGCAAGACGTAGGCTGCGGCCTATGGTCGCAGGACCTTGCTCTGATACCATCTGTAACGCCCCCAATAGCTAATATCTGATTATTCTAACATAACCACTTATTATTATAATTTAGCAACGGAAGACTTCTAATTTGATTGGAGGCATTACCGCCGTTCCATGATGGAACACGGCTGTTTGATTTAGTGAACTTTATGGGGGCTCAAAAAGAAGGCCCCCAACCCTAAAGCCAGGAGTTTTACTATTTTGTTCTTAAATCCTGGGGCAAAACGGACAGAGTTTCCCCTAAAACTTGACAATTTTCCCAGGCTTACAGCCTTACAATAAATCCCCTGCACTGAAAACCAATAGAAACTAACTCAAAGGCCACCCGCCGGAGTTCACAGCTCTACGGGCCACCCGCCCGGAGCACTATAACCAATGCAGTTTAATGATAACCAAATAAACAACGACAAATACAGCCCTGACAACTTAGATGGTGGCTCATATGGCCATACAGAGCGACTCTAAATGATATGCAACCCAATCACACAAGAACTTAATTTACAAACATTACATTATAATACACCTTGCAACTCACGTACAAGCACATCACTTTACATTTAGGCAGCAATGACTCCCTTTCGGCTTACTTCAGCAACCTGGAGGCACAATGATAGATGGAATGAGCGATAATCGCACAGTGAATAACCCCCTCCCCTAAAAGATTCTTTTCAATACAATAACAACTTACAACCGTTGTTCGTAATTTCTTTTCTTTGAAGAATTCACCTATCGCATAATGTGTTCCAATCACAAGGCAAGAGAAATAGCATTTGCACCAAAAGCCACTCGTATGAACTCGTAAACTTAATAAAACAATATCATATGTTAATGTAAGTAGTGGACATGATCTATGAATACCATTATCTCCTCTCCTCTTGTACTTGTGTCATAAATTTGGATCTATAACATTATTTTTTGAACAAGATATAAACAATTAATCACCTTTTTAGGTTTTCAATTCAATTATTCAATAACCTTCTTCAGTATCAAGTAGTAAGAGCAATAAAATGGATATATTGACCTCTGAACTTTACATTCTTGATTATTCGATTGAACATGTTTCTCGTGACTCTACTGCATATTAACTGAGCTATGAAACATGTAACTTCCACATGTGCCTACTGGCAACATGATGTAACATTGAACTTTGAATCCTCTCTTTACTGGCAGAGAAATGAAATACTGAGCTTTGTTTCTGCCTTCTAGCAGAGAAATGAAATTCTGAGCTTTGAATTCCCTGCCTACCGGCAGAGAAATGAAAAATTGAGCTTTGTCTCCGCCTTCTAGCAGAGAAATGAAATATTGATTTTTGAATTCTCTGCCAAATAATGAGTCTGAATTCTCTGCCAAATAATGAATCTTGAAACATATAAGTTGAAGTTACATGCAAACTTCTAGGTAGGTACTGGGTTGTTTAAGCTAAAGGTACAAATAGGCGACTCATAAACAATTATGAGCACTTAGCGATCATGTAATAAAGCATTTATGGACCTTGACTATAATATACCATTGACAATTGTCATGTAATCACCATACGATAGGAATAGACTCAATGCCCTTCACATAATTCATGTATACAATACGATGAACTATAGAGTCGATAAAATATATAATGGATACGGTGTATACGATCGATAAACATATAGAGGCAATAGACTTATAAATGTCGATCGATAAACTCATGTCTGTGTAATGTCGATCGATAAACTAATGTCTGTCGACTAGACATGAAACCATTTTAGGTTGTTTACAACTTAGGCAATAGACGAAACATGAGACTATTTTCTACCTAACATGTTTCGAAATATAAGCCGAAACTCAGACGTACATCCCTATGCAGTAAAACATACTTGGTGGTCAAATGGTTGGGCGCCCGTATTTCAAAATATTTTGTTTTGCAAACCGGAGGGAGAGAATGTATAAGTAAAATTGATTTGTTGATTTTTATTATCTGAAAGTGAACCCCTTGGTCGATGTACATCTTGAAACGATCGTACTTTAGGTGCTCACACCCCCCAGGCCGATCGAGAAGCCTGAGTTGATTCAGCACGCGCGTATATTGCCTTGATACATGACGCCGCGCGCGGGTTTACTGGTCAGCATAAGCCTTGATAACTGAAAGGCATAAGCCCTGATGATAAATGGGCGAGACCACTTGTTTATCTGACAAAACATTGAGAACTTGGTTCATTAAATGAATCTTGTTTTGATTTTTCATTACTGAGAATACTGTGAGTTTATGAAGAACATAGAGTTTTTGAAGAACATAGGCAATGTACGTACCGAGATGGCCTCACTTCTACTCTAATTAAGGTGGAACTATTTTCTACCTAAAATGTCTATAGACTTCATGTAACCAAGAACTACGTGTCATCGTGATTCCCATGCAGTCGATAATCACTATGTAAACACGAAACATCGTCTACTTGTTAAATTCTATGTACTTGATAATATAATCACGCATAATCAGCGAGCGTTATATAGTCGATAAACTTATACAATCGACGAACACTATATATAATTCGATAAATATGCATAATCAATGAACGTTATATATTTAATAAGGGATGAACATTACATATAATCGATAAAATGCATAATCAGTGAACGCTATCAATGAACGTTATATACTTAAGAGTTATAGAATCAATGAACGTTATAATATGCTATGATCAATAAATGCCAAACGTTATTTAGTCAATGATCAATAAAATGCGCAATTAATGAACGTTATATAATCAATAACAATGAACATAATTCGGTAAAATGCATAATTAATGAACGTATATAATTAATACTTTTTATAGGAACAGTGAGCCTGTATAATCAATGAGTGTTTTTGATATTCAATGAACTGAACGTTATAAGCCGGCAATGAACATTTTAAATTTAATGAACATTATAAACCGAAACCCTCATATAATTAGTAATATCGATAATGTTATTCAAATATATATTCGATAAACTTATGCATAAATTTCGTACAATCGATAATTGTATATAATCGATAAACTTGACATATTCAATAAATCTCATATAACTGCCAAATGACATATAGCCTTTCAGTCGTCGATAAACTTTAGTTTAGTGCAACTAATATATATATACATGTATGAAATTATATGAACATTATATAATTACATGAAATATGTCTTTTGCGTATATCGACGACTACTGTTTATCGTTTAGTTCAGTACGAATAACATATATACATAGGGTATCGTTCAATTTAAGCTACAACTTCCTCATATCACTGAAAATTGATTCAAGTTCAACCTGAACGAATTATAATTAATAACTATTGAATTCAACCTGAACGAACTATAATCTATAACTATTGAATTCAACCTGAACAAACTATAATCAATAATCAATAAGCTTTATCGAAATTAACAATTTAACCATAAATAGGAGGATGAGGAAACCCACCTCGAATCCAAGCTAAAGGACCCGTGTTAGGGTTCGATTTTGTAGTAGAATTTGAACCCCCGAAGCCCGAAACCCTAGCTCTCGAGCCCTTGGTTCGCACAGTGCCTTGCTGGCCACCGGAATCGAGCCCACCGGCACCTCGCCGCCGTCGGCCGTGGAGGGAGGCTGCCGTGACCGGCGTCCTGCGTGGGTGTGGCACCGGGGCAGGGGTCGAAGACCACCCCCCCTATGCTCGATGTTTCTCCTCCTCTGGCTCAGGTTGGTGCGTCGACCGGCATGGGGGACCGGTCAGGCATGGCGGCCGGTCGCCGACGACCTCCCCCAGCCGTCCTCTCTCTGCCGGCGCGAGAGTGGGTGTGGGTGTGGGGGCTGAGAGTCGAACCGCCCCCTCTGCTTCCCCCGATTTCTCCTCCTCCTTCCTTTCTTTTTTTTTTTTGAAAACAGAAGGGGCTTCGGCTCCTTAAAATCTTTTTTTGTCCATATATTGGTATATATATACTTCAATGTAATTAGAAAGAGGATTAGAAAGAGGATTAGGTTCGGGCCGTTACATATGGCCCGATGTACCTTGGGCTAAGCTTTCCTGCCATCCCAAATAGTGCGATTCCCTTGGTCGGGGAAACTCAGAGGAATACTTGATCCCCTAGTTGGAACTCAAGGGGCCTACACCTCCGGTCGGCATAGCTCTTCTGGCGGCTCTGGGCGGCTCTCATACGTTCCTGAATCAATCTTATTTTATCCATGGTGGCTTGGATTAACTCTTACCCAATAGTCAAGGCTTAATCGATCTCCTGCCAATAGAGCGGAGTTCTGCATTTCCTCCCGTACAGTGCCTCACACAGGGTCATGCCAATACTTGCGTGGTAACTGTTGTTGTAAGAGAACTCGATCAGTGCCAGTTGCTCGTCCCTCTCACTCTTAAAGTCCAAAGCGCAAGCTCTTAGCATATCTTCTAATGTTTGAATGATGCATTCGGTTTGCCCGTCCGTAGCTGGGTGGAATGCAGTGCTAAAACGCGACAATGTCCCAAATGCTTCCTGTTGTTTCTTCCAGAAGCCAGACTGGAACCTAGTGTCCTAATCCGACATGATAGAGCTCAGTACCCCGTGTAGTCGCACTATCTCCTCAAGGTATGCTCGAGCTCATTGGTCCAGGGTCCAAGTATTCCACATGTATGAAGTGCGCTGTTTTTGTGAGCCTATCCACGATAACCCAGATCGCGGTATTTTTCCTTTGAGTCAAGGGTAGACCCATCACGAAATCCATGGCTACCGAGTCCCACTTCCACTCGGGGACTTCCAGAGGTTGCAAGAGTCCCGCTGGTCGTTGATGTTCTATCTTCACCCTTTGATAGGTTAGGCACTTTGCCACGTAATCGACCACTTTCTATCTCATGTTACTCCACTAGAATGTTTGCTTTAGGTCCTTATACAACTTATTTCCCCCAGGGTGTATCGAGTGTGGAGTATTGTGACCCTCGTCCAAGATTTTCTTCTTGAGTGCATCTATGACTGGCACACACACCTGGTTTTGAAACCAAATGGTGCCATCTTCATGAATTATAAACCCGGGTGCCTTCCCCACTAATATTTCCTCCTCATGCGCTCAAGTTGGGGTTCCGTAGCTTGAGCTACCCGAATCTCTTCAATGAGTGTCGACTGCGCTTCCAACGTGCATAGCATAGGCTTTGCCCTTGTGGTGATCACGTTGAGCTCTAACTTCTGAAATTCTTCACACAACTCATTTGAAAGTGCTAGAAGCAGCTTAGTGCTGGATACGACTGACGACTCAACGCATCCGCCACTACGTTGGCCTTCCCGGGATGGTATTGGAAATCGACATCGTAATCCTTTAGAAATTCCAACTACAGTGTCTGTCTCAGATTCAGATCCTTCTGTGAGAAAAGGTATTTCAAACTTTGGTGGGCAGTGAAAACTTCACAACATACCCCATAGAAGTAATGCCTCCAGATCTTAAGTGCAAATACGATTGCCACTAACTTCAGGTCATGAGTCGGGTAATTCTGCTCGTGTGTCTGCAATTGTCGTGAAGCATAAGCTATGACACGACCCTCTTGCATTAGCACACACCCCAAACCACTCCTAGAGGGATCACTATACACTATGAAATCTTTGTCGGTGGTAGGTAAGGCCAGTATCGATGCACTCATCAATCTCTTTTTAAGCTCCTAGAATGCTTCCTCAAATTGTTCCGTCCATTTATACTTAGTGACCCTCCTAGTCACGTTGGTAAGCGGAGTGGCAATCTTCGAGAAATTTTGAACAAATCTGCGATAGTACCCTGCCAGACCCAAGAAACTCCTCACCTCCGTCGAGTTCCTAGGTTTGGGCCAGTTTGTCACAACCTCTATCTTTTGGGGGTTCACAAACACTCCCTCGTTGGATATCACGTGTCCTAAAAACAACACCTTGTTCAACCAAAACTTACACTTAGAAAATTTGGCGTACAACTCATTCCTTCTTAAGACTTCTGGGGCTATCCGTAAATGGTGATTATGTTCATCGGGGGACTCGAGTAGATTAGGATATCGTCTATAAACACCACCACGAATTGATCTAAATAGGGTTTGAAGACCCTGTTCATAAGGTCCATAAATGCTGACGGGGGTCCTTGAGTAGATTAGCATGTCCTCTATAACTTTCATGTTTTGCGTTCTTACTAATTCTCGCCGTATCTACGCCAAAAATTCTAAAACATGCAAACTGTCCTTGACTGCACCAATCCCGATAGTCTCCCATGAATAGGCCATAACTCTCTCGTTACACATTGAAATTCAACGATTCAAAAGGCGTAGTGCAGAGAACGCTTTGACATGTCTGCCCTTAAAATTTGGTGATTTTTGGACTATAATACCAACATAAACAACTTTTTAAACTCACGTGAAATTTTCTGTCATTCACAGTGTTAGGTTCTCATCAAGCCTCATTCCAAACCCGATCTTTTTACTTAACATACACGTTCCTCACACCCGAGACCCATTATCCATGAATCCCGACTACGTTAATCCCACCCCAAGTCATCCAAGCCATGAAATATGTTAAAATTCATGTTAAGAACACAAAAAAAATATCACCATGCACTTACCTTGATGTAAACCCCGAAAAAGTAGTAATGAAATCGTCTCCCTTTCTGAAGTTCGAATATGAAAATCATGCAAAGCTCTCTTTAAAACCAATGCCTTGAATCTCAAAACAAAATCACACAAAGAAAATCATAAGTGCTAAAGTTTTGGGTGTAAAGAATAGCGCAAGACTAAGGTTTCACCCATGCATCACGTGTTTCTTACCAAGGGAGAGGAAAGAGAGGTGGTGGCGGTGGAGTACCGGTGGCGGCGGTGGAGGCTGGCGTGGCTGAGAACGAGAGAGAGAGAGAGAGAGAGAGAGAGAGGATGAAGAGAGAGAGAGAGAGAGTATGTTGGGGGTGTTTTCACTATAGGGCTTAGTAGAAAGGGGGGTTTCATGCTAGGGTTAGCAAAGAAGGGGTTTCATGGTTGGTTTAGAAAAGGGGGGAATTTTAGGAAAGAAAAAGAAAAAGGAAAGGAAGGGAGGAAGGAAAAAGAGAAAAGGAAGGAAAAAGAAAGAAAAAAAAAAGGAAAGGGATTTAAAAGATAAGAAATACCATATTTTCTTCCTAGGGTTGATTTGGCTGAATTTGGGAGGGAAAAGTTGAATTTCAAAATAAAATAAATGGGAGGGAAAGAGAAATAAAAGCAATAAATAGTTGCGGTGTGAAGCAGAATATGCCAATATTCAAATCGAATGAAAGGAACAAAATAAGCCCTAGGGAAAATAAATATATATTTTTTTTCATCGTTGAAATAAAGTTTTAAAAGACAACACGTAGTGAAAAATATTTATAACGACTTGGATTACGAGGGTTGGTCCACGTCACTAGGTCTTACAATTTGATTTCGAGGGTTTTACATACTACCCCACTTAAGAAAGTTTCGTCCCCGAAACTTCACTAAGTTGCGACACAGTACCACTAAGAATATAAATTTTCGGGGTTTTACAGTAGTACTCAATTAACCAACTGGTTGACATACACCTACCCCCCTTGCTCAAATAAAAAGGGAATACAACTGTGAGGATTCTCCATTTTGGTTACTTGAAATGAAAACTCATTCTTGCATTTTTATGCCCACATACTCTACTTACAACCTTCACCCAAGCAATGACATTGAAATCTGACTGTGTCACTTTGTAATCTTCAAATCATATCCCTTCAATATCCTATAGTTGTCAAAAGCTTGCCTCAACTTCTTCTTATCCCTAAACTTCATGCCATCATATAAATCACATTTCTCAAGACATGGCCCATGGTGTCTAGGGAACTTCTCTCTTTTTTTCTTCTTTCCCTTCTGGTTACCTTCTACATCTTCCTCCCCACTATCATCAATTGGGTTGTCAGCATTATCAGAATCTTGATAATGTTCATCACCTCCTTCAGCATCTAATTCACCATCATGTTCAGCATTTACACCATCCTCTCCACTCTTATGTCCTATATTACCTCCCCCAACCTCTAGCTCAACAGCAATTTCCTATTTGGTTGCCTTTTTTTTTCTCCCCAACATCTATGAATTCAGGGTCATCATCATCATCAGAATTGATCCACCCATCACTATCATATTTATCATTATCACTGTCATATGTGTCCTCATCCAACACTCCCTTACTCTTGTCAATAATTTTATCATCATTATGCTCAACATATAGGGAGGCAGAACCACTCTCTAAGCACAATTTAGTCAACTCCCTAATCTCTTTATCACTTTGAATGGAAACTAGACTATCCTTAAAAGGGACATTAGGCATGCTAAAATACAGTTCTTTTATCCTTTCTTCATAATAGCCTAAGTTCACCACTCCCTCCTTAATGGCATCTACACTCATGTAATCAGGGTCCATATAATCAGAGACTGTGACTCAGTATATAATAGGTGGGGAACTCTCTCACCATGAAAGATACGAAGACAAACAGTTTCAGGGTTTGACATTCTGCATATGTATTTTCAAAATTAAAGGAATTAATCATTTTATATGTAATTTAACCAAAACATAGCACTGGGGTTTAAAGCATTACCAACATCAAGCAACACATTTAGAGTACAATTTCTCACAATTTCAACATAATAATTAATACACCACATTTCACTGATTTAATCAACATAGACCCTATGCACTCCAATTTCACGAGTTGATGCTAAATCTAAAGTATAGATTGCTTACCTGGTGATAAAGACAAAGTTTTTCGACAGTCCTCTTAATCTTTGGTTGAAATCGAACACTTTCTTCGCTTCAGGTTGATACTTTTGTAGATTTCTAGGGTTTTCCTCAAACAAGAAAGAGTTCAGATGGATGGGAGGAAGAAGATGAACTGAGAGCTATGGCAGATGGGGGGGTTTAGGAGTAGTTAATGTTTTTTGGTCCTTTTCCATATATTTTCGAGTCCCACCAACAAAACCCTTTGATTTCTACCGGTAAAACACTCTCTCACCTGCTACAACCGATTAAATTGGCAATAATAATAGAGTTTAGTAACACGCTTAGGTAGAAAGTTAACTCGATGATATTTTTGATCAAAATAAAAAGATTGATGGCAATTTTGGCTAAGCACTCATTGCATTGCTAAAGATCCTTAACAGGCTCTTGGGTATGATAAAGAAGGACATAGTGGTGCTCTTGAGGGGGACAAAAATGGTGTTTCTTATGTTAAACTAGGAGAAGGAAAGAACATGGATTTTTTATTTTTTATTTTTAACCTTTGAGCAGCGAAATTAATTGTAAGAGGCTGAGAAAGAGAATTAAAAAGAAAGGGGGTGAAGAAATTGTTGATTGAAGATCAAATTATTTCGATGTTTTTCTCTACTTCATCAACCTCAAAATAGTAGAGAAGGAGTTATTGATTTGTCTTATCATTCTTAATAAAGTGGGGTAGATCAAGAAAATTTGATGAGAAAAGGTTTAATTTATTGCATTTATGTAGAAAAAAAACCTCTTCTAATCTTATCCTTAAATAATTTTTCCCATGTGTTTCAAGTATGACTAATATTTGGAACTTTGACTTTTCAGAACTGTGTTTTAATGTTTAGTAGTAATTGATGCGCAAAGTAATTGAATCTAGGGTCAATTATGTCATGTCGCGCATGCGCACAAACATACGAGTGCCTTTGTAATATAGTATACTTTTCACTGTAATAATTTGAAGCAAATAATACTTATAATTTACAATAGTATGATTTTCTGGTAATTAAAAGTAGTCAATTACAGTAAGGTCTAATAAGCAAGACATTTTTTTTTTTTTTTTAATTTTTTAGAAAAATAAGCAAAGACATTTTATTGATTACTAAATTGGCACCAACCCTCCCCCCCCAAAAAAAATCTAGTTGGAGGAAAAAAGACCAATCAAGTATTTAATTTTCTTTACCTTCGTAAGAAGCAAAAGTTTATTCAGAAATACCACTTGAAAAAGAGGTACGTAGTCTCCCTTTAATATGAGACATTAGAGGGTCACCCACTTC
>JACYFF010031957.1:119476548-119502447 GCA_017589665.1 Selenicereus undatus | reverse complement strand
CAAGAGAAGAATTATGGGGGAGAAAATGAACACTTAACAGACCTAATATTAAATTTTATGGACAATAACACATGATCTTAAATTTTATTTGATTTTGAGTTACCATTGATTGAGTATAAAAGGGTCTAGTTTTTAGAGACCTTACTTTAATTTATACTTACAAAATAGCAACCACTTCTCTTGCAAGTAAATACAGATTTCGATAAATTTTATATTCATTTAACGCTCAACACTTACTATACTCTTAGATGACATAGTTTCGTTAATTGTTATTTATGTTTAATAAATGTATCATTTTTCATTAATTTTTGGATCATCTTTTTCTTATATATGTTTGTGATGTCAATTTTATTTAGAATTAGCTCTGTCTCTCTCTCCTCCCTTATACAAGCACTCATATTTTTTATGTGTACATACGTTTGATACAGCTCACAGTTGATCAATATAAGTGATTGAACGTTGAAGTTGTTTGATTGTGAAGGTGTATTGTAGAGGTATATAATTCTAACCAATGCAAGTATGTATATTATTACGCACATAACTATGAACAATTTATGTGATCTTTTTGGTATGACTCAATAATGCATTTTATATCGTGAAGTCCAGCCAATTGTACTATGATTGTATGATGGCTTGCATGTTGTGTGTTTGATTTTTTGTCTACATGTGGTTGTTATTAGGTGTGAAAACCATGCTTTCATATAGGAAGCAATAATATAATTAATATATGCCTAAAATGTGTAAGACTCAATATTTGGATATCTATTTGACCAAAAACTCAATTATGATGCTCCTAAGCTAATGTACCTTATGTACCATAAAGATTTGGGATAGTCAAATTAATTTTATTCTAGTAGATGAACTTTCTAGTATGGCCCAATAATGCATTTTATATCGTGAAGTCTAGCCAATTGTATTGTTATTGTATGATAATTTACAAGTTGGATGTTCGGTTTTCTGTTTGCATGTGGTTGTTTAGTGTGAGAGTTATACTTTCATATAAGAAGCTATGTGCACTTTGACACATTTGTCATGTGTATTATGCTGTTTAATTTAATATGCTACACTATTATTAATAGTTGAACAAAAAACTAACGAAATAATTTATTCTAACTTAAACAGAATATGGAAATTCCGAAGCATCGTAGGTGGATGGTTAATAGACTTTTTCCCAATAGAGGTGGATTAACACCTGAGTTTGTGGTGGGGGTTAATGAGTTTGACATGTTTGCAAGAAACCTTCCTGTGTATTTGAGGGAGAAAGTATATAGGTGTCCTTGTGCGAAGTGTGAGAATACAAAATTCCTACCACCGGAAGAAGTTAAGGTTCATCTATATAAGAAAGGGTTCACTAGTGGATATTGGTATTGGACATCACATGGGGAACTTCAACCCCCTGAAGGTGAAGAAGTAAACATGCATCATAGTCCACCTAGTATTTCTTCCGAAAATCATGCTATATTCAATTATGCATATCACACAATGGTTGAAGACGCTTTTAATGAACATACTCCAGAACCTCCTAATCCAGATGCACAAAGGTTTTATGATTTGTTAAATGCATTACAACGTCCTTTGTGGGATGACTGCGCTAATCATTCGGAGTTATCAGTTGCTCTTAGATTGATGAGTATTAAATCCGAGCACAATATGTCATAGAGTTGTTTTAATGAAGTTGTACAACTTATGAAAGAAGCATGTCCATCTAAGAATTATGTGCCGAGTAAGTTCTCCGATGCAGAAAAGTTAGTGAGAAAATTGGGGCTCACTTTTGTAAAAATAGATTGTTGCGTTAATGGTTGTATGTTGTATTATAAAGATGATGCACATCTACAACAATGCAAATTTTGTGATGCTCCACGATATATGGTGCGTAAGTCCAAAAAAAAGAGAAAACAAAAGGATGTGCCTTTAGCAAGAATGCATTATCTTCCTATCATTCCTAGGCTCAAAAGATTATTTGCATCTTATAGTTCTGCTCAACATATGAGATGGCGTTTTGAAAATCCTCGAGAGCCTGATGTTTTATGTCATCCATCTGATGGAGAAGCGTGGAAACATTTTGATAGAACTTGGCCTGATTTTGCCTCTGAGCCACGGAATGTTAGACTTGGCTTATGTGCCGATGGTTTCTCTCCATTTTCATCACAGTACGCAAAGCCCTATTCATGTTGGTCGGTCATTCTAACTCCTTACAATCTCCCTCCAGAAATGTGTATGAGTACACCATATATGTTTTTGACTTGCATTATTCCTAGTCCGAAAAATCCCAAGGCTAATATAGACGTATATGTACAACCTTTGATAGATGATTTGAAAACCTTATGGAATGAAGGTGTCCAAACATATGACATTTCTAGGAAGGAAAATTTTCAAATGAGGGTTGCATTGATGTGGACTATTAATGACTTTCCTGCGTATGGCATGTTGTCTGGGTGGAGTACGTATGGAAAATTAGCTTGTCCAATTTGTATGTCCTCATCCAAAGCCTTTCGTTTAAAGAATGGAGGGAAACCGACGTGGTTTGATTGTCATAGACAATTTTTGCCAATGGATCATCAATTTAGGAGGAATAAGGATGCGTTCACAAAGAACAAAAGTGAAACTAGTAGGCCTCCTACTAGACTACATGGGGAAGCAATATGGCAAACTGTGCAACACCTTCCTAAGGTGACTGAAAATGGACCTATTGTCATTGAGGGTTTTGGACAAGTTCACAACTGGACCAAACAAAGTATATTTTGGGAATTGCCATATTGGAAGACTAACTTACTTCTGCACAATTTGGATGCTACGCATATAGAGAAGAATGTATTTGATGTTGTTGTCAATACAGTTATGGATACAGATGGCAAAACAAAGGACAATGTCAAAGAAAGAATGAACTTGAAATTATACTGTAGGCATAAAGAATTGGAGCCTATGGAGTTGGCTAATGGCAAAATTGTGAAACCAAAGGCAAAATTTAGCTTTTCAATGCAGAAAAAAAGGCTATTTGCCAATGGATGAAGGATTTGAGAATGCCGGATAATTATTCATCATATTTAGCTAAATGTGTGGATGTTGATAAGACCAAGATAAGTGGTTTGAAGAGCCACGATTGCCATGTGTTCATGCAATCATTACTTCCAATTGCATTCAGTGCACTTCCTGAACAAATATGGAAGCCTCTTACTGAACTTAGCCAATTCTTCAGAGACTTATGCTCAACGGTGTTGCACGAGGAGAAACTGTCCCAAATGGAAAAGAATATTGTTATGACCTTGTGCAAATTAGAGTGTATCTTCCCTCCTGGTTTCTTCAATTGCATTGAGCATTTGCCTGTACACATGGCTTATTAAGCAAAATTAGGAGGACCAGTCCAATACCGTTGGATGTATCCTTTTGAGAGGTAAGTTTTTATTATTTTATACACAACTTTTTGAAATATTTTCAGGGTTAAATTGCAGTTGCTAACATATATGGCAAATTATATCTTAGGTTTTTGGGCTTATTAAAGAAAATAGTGCAGAATAAGGCCCGTGTAGAAGGCTCAATATGTGAGGCGTACATTAATCTTGAAACATCTCACTTTTGCACATACTATTTCGCATCTAATGTACCATGTATGCGGAATAGAAATAAAAGAAATGAGGATGAAGTTGAGCAGGATGATACACAACCAACTTTATCGGTTTTTCATCCACAAGGTCGTCCCAGTGGGCGAGTAACACCGCAATGGTTGACTGATGAAGAATATAATGCTGCTCATCTTCATGTTCTACTAAACTGCGAGGAAGTGCAACCTTATATTGGGTTAGTTGTTAATATTTTATATTTCAATATGTTCTTTCAAAACATATTTAATACGTACTTAATCCTAAAAAGGAGTGTTGCACTTGGCTGCTTCTTCACTCAAGAAAAAAGAGAACACAACCCATACCTTTCTGATCAACAGGTTGACGCTTTAATCGCAACACAATTTGCTTCCTGGTTTAGAAACAATGTAAGTTGATGCTAACGTACTACTTCGTTAAGCTATTAAATTAACGTATATATATATATATATATATATATGTATATATATATTGCTTAGTTGAGTACTTAAATTATGTTTTCTTATTTATTAGGTGGATATGATGCAAATGTATGATACGGAACGTCATCGATATTTGTGTCAGTTAGCATTGGGACCTCTAAGACTTGCGAATACATGACCTATGCATACAGTCAATGGTTATAAGTTCCACACAGAAGCTTGGAATGAAAATAGAAAAACTTACAACTATGGATGTTATGATGTTTATGGTTTTGATGATAACAAATCCAAGTGATGTTGTTGTCCCAAACAGGTTCACTCTACTGTTCTCAATTACTTGGTTAACAATGTTCAAGAACAGGTCTTAAGAACAGGTACTGAAGATAAGTTGGCTGGAAAAACTTTCTAGAACTTCAGAACAACCTTAAGAACAGCTCTGCGAAGTGTTTGGAGCAACAAGTTAAGAAGACTGGTTGATTCAACAAGAGTCTTAGGTTTGCTATGATTTTATTTTATTAGATTCTTGTTAATATGCCAATTAGAAAGTCTTTACCTATCACTTACTTGAAACGGTTTGCTCTTTTGAAAATCTTTTTGGACCAACTTTCAAAAACAGTCCTGGAAACAGGGCGGCAAGGGTGTTTCTAGACTAAACTGCGAAAAAATGGTTTTACACGATTTTTTTCTTGATTTTTGGGCCAACATCTCTGAACTTTTTGGATAGATTTTTGCTAATGGATAAAGTCCAAAAGAGCTATTTTTGGCTTTGAAAACTTGGAGAGGATTTTTAGCCTATTTTTTAGCCTTGCCTTATCCTCTAAATAACCTATTCTCTATTTTTAGAGAAGGACTGGATTTTTGGAAAAACTCATAGGCTGAAAATTCTGAAAGTTTGTGTCTAGCATTTAGCCGTATAACACAAGCTGTTAAAGGGAGAATTACATTTCATACTTCCCACTTTTTTTGGGATAAGCATTTTTTTGAAAATTCTCCTAACTATTTCTATTTAAAAGCAAAGTCTCCATATTTGCTGTGGATCGGTTTTTGAAGAAAAAAAAACATTCAGTATTCAAGTGCTTTAAATTTTCAAAAGAAAAAACGAGCCAAGGGAGTGATATTTTGAGCTTTCAAGATTGGCATACTAGGACTTCATTTGTACCCTATATTAGCTTAGTTGAGAAGTATTGTAATAGGGTGTTCTCTTGAAAATCTCTCTTTTATAAAAGTGAGGTGAGTGTCTCCTAAGTCAAGTGGAATTTTGGACGTGGGGTAACTGGTCTTAGGAAAGACGGTTACGTAGGCTGCAATTAGTAGCAAGGTGTGTTACTGTTGTAACGTATTAAGCCCGTTTAGTGAAGTGGTTAAAATCCTACACAAGGTAGGTCGTGGTTTTTTCACCTCAGTTGGGTTAGAGGTGTTTTCCACGTAAAAATCATGTGTCCATTATTTCTGCATTCAATTTCGTTGGATTTTCACTTCTGCTCAACTCAGGAACAATATGTGCAAACAGGGTCTAAGACTGTTTGCCAGAAAAATTACAAAAATCTGACACCACAATTCACCCCCCCTCTTGTGGCTGTGTACTCTCAAAACTAACAATTGGTATTAGAGCAGGTTCTCCTTGAAAAAGCTAACACCTTGAGAGATCCTTGAAGATGAGTACCCCACAAGGCATACTTGAAGGTCAATCCATAACTCGACCACCATACTTTAGTGGTCAACATTATAGTTGGTGGAAGAATAGAATTGAAAACTACATTCAAGCTGAGGACTACGAATTATGGATGCTTATCAAGAATGGACCACTCATTCCCACGAAGGTGATCGAAGATGGAAGTGAAGTCCCCAAAAAGCCTGAAGAATTCAATACTGAAGATTACAAAATGATGGAGAAGAATGCCAAGGCCAAAAAAATTTCTATATTTCGGCCTAGGTCTTGATGAATATACTCGCATATCTGAATGTGAGTCTGCCAAGGAAATCTGGGATGCTTTACAAGTAGCTCATGAAAGGACCAATTAGGTAAAGCAATCCCATATTGAATTGCTTATGAGAAAATATGAGCTGTTTGAGATGGGTGATCGTGAAAGTATGATGGACATGTACACTCGCTTCACTCACATAACGAATGAGTTGAAATCCCTGGGAAAATCCTTCACCACCAAAGAATTGGTGAGGAAGATCCTAAGAATTTTACCTCATGCTTGGGAAGCGAAAGTAACGGTCATCCAAGAAGCTAAGGACATGAACAAGATCACCTTAGATGAGCTGATTGGAAATCTCCAAACGTATGAACTTAGAAGAAATTCCCAGCAGAAAGATGAGACAAAGAGAGATCGAGACCTTGCACTAAAGGCCTTAGAAGATGATTCTGATTCTGATGAAGAGGAGATTGCCATGATAACAAAAAAATTTAAGAAGTTCTTCAAGAAAGTTAAAGAAAACAGCAAACGGAATGACTTTGGCAAGGCCAGGAACACCTCTCGGGAACAGTTCTCTGGATGTTTCAAGAGTGAAAAGTTAGACCATATTGTGATAAACTGCCCACTGCTGAAAGAAGAACAAAAACCCGAACACCCTAGAAAACAGGGTAGGAAACAGGGTGTAAGCAGCTCAGCAAAACGATTCTCAAAAGTTATGCTAGCAGCCTAGGGTGATTCAAGCGAGGATGAGGAAGGGTCTGAAGCTGAGGAAGCTGATATAGCACTCATGGCAAGAAGTGACACTGATTCAGATGATGAATCAACAAACAGTCTGACTCAACTCAATAACAAGGTACGTGGTCTCAATAAATCAACCCTTGAAGAATTGGTGTACATTATAATGGATATATGTGCTGAGTTAAAAAGGGATGTTCGAGACCTAGAACTGGAAAATGAAACTCTCAAAATGGAAAAGCTTGAAGTTGACAAAGAAACATTTGCCTTACATGAAAACATTAGTGTGCTTAAAGAGACCCTACTCATGAAAGAAGAGACTTGTTCCACTAATCTGACTAAGTTGGAAAAGGAATCCCTTGAACTGAAACAGAAGGTTGAATCCCTGCTTATTGAGAACAGTAAATTGCTTGAAAAATTAAAACAAGTAGAATCAGACCTTGCTGCAAACAGGCGCTGGAATAGGTCCTCACAGACGCTAAATTGGTTGAACACTCACTTTAACCGAAGCAAAAAAGGATTAGGCTTTATGACTAAGCACACCGTTTACCCTGTTAATAGAAAATATGTAGGACTACCTGAAAATTATCGGTATGCATGTCCTATAAGAAGGTATGCCATGGAAAGCAACTTGATTTATGTAAAACAAATCTGGGTTAGGAAAGATGGGATTTGTACTTCTAAAGGAATGGGACCCAAGTGGATCTGGGTTCCCAAAACTAACCTTTGATTTGTTTTGCAGGCTGAAGTGAGAGAAAACAACCCAGCAAACAGCTCGGGGAACAACCTAGGGAACAAGCAGTTGTGGTATGTTGACAGTGGGTGTTCGAGGTATATGACTGGTGAAAAATTCAATTTTCTCTCACTTACATCTTCAGAAGGAGGGAGTGTGGTATTTGGAAACGGCAAATCCGGGACATTTATCGGTATAGGTAATATAGGTGAGTCACTCTCTCATTCAATTGAAAATGTTTACTTTGTGGATGGATTAAAACACAACTTACTAAGTGTGTCCCAACTGTGTGACAAAGATAACCTAGTAGTGTTCTCTCCGACACGTTGCTTGGTTGTTAATATGAACACAGGAGATGTCGTGTTGAAGGGGATGCGACACAAAAATGTTTATAAAGTGCGTATTTCTACTTTTCCCCAAAATAATTTGACTTGTTTGAGTGCCTTAAATAATGATGTTATGCTTTGGCATAAAAGACTAGGTCATGCAAGCCACTCACTTTTGAATAAACTTGTAACCAAAGATTTAGTGGCTGGCTTACCTTTCATCAAATTCAATGATGAAAAGGTATGTGATGCATGTGCCAAAGGAAAACAAGTCAGAAATTCTTTTAAATCTAAAAATTGTGTAAGCACTACCCGACCACTTGAATTGCTACATATGGATCTATGTGGTCCGATGAGGATCATGAGCAGAGGTGGAAAGAGGTATGTGCTTGTGATAGTGGATGATTACTCTCGTTTCACTTGGACTCTGTTCTTGGCGTCCAAAGATGAAACATTTGAGAAATTTCTAGCACTTATTAAAAGGATTGAAAAGAGAGTATGACATTCATTGGTTGGCTTAAGGTCTGATCATGGTACGGAATTTGAGAATTCAAGCTTTATTAGCTATTGTAATGAGCATGGTGTAGATCACAACTTCTCAGCCCCAAGAACACCCCAACAGCACGGGGTGGTAGAACGCAAAAATCGTACCCTAGAAGACATGACTAGAACAATGCTGGTTGCTAGTGGTCTTCTTAGAAATTTTTGGGCTGAAGCTTTGAACACATCATGTTACATTATAAATAGATGCATGATTAGACATCTTCTTATCAAAACACCTTATGAGCTCCTCAAGGGAAGAAAACCCAATATTATGCATTTGAGAGTATTTGGTTGTAAATGTTTTGTGCATAATAATGAGAAGAATGCCTTAGGAAAATTTGACCCAAGGAGTGATGAGGCAATATTCCTTGGTTATTCCTCGCACAGTAAGGCATACAAAGTGTTTAATAAGAGAACCTTGTGTGTTGAGGAAAGTGTGCATGTGCTTTTTGATGAAACCAACTCTCTAAGTGAGAATGATGCACAGGAGGAAGACCTTGAGCTAGGTCTTGCTAGAAAAGACTCGTTGCTCACACATGAGAAAGGTAAGAGTCCTGAGGATGGATCAGGGCCTGGAGTTGTTTCCTTGGAAGGTGGGCATGGTCTGAACCAGACAGGGGAAAGCTCTGCTGAACCTGGTTTGGCTCAAAACCAACCTAATTCTTCTCGAACAGGCCAGGAAATAGGCCCCAGAACAGGCTCAGGAACAGGCTCCAAAACAGGCTTGGAAACAGTTCCTGAACCTGTTTTGCCGAGTATTCCAGCAAGAGTAGAAAGCGTGTCTGTGGACCTACTTACTCCACGACCATGGAAGCACCAAAGTTCACACCCTCTTGACCAAATTCTGTCTAACATTAATACAGGAGTGCAAACTAGATCCAAGCTTAAAAATTTCTGTGCTTTTTATGCTTTTCTATCTAATATTGAGCCAAAAAATGTTAATGAAGCCCTTGCAGATACAGATTGGGTCACGGCAATGCAAGAGGAGCTTCATCAGTTTGAAAGGAACAAGGTGTGGCACCTTGTACCACAGCCAGAGGATAGATCAATCATTGGCACCAAGTGGGTGTTCCGAAACAAGCTTGATGAATTCGGAACAGTCACTAGGAACAAGGCCCGGCTGGTGGTTCAAGGCTACAACCAAGAAGAGGGCAAATCTTCAAAGATCTTCCATTCCTCTCTCTATTAAACCCTCCCAGATTCGTCCCTCTCTCACACCTCACTTCAACTGCTTGCCGTGAAATCTCTTCCAAAACCCTAAACTCTCTTTACCCTCTTACAAAAATGGCGTCTCACAACGAGAGTTCTGTATCCTCGATTCACGGAAGCAAGTATCAATTGTGGCAGCCCCAACAACGACAGCCCTGTTCTCTCAACTCCTCACAGCTCTAATTGAAGGTAAATTTGCTGAACCTCCTCGCCCCATTCTCTATAAGCCGTTTGAGTTCTTAAAGAGCGTCGACCTCAAGAACATAGGTCTCAATCTAGTTGACATCCCCTATAATTTTGGGTGGAACTTGGTCCCGTTTGGAGAAGGGGATGCATGTATGAGATCTGGAAAAATTGGGGAGTCGATTAAGGATTTGAGGGCCACAGATAAAGTCTTTTTGCCTAAAATTGGTTCGGATGACATCTGGGTAACTGAGTCCTACTCTTTCAGGTTGTTTCCAGAACAGGAAACAGGGGCTGAAACAGGGCCTGAGGCCTTTGACTCAGTGTTCATAGATGACCTAGGTGATAAACTTAAGGAAGACTCAGACGAAATAGGGGGAAGTGGGGAGAGAGTGGAGACGTCCCTTGCTGAGATTGTACAAACTACACCTGTACCTCAAACCGATGAAAAAAGAAAAAGGTACAAAATGGTGGCTAGGCGAAGTAGAACGCCAAGAACAAGGACATCATCAAGGCCCAAATTTGGCCAAACTGAAGAGGTCACAAACACCCCTGCCCAATCACAAACCACAACCAGACCAACTAGGAAATCAGCCAGAATAGCCTTTCAGGCTACACCCCGGTCTGTGGCACAGTCCTCTCCTATGATTGAGGAAATTTATTCTTCTTCCTCTTCCTCTTCCTCTTCTAGCTCCTCTGAAAACAATACCGAGAACACCTCCTTCAAACAGGGCACCCCCGTGTTCTCAGAATCCTCAGAGGACAAGTCCTTGCCTGAACCCTCATTTGAGCCTGCCCTACCAATTTCCAAACAAGCCTCCACCTTACCCTTCTTAAAGCCATCAACCACAAAACCCCCCCGCAAACGCAAAGTTTCTTACAAACAAGCCTTCAACCAAGGTCTAGCTGAAGACCCTCCTACTGCACCTCACCCTAAAAAGGCCAAGAAATCTGCCTCTCCAGCACCCCATCCTAAGCTCTCTCAATTGCTTCAGAGACGAACAGTCAGAGGCAAAATCATCAAAGTCCAGTACTTTGAGGAACAGGGTCTTGGGGTGTTCCTGCAAAAACTGAAAGCTCAGGGTTGGTTTGAGCTATTCACGAACACCCAGCTGGGGTGTTCTGTTCATGAGTTGGTCGAGTTCTATGCCAACTGCTCAGTCACAGGAGGAATAGTAACTAGCACTGTTAGTGGGAAGAAACTTCGCTTTGATGCGAAGTCATTGGGAGAAATTTTGGGGATTCCCTCGACAGGTTTTGATGTGTATGTGAGGCAAGACAAGACAGTTCTTGGGGCAGCAAGGTTTCTAGAGCTTTCCCAAAAACTCAGTCAGCAAACAGGCCTGCAAACACCCCAGTCAGTTAAAAAGGGGGACATGACTTCCATTCATCAGTTGCTATTCTGGTTCATCATCAAGAATGTCATCCCCAGGGGCCAGGGCCGCAACCAAGCAGATGCCATGGATCAATGTCTTGTGGATCTGATGGACAGGGAAGAACAAATCAATCTTCCTGCCATCATGATTCGTCACATTGCAAGAATTGCAAACATCTCAAGGGGACATGATCTTGGGTATGGCTTCTTACTGACTTGTGTTTTTGAGCACTTTGGGGTGGAGTTACAAAAAAGGGTGGGAGCTCAATTCATAAATGAAATCGGGAGCAACACCCTTATGGGATGTGGGTATAATTTAGTTGAGGGATCTGCTTCAGAACAGGGGACAAACACCTCTCGTCCTCCTGTTCCTAGCAGTTCCTCAGGCAACGCTGAGGCTGTTCTTGTAACACCCCGACCTCGTCGAGTCGTGTTACACGCCACAGTCCTTCCCCGAGGAGGACTGTTAAGGCAACATATTAAGACTTATTCATAACCTAACATAAAAGGAACTCAACACTTAAGTCACTATAACATAATTGAGTCTCAATTTTGACCCTCGGGTTACCGATGCCATTTTTTTTTTTCTAAATTTTCTGGGACGAAACGGACAGAGTTTCCCCTGAAAACTGACCGTTTCCCAGGCTTAAAGCCCTACATTTCAACCCTGCAATGCAAATCAACAACCACAACAGCTCAACGGCTACACGCCGGAGTCCAAACTCTACGGGCCACACGCCCGGAGTACACAGAGTTTGTTATCATTCATAAACTTACAAGAAACAGGTTATTTACATAACTTTGCAACCTTTCCAACCACAATTGACAATACACAACAAAATCATAATTGTGGCAACCAAGACCAAGTAAATCTACCCTGGGCGCTCCACGCAGCAGTTACCTGAACCTGGGAAAAGGGGAAAGTAATGGGAGTGAGCAACCACCGCTCAGTGAGTAAACCCTCTCTCCCAAAACATACTTAAAATACATATAACTTACCAAAAGCCTTTCGTAATTCATTTTAGTTGAAGACTTACACATCATACATCATATTCATTCCATAAACCAAAGAAATCATGGACATACTAAAAAGTTAACTTCAATGAAATCATAAAGCATAAACCGTTGCGTAAATCCATAAACATAACAAACATAAACTTACTGAAAACATACGTAGTATCTTATTCACGTAAATGAGAAGACTAGACTCTTAGAGGTACTTTGTTACTGCCATCCCGAGTCGGCCAAACTCGAGCGGCAACATACGCCTATCCGGACAGACATCATACTATGCTGAGACATAATTTTCATACATAGACTTCAGGCGGGAATCAAACCACCATCCCTGAATCTACCATAACATAACATACGTGATACCAGGCGGGAACTAAGCCACCATCCCTGGATCTCAGACTTAAGCTTAAAGTTTCTAGAGTAGCTCCTCCACGTATACATACACATAAACATAAACATTCATATACATACGTACTTTTTCATATATATGTCTTAGGAAGACATAAACATACTTAGACATAAACATACGTATTCGTAAACATACATACTTATACTTAAAACATAAACTTAAACATAAACATAGGCATTCGTAAACATACGTAGTTATACTTAAACATAACTTAAACATAAACATAGGCATTCGTAAACATACGTACTTATACTTAGACATAACATAAGTATTCGTAAGGATACATACTTATACTTAATCATATATATATATATATATATATATATATATATATCTTAAGAACGTATAACATTCATACATGTAAATACTTACATAAACATACATACTTAGAAGACAAAACATACTTAAACTTATCCATATATAGGTTTTATGAACTTAAAACCTGAAAACATAATTTTCTTACAACTTTAGTTTTAGGCAAACTACAAGAAAGACCTCTTAAAATATGGTGAGTATTCTAACTCACGATTCAAAACTTGGACACTTACTTGCATCAAAACTAGGATTCACAATACAACTCCAATTGCCCTTTTTAAGGCCGTTTCAACTCTTTTAAACGCAAAAGAATGAAATTGATGCAAAACCGATTTGTTTATGCAAGTTACGTAAGTTTAAATCATAATATCCACAAGAGATAACGTGTTTAAAAACTAGTGAAAGCTTTAGTTACTACTCATAAATCGATTTTGCCAAAGGTTTAAAAACTTTCCATAATCGGACAATTGCAATACCATGTAAACTACTTTATGGAATACGTTTACAAGTTCATTTCTAACTTAAAAGTTTAATAAAGACGTACTTAGTTTGCTAAATCGTAAAAGGAGTTTGTTTCTGACTTAAAAGTGTCGTAAAAACGTAATGCGTTTCTAACTTTAAAACTTCGTAAAAACGGAATCGGTTTCCTAAATCGTAAAGCGATACTTGTTTCTAACTTAAAAGCTTCATAAAAATGTAATTAGTTTGCTAAATCGTAAAACGATACTCGTTTGAAACATAACGGGTTTAGTTAATGCTTAATTCAACTTAAGTCAAACTAAGTTCGAAACTCAAAAGCTTCTTATAAAAGTTATAAGTTTGTTATTCCATAAATCGACTTCCTTTGAAACTTCAAAGCTTCTTAAAAGCGTAATAAGCTTGTTAAGTCGTAAAACGACTTCGTTTTCAATTTAAAAGTTCCATATAAACATAATACGGTTACTAATTCGAAAACTAACTTCGTTTTAAAGTTAAGAAACTTCCTATAGACGTAAAACGTTTGCTAAATTATAAAACAACTTCATTTCTCGCTTAAAAGCTTAATAACCTCATTTTTGACTTAAAGGCTTCTTATAACGGTAATACGTTGGTTAATACTTAAAACGATTTCACTTCAAACTCGAAAGTTCCTTATAAACGTAAAACGTTGGCTAAATTATAAAACGGCTCCATTTGTAACTTAAAAGCTCTTTTTAAACACGCAATGCGTTTATTAACTTGTGAAACGACCTTACTTTGACTTAAAAGCGTCTTATAAAGACGACACGTTTACTTAGTCGTAAAACGACTCAGTTTGTAACTAAAAGGCTCTTTATAAGCATGTTAAGGTTGCCTAATCACAAACGACTTTGCTTCTAACTTGACAGTTTTGCTAAATCATAAAACTGACTTCATTTGTTTACAAACGTAATAAGCTTGCCCATAAACATAATAAGCTTAACTCACTTGACATGTTTGTCCACACATACATTCGAATACATATAACGACTTCAAATTAGCTTCTCGGGCGCAAATCACCAAAATTTATTCGAATCGACACTAAACTTATGTAACTCACTTCCAATTAAAGCCTACTTCTTCCAGCTTGATTGAAGCTAGGCATATATAGCTCTCTTCGAATTAACCTCATTAGCATAAGTCACCCAAGTTGATTCGAATCGAAGCTAAGCACATTTAACTCACTTCGAATTCACCCAAATTGATTCAATTCAACGCTAAACATAAATAATTCACTTCGAATTAACATAATACGCATAATTCACCCAAATTGATTCGAATCGAAGCTAAACACATTTAACTCACTTCGAATTCACCCAAATTGATTCAATTCAACGCCAAACATAAATAATTCACTTCGAATTAACATATTACGCATAATTCACCCAAATTGATTCGAATTGAAGCTAAACGTATATAATTCACTTTGAATTAACATTTTAAGCCTAATTCACCCAAATGGATTCAATTCGAAACTAAGCATACATAATTCACTTCCAAATAACCTCTTACGCTTAATTCACTCAAGTTGATTCGAATCGAAGCTAAACGCTTATAACTCACTTCAAGTTAATACCTCAAGCATAATTTACCCAATTTGATTCGAATTGAAGCTAAACGTTTATAACTCACTTCGATTACATAACTCTAGCATAATTCATAATCATTAGGCATAAATACTTAGAACTACCAAATCAATAAACTCATTCATATAATTATCATTCGAAATGCATAAAATAGGTGGGATTGAAGGATTACCCACTTGAATCTAAACAATTTGCGTGCAATTTGGCTAGGTTGAAGCTGAATTCAGACTCCACACACTTACGAATTTCGGCTGGCTTGCGTGAGGTTCGGCTACCACCAAGCCCAAAACCCTAACCCAAGTCTTCTGAGAAATTAAAAGCAATTAGGGAGAATCTAAGTCAAGAATACAACTTATGAATGAATGAGGGGTTCGAATTCACCTTGCATGCCCCAAGTTCACCGGCGTTCGACCGGTTCTTCGCCGGATTTTCGTCCTGCCCGTAGCGATTCTGGCCCAGCCACGCGTGGGGTGGGTCGCCGGCAGCTAGGTGGGCGTCGCCTGGGGCTAGGGGCGGTGGCCGACTCCGGCGTGCGTGGCGGTGACGCGAAGGAGAGGACAGACAGGGCCCAGGAAGAAGCAGAAGCAGAAGAAGAATGGAGGAAGAGAGAAAGTGTCGTGGGGGGGGGGCATCGCGGCAATGGGGAAAGAAGTAAGGGGCACGCGAAATTACCAGTTTGCCCCTCCCTTCTCCCTTTCATTTATTCGACAGTCCAAACTTAACACTGCTTAATTCGTAACCGAATTCCAAACCCAAATCGATAATATACTCCTTCATCGACTATTCATTCCCAAATTTAACCAGGTTGGATTTAATAACATCGAACTATTTCTAAGGCTGACGGGTATTCAAGTAAACTATTCCAACCCAACAGGCATAAAATTCATTAAACGAATACGACAAAACTCCAGGTCTCACAGTTCTGGAGCACAACTCTCGCTTGAATGTTGAACTTAATGCGGTGAAGGCTGCTATGGATGAGGAAAAGGCTCTCAATACCAAACGCCATGAAGATATCCTAGCCCTTGTCACTTCTCTCTCAGCAAAGTTCTCCCCTCCTGCTTTATGATCATCCTCTGTTTCTTCTCTTGATTTTCTACCTTTTGTTGTATCTGGGTTCTTACTCTATGTTGCACTCTTTTGGCAAATAAAAGTTATCTTGGTTTTAATTGGCTTTGCCTTGCTTGTTTCTTGTTGTGAATTGCTTATGTGTAACTAGGTTGGCCAATCTCATTACCGTACCAAAACACTTGAGTGTATCGCATGTTGGTTTTCCTCCATTACCTAAGTGGTGGTGCTTGCAAACACCCTTTGTTTCACTGTTTGCTCCTTCCTTTTTAATGATGCCAAAAGGGGGAAGATAGGATGACCAATGTTGTTGTAGTTTTACATGGTAGAGTCGTCTTTCTTGAAATTTTTTCAATGCTAGCTGCCCCCAGTGAATTTTCGGTTCTATGTATAATTGGCACTAATCACTTCGTTTGTCTTTGAAAGTCAATCTGGTCGCTTGGTTTGTCATCATCAAAAAGGGTGAAATTGTTATGATGTTTATGGTTTTGATGATAACAAATCCAAGTGATGTTGTTGTCCCAAACAGGTTCACTCTACTATTCTCAATTGCTTGGTTAACAATGTTCAAGAACAGGTCTTAAGAACAGGTACTGAAGATAAGTTGGTTGGCAAAACTTTCCAGAACTTCAGAACAACCTTAAGAACAGCTCTGCGAAGTGTTTGGAGCAACAAGTTAAGAAGACTGGTTGATTCAACAAGAGTCTTAGGTTTGCTATGATTTTATTTTATTAGATTCTTGTTAATATGCCAATTAGAAAGTCTTTACTTATCACTTACTTGAAATGGTTTGCTCTTTTGAAAATCTTTTTGGACCAACTTTCAAAAACAGTCATGGAAACAGGGCGGCAAGGGTGTTTCTAGACTAAACTGCGAAAAAAATGATTTTACACGATTTTTTCTTTGATTTTTGGGCCAACATCTCTGAACTTTTTGGATAGATTTTTGTTAATGGATAAAGTCCAAAAGAGCTATTTTTGGCTTTGAAAACTTGGAGAGGATTTTTAGCCTATTTTTTAGCCTTGCCTTATCCTCTAAATAACCTCTTCTCTATTTTTAGAAAATGACTGGATTTTTAGAAAAACTCATGGGCTGAAAATTCTGAAAGTTTGTGGCTAGCATTTAGTCGTATAACACAAGCTGTTAAAGGGAGAATTACATTTCATACTTCCCACTTTTTTTGGGATAAGCATTTTTTTGAAAATTCTCCTAACTATTTCTATTTAAAAGCAAAGTCTCCATATTTGCTGTGCATCGGTTTTTGAAGAAAAAAAACATTCAGTATTCAAGTGCTTTAAATTTTCAATAGAAAAACCGAGTCAAGGGAGTGATATTTTGAGCTTTCAAGATTGGCATACTATGACTTCATTTGTACCCTATATTAGCTTAGTTGAGAAGTATTGTAATAGGGTGTTCTCTTGGTAATCTCTCTTTTATAAAAGTGATGTGAGTGTGTCCTAAGTCAAGTGGACTTTTGGACGTGGGGTAACTGGTCTTAGGGAAGACGGTTACGTAGGTTGCAATTAGTAGCAAGGTGTGTTACTGTTGTAATGTATTAAGCCCGTTTAGTGAAGTGGTTAAAATCCTACACAAGGTAGGTCGTGGTTTTTTCACCTCAGTTGGGCTAGAGGTGTTTTCCACGTAAAAATCATGTGTCCATTATTTCTGCATTCAATTTCGTTGGATTTTCACCTCTGCTCAACTCAGGAACAGTCTGTGCAAACAAGGTCTAAGACTGTTTGCCAGAAAAATTGTGAAAATTTGACACCACAATTCACCCCCCTCTTGTGGCTGTGTACTCTCAAAACTAACAATGGAGTTTGTGCTAAAGGAATGGGAGAAGGTGGCGTTGAAAATGATTTCTATGGGATTCTGAAAGATGTAGTTGAGATTGAATATCCGGGAGAGCCAATCAAAAAGTGTGTTTTGTTTAGTTGTCACTGGTTCGACAACACCCCTAATAGTGGTACAAGGGTGCATAAAGATTTTGGTATTGTAGAGATTAGACACACTCGAAGGTATAGGAAATATGATCCGTTCATATTTACGAATTTTGCAACTTAGGAGTATTACGTGCCATATCCAGTGAGAAGAAGAGACAACCAAGATTGGTGGGTGGTTATAAAAACTACTCCTAGATCTAGAGTGGATAGCAAGTACACATTGCAACGTGCTTATCAAGAGGAGATTATGTCTGATGCTACTACTATATTAGATGATGTTCAAATTGATAATCTCGGGGATGATGGATATGAAGAAGTTGATATAGATGTTACACTAATGATTCATCAGAATGAAGAGGATGAGGAGGGAGAGGAGGAAGAGGAAGAGGAAGAAGAAGAAGAATTTGCTGATGAGGATGATACCGAAGTTGAAGATGATGTAGAGCTTGAAGGTGATGAAGATGATGAGGATGATAATGAGTAGTCATTTGTTATAATTTCCATGATTGGTAGTCATTTGTTATAATTTTGATGATTATAATTTTAATGTTAGTGAAGACAATCTTGTTTCTTTTGTGATAGTCTTATTTATGTATGTTTGTATGATTTTATGTTAATTTTCAAGAGCATCTATCATGTTCGTGATTTCTATGTTTGAGAATTACGAATTTTGTGTTTATTTGTTTATGAATTATTTTCCCGTGAAAGATGTCGGAGAAAAGTCGTGCGAAGAAAAAGTTTCGTTTCACTTTTACTTCTTCTCAAGGGACTCCCGTATCTACCCCTTCACCTACCATTGCCCCTACCATAGATCCTACCCAAAATTCCATCCCTACAAGCTCTCCACCTTTTCATAATCATGCTCTGCCAGATACCCGATTTTCTACTATCCAACCAACCCACCTTTCTTTTGGCCATGTACCAACATCTACCACCACTCCAACAAGCATTCCTACTCCTTTAGCTACTCCTGAAACTACTCAACCTTCTCAAGAAGTTTCTCAACCTATTGAAGATGTCCAACGACAAACTAAGACGAAGATGTTTCCAAAAGGAAAAGAGTAAGTACTTACCTTTTGCGTTGATTTTTTTTTAAAAGCAACATTACAAAATGAACTTTTTATTACTATATGTTTCTTTTTTTTGGCAAATTCTACCCAAACCATACTCACGTCATTCATGCCCTCTCTAATATCATGAGAAGTAAGTTTGATTCACCTTATCATACTTGGAAGAAAATACCAATTGAAGTGCGAAATATGTGGTTTGATGAATTCAAAGTAAGTTGCCTAATAGTTGCAAAAAAAAAAGAAAAAAAAAACATTTGGTACATATTGTTTCAAATACTTCCCTGTGCTTATAACTTTGGATTACTTTTAGAAAAAATTTCGTTGGGATGATGAGCATGCTCATGAGATTAGGAGAGTTTTCGAGTTTCGTGGATCATCAAGATTAAAAGGAATGACATTTGAGATTCGAAAAAGTGGCAAACAACCTGTGTGGCTAAGCAAAGATGTTTATGATGACTTATGTGCATATTGGGAGTCTGAAGAATTCAAAGGGAAAGTATGTTAGGCAAGACGAATCGAGCATTATCGTTGGGAGTAGGTTCATCTGTACATTGTGGTGGATCAATTCCCCATTCTGAGCATAGGAGGAGATTGGTAATATAAATATATATATAAATATATATATATATATATATATATATATATATATATATTTTCGTACATATGTGTTCATTTCGACTAACTAATTGAAGTTATTTACATGTGTTCATAATCACTAATTTACTTTCAACTTTCAATTATATGTAGGCGGAAAAATTACAAAGAGAGCCAACTATTGATGAATCATTTGCACTCACCCACTCTAGAAAAAAAGATCAATCATTTGTCGATCAAAAGTCAAAAGAGGCATATGTAAGTGACTTATTTCTCTGAAAATTTATAAGCTCAGAACTTAAATCAACATTAGGAGAGATCGAAGGAGGTTGTTTTCACAAGTTTCATTTTTACACATACACATTGAATGTTTTGTTTTGATAAATGTCAGCAAGTATTTGAATATATGTTCAAAAGAAGAAAATGTCAGCAAATATATATTTAAGATCGAATATGCCATCATCAGTTTTGATGCAAAGGGATCTAGCTAATGGCAATCTTAAATTCTCAAAGAAGCTCATAATGGAGAACGGAACATATTATGTTTATTTTGAAGTTAGACTAGCTTCTAAAGTATATATACACTTTCCTTTATATACCCTTCCCTTGAATAATTATATATGTACTTGAAGCTGAATTGTTTAATTTCCAAGGAATTTGAACTTGAAGGCTTGTGTTGGTTACGTGATGTGGAATATTTTTATACAAATGCATACCTGAGGCTTTCTTTACAAATGCAGTTTTCTTTACACTTCAAGGCTTGTGTTGGTCATGTGATGTGGAACATTCTCATACTTGAAACTGAATTGTTTAATGTCAGCAAGTACTTGTTTAATTTTCAAGGAATTCAAGCTGAATTGTTTAATTTCCAATGCTTGTTTTGGTTATATGATGTGGAACATCAATGCCGTTTTCTGCACATTTTATATCCACTTAAATTGTTTATTTTTGGGATGTCGAGTACTCCGGATGTGTGATCCGTTGAGTTGTACTTTACATTTTTTTTCTATTAGCGAATTCTATTGAATGGTTTACTCCGGGCGTGTGGCCCGTAGAGTTGTGGTCTCCGGCGTGTAGCCGTTGAGTTTGATTTGATTTATCCTTTTTTGCTTGTTTTCAATGCAGGGGATTTAATGTAAGGCTTTAAGCCTAAAAAATGGTCAGTTTTTAGGGAAAATTCTGTTCGTTTCGCCCCAGGAACCCCGGGCGTGTGGCCCATAGAGTTGTGATCTCCGGCGTGTAGCCGTTGAGCTTGATTTGATTTATCTTTTTTTGCTTGTATTCAATGCAAGGATTTAATGTAAGGCTTTAAGCCTGAAAAATTGTTAGTTTTTAGGAAAAATTTTGTCCGTTTCATCCCAGGAATTAAGAAACACTAACACTTCTAGTTCTAGGGTTCTGAGGGTTGTTACAGATGCTCATAGTTACTATAATTTTCTTGTACTCTTTTAATCTTTAAATTGACAAAAATACTTACATTCTTCTTAATGTAGGAGAAGTATAAAAAAAGCCTTTGAGAGATCCAAGCATCTACTCAAGGTGAAGGTTCTACCTCCCAAGAAACGCCACTTCCTCAACTGTCGATGGAAACTCAGATGACTATTTGGAAGGAAGTTGTTGGCCTCACCAAGAAAGGTAAAATTTTTGGATTTGGAATGGAAAATTCATGTGCTTCTACTACCGGTTCACCTACTACCACTAAATTTTCTATTGAACTGTTTGAAAAAGAAAAGCAATCACAGAAAAAGTTAAAAAAGAGGTTGCACCGGGTCGAGAAAAAACTATCTAAGACCACAAAACTTGTAAAAACTTTGATGCAACAAATGAATTTTACAATTCCAATATCCACCAATGTTGGTGTTGGAAATGGTGGAATTGAAAGTACTAGTGGTAGTAATGGTGGGGATGAAGATGAAGATGAAGATGAAGATGATGATGATGACAACAACAACAATGATGATCAACAAGAGAATGAGGATGCAGATAAGAATGACAAATGATTTGTATGGTAACAGTATTTGATGACTTGACTTATGGTTTGAAACACTTTAAAAGTAGTTGAATTATTATAATTTAGACTTATATGTTTAATGTGAAGATATTCATGTTAGATTTTAGTTTAGTTATTATGTAATATGAAACTTTGGTTGTTACGGAAGCATGAATGTGGTTGTCATGCCTATATAAACGTGTGGTCATAGTTTTGTAAATTCAGAGAGATGATTATATTTCAAATTTAATTCTCAAGCTATTACTTAAAAAAAGGTCACAAAAGCAGTCATAAATTATTCTTCAATTTTAAAAATCGGTCACAAAAATGGTCACAAGGAATCATAATTTCCAACAAAATTAGTCATAAATGTGGTCACAAAGAACCGCGGTCACAATGTCGGTCACAAATTTTTTTTGACCATACCAAAATTGGTCACCAATAAGGTCACAAGAATGGCACATTTTCAATAAAATCGGTCACAAAGTCAGTCGCAACATATGCCAGTCACAATCGTGGTCACAAATTATGTCACTCACGTCAGTCACAAAATCGGTCACAATTCATATTCGATCACAAAGTCAGTCACAAGTCCGACTTAAATTCTCACCTCGAAAGCCGTCTGGAAAAGGTGTGGAAGAAAAAGGTAGTCACAAATTCGATCACAAATAGCGACCACACCATCGGTCACAAATTGCGTCTCAATTTCTGACTAAATCGGTCACAAATTCAATTTCCAACCAAGGGTTCTATGACCACAGGAATCGGTCACAAAGACGGTCACAAACATCATTTGTGACCAATTTCTCACAATTTGTGACTGTTTTTTCGGTCACAAACAGGCGATTTTCTTGTAGCGTGCAGAGACATGGGGTGGTTATCTCCGACATTGTTATATGGACCATTTGAGTATGTACAAACCAAGCTTGTTTTTGGGCAGTACAAATCACCTCCCTTATGATGATGGATGAGTTTAAAGGACATCTAACAGGCTCCTAGATGCTCAGTTTTCTGATGGACTAAATTCTAACACTATAGTGAGATCCAAGGAGGGCAACTGAAGATAGTAATAGTATATAGAGGACAAATATGTAATTTTTGTATTCCCTAATTAGGATATATATATATTTTCAGGCTCTCCAATTGGGGCAGAGCCGTAACTCACTTTCACATGGTATCAAAGCCTTTCTAAATGAGAGGTCTCGAGTTCGAATCTCAGCGCCCCCGATATTGATTTATTGTGCAAGGTAGAGGGGGCCTTTGCAGCATCCACACTTCAAGCCAAAGGGCATTCGGGTGAGGGAGCGCATTAGAGTATAAACATATTCCTAAACCTTCAACCATAAGCTTAAACTTTTGGTTGAAATGGTTCTTAAACATGGTATCAGAGCCATGAACCTAACCCTATTTTTTTGTTACTTCCTCTCCAAGTAACAAATTTTTTTCGTGCCTCTTTCTCCTTCGAACCCTACCCACCACGCCTTCCGCCTTCATCGCTGCCACCTCATGTCGGATCCTACTTCTTCGACCATTCCGCTGTCGATTTCTAGTGGTTTGACGTGTAGTCTTTCCCCATCGCCTGTTTCTTCCTCAACAGTGGTGGCATCTTCCTTTCCTCCACCGCCGCCATCGTCTATTCCTAAGTGTACTTCCGACGCTTCTTTGTCGTCGGTGTATGGTTCAGTTCCTTCGTTTGGATTGGCTTATCCGACCGTCCCTAGTTTCTGCCGCTTGTACCTGCTGTTGACGCCTACGCAACTTCTGGCTACAGTTTGCCCGACACCTTTTCTTTCCCTTCGCCGTCGTCGACTGTTCCACCCTTTGTCGGCTCCTCCGTATCTGGGTTTGCCTCGCCACCGCCTGATACGATGCTTCATCCATGGCTGCAGTTTGGCAGTAATCTTCCACCTCTTCATCCAAACTTATTCTCTTTGAATATCAAGAATTTTGTCACTACTGTTCTTAGTGCTATGGAGGACTTTCTTTCTTGGCAAACTCAATTCATTGCTTTCCTTGTCACCCAACAACTTAGTGGATTTTTTTTATGGCACTATTGAAACTCCGTTAAAGTATGTTCTTGTTGTTTGTTCAAGAACCATCTCAACCAAAAGTTTAAGTTGATGGTTCAAAGCCCGACAATAGGTTTATCCTCTAACACACTCCCTCACGCGAATGCCCTTTGGGCTTGAAGCGTGGATGTTGCAAACGCTTCCCCTACCTTGCGTAATAAATCAATATGGGGGCTGCTGAGATTCAAACTTAAGACCTCACTCATAAAAGCTCTGATACCATGTTTAATAACCAACTCAACCAAAAGTTTAAGCTGATAGTTGAAGGTTCAGGAATAAGTTTATACTCTAACATGTCCCCTTACGTGAATGCCCTTTAGGCTTTAAGCGGGGATGCTGTAAAGGGCCACCCTATTTTGCGCAATAAATCGATATGGGGGATGTTGAAATTTGAACTTGAGACCTCTCGCTCAGAAAGCCTCTGATACCATGTTCAAAAACCAACTCAACAAAAAGTTTAAGCTGATGGCTGAAGGCCCAGGAATAGGTTTTCTTATGTCTCATAGTTTCACTTGTTCTCCCTCTGACACCTCTATGTTTGTTTACCATCATGGTTCTACCTCTATCATTTTGCTTCTGTATGTCGATGATATCATTCTTACTGGTAGTTCTATTTCTGTTCTTCATAACCTTATCTATGTTCTTTCTCATTAGTTTGCTATGAAGGACTTGGGTAACCTACATTATTTATTGGGTGTTCAGGTGGTACGAACTCCTCATGGCATATTTTTGACCCAACAAAAATATGTTCATGATCTCATTCACAAATTTCATATGTACATTGCTAAACCTGTTCGTACCCCTTCTCATTCTACACACACCTTGACCCTAACAGATGGAGAGTTGCTTGCGAACCCTACTAAGTATAGAAGTATGGTAGGTGCATTGTAATACTTAACTATGACGAGATCTGGTATTGCATATGCTGTTCATGTAGTTTCCCAATATTTGCATACTCCCTGTACTACTCACCTGCACACTGTCAAGCGTATTTTTTAGTATTTGCAAGGTACTTTGAGTGATGGTCTACAACTTCGTCATGCAGCTACTCATTCTGTTATTGTGGCCTATTTTGATGCAGATTGGGCAGGTTGCAAGGATTCTTGTCACTCTACAACAGGTTATGTCGTGTTCTTCAGCCCCAATCTTATTTCCTGGCAATCCAAAAAGCAACCCACTATTTCAAATTCTTCAACTGAAGCGGAGTATCGCGTGGTTGCCTACACTGTTGTTGAAACCATCTAAGTTAGGACGTTATTGCATGATCTTCGTATTCATCTCTCTACTCCTACCAGAGTCTACTGTGACAATATCAGTGCTTCCCACATGGCAGTCAATCCCATGCAGCATGATCGCAACAAACATATAGCAGTCGATTACCATTTTGTTCGTGAGCGTATCACTCATGGTGATCTTATAGTATGTTATATTCCTGCTAAGCTTCAGTTAGTAGACGTTTTTATAAAGGGGTTGTCTTCTAAGTTGTTTGAGTTTTTCAGGGACAATCTGTTAGTACATTCATCTCCAACAGATCGAGGGCGCATAATAATATATAGAGGTATTCCCTAATTAGTATATATACACTGCCAGGCTCTCCAATTGGGACAAAGCCATGACTTACTCTCATAAATAGAATTGTTGTGTGGGCTTATCCTTGGCTAGATTCCGGTGATATTATTTAGTCAGACGGGTTGTGGATTCCAGCAAGATGTAAAGGCAGAATTGGTGTAATTGCATAAATGGGCTGAATTCTAACATTATAATGAGATATAAGGAGGGCAACTGAAGATAGAATTGTTGTGTGGGTTCATCTTGGGCTAGATTTCGGTGATATTATTTAGTTGAATGGGTTGTGGACTTCAAGGCAGAATCAGTGTAATTGCAATTCTGCAATAATTTAAAACTTCAATGGTATCAAGAGACACTGTTACGTTAGTCTGCTTTAATAGTAGAAGCGATTGTTTTGTAAAAGACACTTCAATTAGCAGCACAAAGAGGCTCGAGGGAATTGAAAGTTTGGACAAACAATCCCGTTTCAAAGCCTGCATAATAAGGGAAAATTCCGATTGAAATCTAAGTTATGATGGACAAGTGGACCAGCTTTTGGAACTGTTTTGATTGTTGTATATAATTAGAAAGGTACCCATCTTCCTGTCGGTTCAGCGGTAAGGGATGACGAATTTTACCTGCAAGGTCAGAGGTTCGAATCCTCCCACCATCACGGCGCTTGGGGAGGCTTCCCGTTGAGGAAACTCTCAGCTGAAGCCCTGCCCTTGGCTTGGGGTGAGCCCGACCCACT
>JACYFF010031957.1:119452474-119471294 GCA_017589665.1 Selenicereus undatus | reverse complement strand
TGTAATTTGACAAGTTTTGTTTTTGCCTTCCAGTGTTGCTCACTTGCATCACCCGCTTTTTTTTTTTCTTGTTTTGCTGAGTAACTCACGTGACTTTGCAATCTTTTTTCCTTTTTCTTTTGATTTCCCTTGTGTTTTTCGAGACCCTTTGATTTTTTTTGGTGATTTTCCTTTTTTTTTAGTCTCCCTCATTTCTAGAAAACTTAAACTAATGTTTCTCCTTTTTTTTTTTTTAACAGGAAGCTATTGAATCGACTTAAATTTCTTCCTTCCAGCCACAACTCTTTCGATTAGATCGCAAAGTGAGGTTAATTTTTAAGACGAAGAACCGTTTCTTCCCGTAGATTTGATTCTTCGCAGGGGACTCCCTCAATTAATGTAATTGGGGTCGACTTGAATTTGTTCCTTCCAGCCACGACTTCTCCGATTAGATCGCGAAATAAGGTCGACTTTTAAGAGATGAATTGTTTCTCTCTGTAGATTTGATTCTTCGCAGGTGACTCCCTCATTTAATCTAATTGGAGTCAACTTGCCGTTCTTTCTTCACCCTGATGCATTTTCTAGATTCATCCTCAAATCCCCAAAAGTCAACTCTTACCATCCTGAACAGAGAAGACGATTCAATTGATGAAGGCGTTACTCTTCGCGTAGATATGCCAACACCTCGACTTTGAGAGTCTTGAATCTTAGCTTGCTATTATTTGCATCTTCAACCCCTTTTCAAGAGGCAGCGCCCTTACTCCGACATCGCATCATGGACGAGATGCTGTCTTGGGGCAATTTTTCACCCTATTTCTTCAACTTCTTCATACCATGTTATTGGGAATGACCTGAAGACATTCTTGGCCACAACAAAGAAAGATTTATGGAATAGATGTTCTACAACGGACTGTATGTATCACTGTTCTCCTGCGACATGAGTCTGACCGCTTTTAAAGCATTCTACGAACTGTGGTGCCCTACTACTAACATCTTTTGCACAGAAAGCGACATGTCTATCTCATTATGGGATTTGCGGACTATAGGTGGACTTTCAGCTGACAGCGCTTACTACAAATAAGTCATTCTATCTACTAGAGAACACCTTTATGCGGGACGTGGAGATAACGATATTCCAGTGACTTGGTCGTTCATTTTCTCTGCATTCCACAGACTATGCCAAGATGTTCATGGCATCGTTCAACCTACTGCTTCTGAATGGATACACTTTTGGTTTCGAGGATAGCATATTTACACACCTCCCGGTCGTGACAACAGAAAGTGTGTTTAAGTTTCGACAAACACATCATGTCCATCTGGCCTAATTGCTTCTCGTATATCGCGAATGAAGAGAGAGAAGAATCCTTTGGTGACACCCAATATTCCTGAGGCCCTAATCGAAGTGACATACCTTGCTGCCGTTATTTCATGTTGGTTGTGCTCTTTTGTACCAACTGAAGCAGTGTGCCTTATTTGCCCAACTGTGTTCGTAGCTGCAAGCAAACTGGCTCACGGGGAATGTCTAAACTTAGCAATTCCTGCTTTGGCTAGCATTTATCGGAGGTTGAATAGAATTTCTACGGCTCGGAGCCTGAATAAGTTGGAAGTAATTTTTCCTATTCACTACGTTTATGGATGGTTAGGGATTTACTTCCAAGCTTATTTTGATCATCCCCATTATCGGCATGGCTATCCTAAGATGGTGAGGTTCTCTGGTGAAAAGATGAATCGGACCCTTAACGTACAGGAAGCTTGAGAACTATTGAAATGTAAGGATCCGTCTGACGTGTATTCTAACGCTCTTATGAAAGATACATCGATCACCTTGATTGACACTCAGAATTTATTCTCAAGTTGGGTAGCATACTTGATTTGCTTCCGCTCTGGATTTTTGACCTTGGGACAAGGAAGAACAATTGTGATTGAACCGTACTTCCTTTGCAAGTTTGGACGACAATTTGGCTTCTATCAAGATGTACTAAGTGAGTTACGAATGAATAATCGAGAGGGCACCTTACAGGATGTAGCTCGTTATTGGTTCAATCTTACAGAACACATAACAAGGTCGAGCGTAACAATTCCTGCTCCTCCTAATAAGAAGTCTACACCGGTCACTATTGCATATGCTAATTCGTGGTGATCTGTGTGGGGCAATATTTTCTCTCAAGGGCCTAAATATCCTAGAGACGAGGTCGTGCAACCACGAAGAGCTTCTAAAGTAAGAGTTGCTGATGATGCATCCGCCTTAGTTGTCACTTCTGGAAAAACGAGTGCACATAAGCCAATCATGCACCAGCGTAACGAATATGCCCTATCCCCAGTTGAGCTCAAAAAAGAAGGAGGCGATAGTTCCTCGTTGGGAGCAGACACATCTCGTCAGAAAAGTAGAAGTTGTACGCATGAGAAAGAGAAGATTGAAGCTTTGAGAGGTTTAGGTGTTAGGTCCTCTATTAGTGGAGCGAAGAATTTGTCAGGCTCGAAGAGCAAACTAGACATTGCAACTAAGCTACCTACCTCCAAGAACAATTGTAACAGTGCGACGAGTTCATTGAAATTAGAAAACAAAGCAAAGGGAGAGGTGCATCTTGTTATCCTGCTCCCTTTCCCTTCCTTTTTTTTTTTTACTTAATCCTCATTTTAATGTAGGGATATACTACTGAAATTGGAGATAGACTTAAGGTCGCATTTGGTGACAAAGACAGTGAAGCCACCTTGACTGTGTCTGCTGCCAAGTCAACTAAGGACGATTCTGTTAACATAATGCCATCGCCAATGAAACAAGCAAAGCGCTGTCAATCACCTACTCCTTCTGTTGCAACCTACTTCCCTAGGAGAGAATTACTTCTGGCGTGTTTAACGATCTGACATTGAGTGTGAAGCAATGTTTTTAGCAACAGTTAAAAAAGTTCATCCCAAAGACAGAAGGCGACCTTGCAAATATCCGCTAGGAAGCTGAGCAAATATATGAAACGTTATCATCCCTCCAGGCAGATTATTTGGGGCTAAAGAATAATATCGAGGCATATTTGAACGAAGTCGGAGAGTACCCAAAGTTAAAAGCCCAATTAGAAAATCGAGCTCCTACCGAAGATGTACTAAGCAAGCGAGCAGCCTTATTAGACAAACTTGGGGGGGGGGGGACAAGCTTCAGTGGAAAGGGTCGGTGCGCAGTTTGATGAGGCAACTACTGCTGTCGCCTAAGCTCATAAGCGAAGGAAGCTACTTGAGGCAGATCTTGAACGAGCAAAAGAGAATGTGCTGGAATTGTAAGACAAATTAGTAGAAACTGAAGCTTCATTAAAGAAAGCCAGAGATGGTGTATCTCTTCTTGAAAAAAAGGTTGCTAATTTAGATGCTGCCTCCTAAGTTACCGCAGAAGAAACGACTCAAGTTGAAGCAGCAAGGAAACGTGTCCAAGAGCTTTTAGGCACACTAGATGCCTAGGCCATGTCCAGTGGCTTTGTTTAAGATATTTTTTTTCATTTTGCAACTTGTTATTTCTATTTGGACTCAGTATGGTTTTATTGGAATTGGTTTTGATATATTGTAATACGATGAATATTTCAATTCAACCTTACGCAATAATATGTAGTTGTATCTAACGAACAAAACCAATGAGCACTAATACAATTTATTCATTCATTTTTTTTTTTACGGTTATACTTAGGAAATATACCCAAATTACCTACGTACCTAAAGGGAATATAATACCCTAAAGGATCAAGCCATATGTAGTTCAAGGACATAACATTTTTTATTTGTTTTGTTTTGTTCTTCACAATTTGGACCCTTGCCCTGGAGTATTACAAATGAATTTAACTTGAAAGAACGAGCAATTTAGGCTCTTAAAGCGCTACTACCCTTAACATGGTCCCTATGTGGTAAGAGAAGTCTATACAAATGGAGTCTACAAGATAGCAGATGGACAAAGGGCTCGGGTAGGACCCATAAATGGCAAGTTCTTGATGCGCTATTACCGTTGATATAGGATATCGCCAAGTTCCTAAGTAAGAGCCTAAAATGCTTGTTCTTTCAAGTTACATTCATTTGTAATACTCCTGGCCCACAAGAGTCTAAACTGTGAACGGCAAAACAAAACAAATAAAAAATGTTATGTCCTTCAACTACGTATGGCTTGATCCTTTAGGGTGTTACATTTCCTTTAGGTACATAGGCAACTTGGGTATATTTTCTAAGTACAACCGTAAAAAAAAAAGGATGAATAAATTGTGTTGGTGCTCATTGGTTTTGTTCGCTGGATACAGCTACATATTATTGCATAAAGTTGAATTGAAAGATTCATCGTATTATAATATATCAAGACTAATTCCAGTAAAACCATATTGAGCCCAAAAAGAAATAACAAGTTGCGAAGTGAAAAACAAAAAATCTAAAACAAAGCCACTGGATATGGTCTAGGCATCCAGTGCGCCTAAAAGCTTTTGGGCATGTTTCCTTGCTACTTCAACTTGAGTCATTTCTTCTACGGTAACTTAGGACACAACATCTAAATCAGCAATCTCTTTTTCAAGAAGAGATACACAATCTCTGGGTTTCTTCAATGAAGCTTTAGTTTCTACTAATTTGTCTTGCAATTCCAACTCATTCGCTTTTACTCCCTCAAGATCTGCCTCAAGTAGCTTCATTCGCTTATGAGCTTGGGCGATAGCAGTAGTTGCCTCATCAAACTACGCACCGACCCTTTCCACTAAAGCTCGTACCTCCCCAAGTTTGTCCAATAAGGCTGCTGGCTTGCTTAGCACATCTTTGGTAGGAGTCTGATCTTCTAATTGGGCTTTTAACTTCAGGTACTATCCGACTTCGTTCAAATATGCCTCTACACTATTCGCTAGCCCCAAATAATCTGCCGGAAGGGAATATAACGTTTCATCTATTTGCTCAGCTTCCTAGCGGATATTTGCAAGGTCGCCTTCTGTCTTTAGGATGAACTTTTTCAATTGTTGCTGAAAACGTTGCTTTACACTCAAGGTCAGATCATTAAATACGCCAGAAGCAATTCTCCCAGGGAAGTAGTTTTGCAACAAAAGGAGTAGGTGATTGACAGCGTTCTCCTTGTTTCACTGGCGATGACATTATGTTAATAGAATCGTTCTCAGTTGACTTGGCAGCAGGCACAGTCAAGGTGGCTTCACTGTAGTTGTCACCAAATGCAGCCTTAAGTCTGTCTCCGATTTCAGCAGTATATCCCTACATTAAAAGGAGGATTAAGTAAAAAAAAAGGAAGGGAAAGGGAGCAGGATAACAAGATGCACCTCTCCCTTTGCTTTGTTTTCTGATTTCAATGAACTCGTCGCACTGTTACAATTGTTCTTGGAGTTAGGTAGCTTGGTTGCAATGTCTGGTTTGCTCTTCGAGCCTGACAAATTCTTCGCTCCACTAATAGAACACCTAAACCTCTCAAAACTTCAATCTTCTCTTTCTCATGCGTACAACTTCTACTTTTCTGACGAGATGTGTCTGCTCCCAACGAGGAACTATCGCCTCCTTTTTTGAGCTCAGCTGGGGATAGGGCATATTCGTTACGCTGGTGCATGATTGGCTTATGTACACTCGCTTTTCCAGAAGTGACAACTAAGGCGGATGGATCGTCGGCAACTCTTACTTTAGAAGCTCTTCGTGGTTGCACGACCTCGCCTCTAGGATATTTAGGCCCTTGAGAGAAAATATTGCCCTGCGCAGATCACCTCGAATTAGCATATGCAATAGTGACGGGTGTAGACTTCTTATTAGGAGGAGCATGAATTGTTACGCTCGACCTTGTTATGTGTTCTGTAAGGTTGAACCAATAACGAGCTACATCCTGTAAGGTGCCCTCTCGGTTATTCATTCGTGGCTCACTTAGTACATCTTGATAGAAGCCAAATTGTCGCCCAAACTTGCAAGGGAAGGACGGTTAAATCACAATTGTTCTTCCTTGTCGCAAGGTCAAAAATCCAGAGCGGAGACAAATCAAGTATGCTATCCAGCTTGAGGATAAATTTTGAGTATCAATCAAGGTGATCAATGTATCTTTCATAAGAGGGTTAGAGTACATGTCAGACGGATCTTTGCATTTCAATAGCTCTCGAGCTTCCTGTACGTCAGGGGTCCGATTCATCTTTTTACCAGAGAATCTCATCATCTTAGGATAGCCATGCCGATAATGGGGATGATCAAAATAAGTTTGGAAGTAAGTCCCTAACCATCCATAAACATAGTAAATGGGGAAAATTATTTCCAACTTATTCAGGCTACGAGCTGTAGAAATTCTATTCAACCCCCGATAAATGCTAGTCAAAGCAGGAATTGTTAGGTTCAAACATTCCTCGTGAGCCAGTTTGTTTGCAGCCACGAACATAGCTGGACGAATATGCCACACTGCTTCAGTTGGTAGCACAAAGTAGCACAACCAACAGGAAATAAGGGCAGTAAAGGTGTTTTTCTTCGATTAGGGCCTCAGGAATGTTAGGCGTCACAAAAGAATCCCTCTCTCTCTTCGTTCGCCCTGTGCGAGGGGCAATTAGATCAGATGAACATGATGTGTTTGTCGGAGCTTTGACTCGCTTTCTGTTGTCACAACTGGGAGGTGTGCAAATCTGCCGCTCTCGAAACCAGAAGCATATTCATTCAGAAGCAGTAAGTTGAACGATGCTATGAACATCTTGGCATAGTCTATGGAATGCAGAGAAGAGGAACGAGCAAGTCGCTGGAATATCATTGTCTCCACGTCCCGCAGAAAGGAGTTCTCTGGCAGATGAAATGACTTCTTCGTAGTAAGCATCGTCACTCGGAAGTCCACCTATAGTTCGCAAATTCCATAAGAAGAGAGACATGTTGCCACTTTCTGTGCAAAAGGTGTTGGTAGTATGGCACCACAGTTCGTAAAATGCTTTAAAAACGGTGAGATTCATGTCGTACGGGAACAAGGATGCATACAGTCCGTCGTAGAGCATCAATTCCGTAAGTCTTTCTTTATTGCGGCCAAGAACGTCTTCAGGTCATTCCTAGTAGCATGGTATGAAGAAGTTGTCGGAGAAACAGGGTAAAAAATTGCCCCAAGATAGTGTCCCGTTCATAATGTGATGTCAGAGTAAGGGTGCTGCCTTTTGAGAAGGGGTTGATGCAAATAATAGCGAGCTAAACTTCAAGACTCTCAAAGTCGAAATGGCTCCGTTTTATCTTTGTATGTCGCGGGTAGATTCTACTCTCCAGTATGAATCTGCAAGGTAGTTATGGAGTAAAGAGCGTCTGGGCGGTAGGGGTGTTGGCATATCTATGCGGAGAGTTACACCTTCGTCAATTGGACCGTCTTCTCTGTTCAGGATGGTAAGAGTTGGCTTCTTGGGATTTGAGGATGAGTCCAGAAAATGTACCATGGTGAAGAAAGAACGGTAAGTCGACTCCAATTAAATTAAGTGAGAGAGTCTCCTGCGAAGAGTCAAATCTACGGAGAGAAACAAATCTTTTCTTAAAAGTCGATCTCACTTTGCGATCTAATCGGATGAGTCGTGGTTGGAAGGAAGAAATTCAAGTCGATTCTAATTAGATTAATTGAGGGAGTCTCATACGAATAATCGAATCTACGGGGATAAACGGTTTCTCGTCTTAAAAGTCGACCTCACTTCGTGATCTAATCGAAAGAGTTGCGGCTGGAGGAAGTAATTTAAGTCGATTCAACAACTTCCTGTAAAAAGAAAAAAAGAGAAACATTAGTTTAAGTTTCCTTAAAAAAAGGGAGACTAAAAAAAGGGAAATCACAAAAAAAATCAAAGGCTCTCGAAAAACACAAGGGAAATCAAAGGAAAAAAGATTGCAAAGTCACGTGAGTCACTCAGCAAAAGAAGGAAAAAAAATCAAGAAAAAAAAGGGGGTGACGTAAGTGAGCACCAGTGGAAGGCAAAAACAAAACTTGTCAAATTACAATAACATGTTAATTACCTCAGAACAAAACTCTAAAGTAATTTGTCATTAAATTTGCCAAAATTAGCTTCTTTCAAATGCAAAGTTAGCTTCTCCTTTTCTCTGTTCTGCCATAGCCATGGAGTGTTTGTTTTGATTTTCTCAAGCCCCCTCCCAAAAATATCAAAACAGAGGCAAAGGGGCTTATGGAGATGATATGACATTAACACTTTGGTTAAATTTGCCCAAAAAAAAAGAAAAGAAGCAAGTCAGAGAAGCTTGCCATGGCTACGTGAGAAGGAAGTTAATGTTGGTGCGCAAGGTGGGATATCCACCACGGTGGCTGCGCGGAACGAAGTTAATGTGGGTGCGCAAGGTGGGATCGTGGAGAATAGTGGAGGTAATCCAGTGTCCACAAGGGGTGAGGAACCCAATCTGAGAGTGATTAGAGGAATATTCCTTGAATATTTTGAGGAAATCAACGCCTACAAGGACATTGTACGTAGCGTCTTTTGGAGCCTGGATAGCTATAGTAGGGAGGGGCATAATTTTATGACTGCCAGTAGTTTTGTCATGTATGGCTATGAATTGTCTAAAGACAGCTTTGGTAACTTGACCAAAAGCAACAACCACTTGAAGAGGTTTGCGAAGATCTTTCCAGTAACGTTCTGGATAAGCATTCGCAGAAACCACAGTGACATATGATTCGGTGTCAATCATGGCGTGAAACCATTCGGGCTTATGATATTGGTGTACAAGCTCAATTTTAACATAAGGAGCCCTAATCATGGATCTGAATGGCTTGGAGAATTGCACCATTGATTTTAATGGTGAGCACTTTTTCGGTGAGACTGTATATAGTTTCAGTGAGAAACCGCATACCGAGTAATAAATCAACTTTTGTATCAAAAGGCTCTGTTTCAATGTGAATAATCCTTTCTATGGATTGAAAAAGGATGGGAACATAGGTGAGCTTATGTTCTTGGATTTTGGGATAAAGATCCTTTCCAACATAGTTTTGTTGGATGGAGGGATTAATCCAGATGAGTCCATCAGTACAATTGGTGATATAAATCTTTATTACCAATTGGTAGATTGCTCTTTTTGTCATAAGAGATCTATCTATGCGTTCTTGGGGGGTTAGATCGAAGCATAGTTACATCTACAGGATATGTCTGAGATGTGCTCACTCGTCGGTCAAAGAGTGGCTTTGGTTGGATATCCATTTCCCAATTGATCTCGAGGTTGGGGATGCATGATCGTGAGATCGGCTGTTCTTCACAAACATCAAAAAAGATTTCGTTAATTTCAATATATTCTTTGTCAAGAAATTTATCAATAATATGTGTGTTACTTAGCATGTAACTAACCATGACATAAATGATAAATGGCGAATGATGCAGACTATGTAAAAGGTCTGTTCGTGTGAACTTGTAATAGAGATTGAGGGCTCTATTTGTATTAAGGTCCTTAATTGGAATACCGTATCCAGGATATATAGTAAATCCTAAATTTTGGTACATGAGGTTTCCTTTAAGGATTTCTATTAAAGCTTCTGCTCTATTAGCTATGCGATTATGCATGAGGGTTAACATAATAGGCATATCTAGTCCTTTTTAGAAACCGACCTTAATATGTATGCGAACGACACCAAAATGAATATAACCTATTTTCATACGGTCTTTTTCAGGAATTTCCCTGATTTTTTGTTTTACCTGTTTCAAGGTAATCAGAGGAAATTCTACCTGTCCATCTGCAAGATTGCTAGGAATGGCTTGCTCCTGCACGTTACTACATTAGTGCCAAAATACTGGATATTTTTTCTTCAAAAAATTTCTAAGAAGCTTTTTCGAAAGCCTTCATGTGCATCAATCTTAATATGCTTTTGCATAATTTTTTGATATTTCTTTTTATCAAAGAGTACTTCTTTTGAATAAGTACTTGATGATTCACCTTCATCTGTTTGCTCATGAGCTGTCGGAGTCTCCATCTTCTGAACTGCTTAGATATGTTAAGACGATCTCGTCTTCTGAACTTATCTCCGAGTAGGAGACTTCTTCAAACCCTCCAATTTGCTCAAATAATTCATTAGAATATATTCTAGCAAAGTTGATTTGTTTAGGACATTCATTAGCAAAGTGCCCTTTTTCGTTGCAGTTCCAACACCTGCAGTCACGTTTTTCTATTTGTTTAGAAGTAGGTTTATCAGAAATATTCTTTCTCCTGCCTTTCTTTTTCTTTTTGAAAAACTTCTTGTTCTTCTTAAAGGGTTTTGGGGTTTTCTTAACCTTCTTTCCCTTGAATTTCTTACCCTCAAATTTCTTTTTCTTTTTAGGCTTGTCAAAACAACCGTATTTACTGGTCTTTGCATTTTAACTTCTTTTGATCCTTTTGAAGTCGTTTTCGCTTGTATGCTTTTTCGCATTCATTTGCTAAAGTTAATCTAGCAAACTCGATAGGTGCTCCTAATGTATCTGTTCTGTCAGGTCCGTCTGCAGCCTTCCCCCTCCCCCCTCCCCCTGCTAAACAACAGATCGCTCCATGGATATGGAAGCTTAGCAAACAACATATCATTATGGAAATTCAATGAATTCTGCGTAGCTGATGATACTTGAGCCTTGTAATAATACTTTTCAAATTCGCAGATATATGCATCAAAGTAATTGATGTCGCAAATTTGTAAATTGTAAAGCATTGTAAGATGCTTTTGCTTCTTAATACGCTTTTCTGTTAGCTTGCTGTGCGTAATCTTCTCCTAGAAATTCTCTTCGAATTTCATTTTCAATCGTATTAATGATTGTTTTCGCATCATTAGTCGTTGTACCTCCTAAATACCTTCCTTTGGTATCTTCTGGTAACGCTTGGTACCAATCTGCAACTTTACCACTGAAAGTTAGCGGAATAAATGTTTTTAACGAATCACCTTCTGTCCGAGTGACTCCTTGGTAGATCAAGAGTGCTTTGAGCCATTCATTGATTACTTCATCTGTATTACTTACACAGTCAATATTTAATGCTGCACCTGCATTAGTTAATGGATAAGCTTGTCCTGGATGGGAATAAGTGTCGTCCACCTATTCGTCTAGTTCGTGTAGGCTCATGCCTATAACGATACCTGTGTGCTTCTTCATCACTACTACTCATGTGCTCATCATAATTGGTCTGTGTTTCCGGATGAGCTTCAGGGGGGTTTCTTCCTGATCCTTGAGATTCAGGCACCATCTGTCTGGATTCTCCTGTGTATTCCATATTACACTGCAATTGTAATTCGTTAATTCTTTCAAGAATTTCATCTTCATCCTCCGAATTGGCCTGGTCGTATTCTCTTTCTAGTTCTTCGAGAGACTGAAAAGTTCTGACCATGTTACTAATGGATGGATAACCTGGTTTGGCTGGGTCACAAACTGGGTTGAAATGTACTCTTCTTCGTACAATTATTTGATCTGGCTTCGGCTTAGTCTTTTCAATAACTAGCTTTTGGATTTCTCCTAACCCTTCATATATGCAATCTAATTTTGCATCTATGGTTTGTCCTTTTAGTGGTAAGGTCCATAATTCCTTGTATGGAACATCCGTACTTGTGCTGCCTTTATCCATCACTTAGTCCAGATAATGATTCTCTAGTAGTGCTTACTAAGTTTGGTTCAACATACCATGTCTGGTTGGCTAACTCAGCTTGTTCTAAAATGAACTTCCACGCATCTGTATGAGTCTCTTGTCTTCTGAGACATGTGAAATGGCTCTGATACCATTTGCGGATCTGTTTTAATAGTCTAACCATGAGAGCTACTAGCAGCGGAATGATTTTTAGATGACTTACTTCTTTGTCGTCGTATAAAATTCTGATTATGCCGCCTTAGCATATTTTCAATAAACTTAGCAGCATCCTTCAACTGCTCTAATAATTCTACTTGTGGATTTAGCGAGTTCTGGTGGAACTGTTCTTCATACTTAAAAATCTGTCGAGGACTGGGTATGATAACTTCTCCATCGTTTAAGATGAGCGGATGGTTGAAAAACTCATGACTAAGGGCGGCTCGTCCTTGTTGAGTAACTCTAAGTAAGTCTTTTTTGACTCGAATTAAGAACTCAGTGTTTGCTTGCTCATTTATGCACTTTTCTAATGCATGGTCTATGATAGCTTTAATATGGCGTTGCTCGTTAGTACTAGGATTCATGAGTGAACGTAAGGTTTCAAGCAATCTTTTAAGGTCAATAGTAATATTAATATATGCACCAATAAAATTGTTAATAGAAGCATATCTGTCTCAAGAAAGACTTAAAACATAGATCGGATCAATACCTCATTGGGCGAACGACCTCTTTTGCCAACGACCTCCTGTCTTCACGGTTCACGGCTATTCCCTGGCCAACCAAAGGTACTCCAGACCCTCAACTATGTTCACAAGTTGTTGTTAACACAAATAGACAAAAACTAATACTTTTATTGATGATATTAATATTACAATGACCTTGTGAGGTCACTCTACTCCCTAAGGGGATTTCTCACTCTAACATTTTGAGGTTTTTGTGCGCCCTATCTCTCTCTATTTTTCGATGCCTTCAACTGAAGAGGGCATCTCCTTAAATAAGCCTCTAAGCCTGACATCTCACATCAACTTTTAAAAAGAAGAATATTTACATGGACAATAATACAACTTGCTTTTTGAAAGTGGACATGACTTTTGACGTGTCAATACTGTTCTTAGTGCGGCTACTGTTGATAGTGCTGTCTCCTTTTTACTGTTGCAGATTCTTTTTCGTACAATAATTGGAGCTGCTTTTTGACAGCGTAATCTGCATCGTTGATAGTGGTAGATAATTGAGCATCTCCTTTTGGGATGGGTCCAACATGCTTCCAGATTATATGCGACGTGGACAAATGGAGCACCCTGCAGTTTTTGTGGTGTGCAGTAGTCCACATAAGTGTACTAATGTGGGAAAACTGCCTGGAACACAACAAGAATGGATTTGGCTGGCACTGATTTTGTTTACGGCGTCATACCGAGGTGCACCGTTTCTGTCTGCATACAGGAATATGTTCTGGGGGGAATTATACAGGAATCCCCTGTTTGTTTCTCTGATATGAGACAACTTCTTTAGGAGAACAAAGAATCCTTATGCTCTTCGGTGACGTACCCAAAGCTCGTTAACTTCAGGAATTCGAACTGATTTTCCGGGTTGGATCTTGATATTTGCCTTGTTCGGCGTACATAGCTGGATAATCATCCATCCTGGTAATGGCACTGGATAGACTTTTGGACTCGCTGAAAGGAACTTGAGAACGATCATGTCTGACTGTGAACTTTTTCTGAACTTTTTCACTGATTCAATGATGGCTTGGTGTAAGCCAATGATCTCTCGATTTTCTGGGGAACTTGTAACGCTGCCACAATAGCCATAGGCTACTCCTTGTGAAACTTCTTCAGGAGGTAGCAAGGAAATGAATTCGCGGATATATCCCTGATTTGTCGATCATAAAACTGTTAGTGCTTTGGGCTGTATATACCCAATTAGTGCATGAACGATATTGTTCAATTGTCAAAGCCTTTTGCATGGCTGGTTCCTTTATAGGCTTATATGCCTTGTTCATGACGAGTGTAAACTCGTCCTCCTCTGTTTCTGAGGATGCAGGGGATCTAACTGCCTTGCCTTTCTCTTGGAAAGTAGGCTGAAATGTCTCTCCCTGGAGTATTTCGTCTTGAAATATTTTCACCTTTTCAAAGGATTGAAGAAAGGTTTGATGAAGGTTTTCATCAATTTCTATGGCCTTAATGGCCAAAATGTCATCACGGCTGGACAGCGCATTAGCAATGCGAGGCTGAATATCCTCGTAAAGAGCCTTCTATAGCTCGATCATCCGTTCCTGTGTTAAACACAGCTCATGGATGGCTATCTCAATTAGAACTTTGATGTTCTTGGGTGCTTGGGGCTCTTCCTCCGTCTCCGTTGTTGGCTTCTCTGCTAAGAAAATCAACAAGATGGTTATACTTGCCTTTAATATGCTCAATATCAAATTGATATTTGTAACGCCCCCAAAATGCTAATGACATGATTACTGATGATTGCAGCGAAAGACTCAGTAAACGAAGGCGTTACCGCCGTCCTGATAAGGACAAGGCTCATTGAAACCATTTAATCTCATAACTCGTGCTTACAATCACAAAATCTAGTAAACTAAAACATTTCAAGACCAAAGTTCATAATAGTTTAACCATACCATGTACTAACTCACACCCATACCACACAAGTACTTGACCCTAAGGGCGGTTCCAATATTCATACTATGCTGAATCCACTGTGAGCATCTGATGACCTTCAAAAAGGCTTGCTAAAAGGAGGAATATGTGATACTTCATTACCTAAAATGGAAAACATGAAAACAATTCGAGAATATGAGCAAAAACTCAGTACATACATCCCTGTATTTGTAAAATGACCATAGAAACACTGGTGATGGGTACCCGTCTTTGCAATTCATTTAGTTGGCAATAAAAATGAAAATGAAAGTAATATGAAATTGAATTGCTCATTATTATCTGGATGTAAACCCCTTGCACTGATATGATCTATACATAGCTGTACACCTACCAATCCGATCAAGAGTTGGCCTGAAGTCGCGCGGGTAGATGATGGGCTGACGCCCTATAGATGATAACTGGCGAGGTCACAAGTTAAATGGCAAATCACTGTATAAACTGATTCATTGATAAACTCATTAAGAATTGTAACTTGACAAACATGACCTGCTTTCTGAAGATACAGGCAATGGATGTACATTGAGTCTTTAAAACAAAATGTTATTTAACTTGATACAAGTCAGCTGTTTCATAAATGTCATCTGACTTGAGACATATGTTCTGACTTGATAACACTTATGCATAACGGGGAATGATAACTAGGCCTCAACTCTGTTTCATAAATGTCATTGAAAGTATGTGTAGTTAGTAAATGATCCTTATTCGCACAATTGAGTAAGTAAAAGTATGCGTAACAGAAATTGAGTAATTAAATGGTATACATAACTCGTGTATTTCAATATAACTTCAAAACTGAAATGATGAAAGTAAAGTAGTCCACAATGAGATAAATGGTATTACAGAGGAAAAGGCCTGGATGGCGATAACTGAGAGAATGGTTACGGCCTTTTCTAAAATAAGTTGCTGATACAAGTTTAAGGCTCGCTGATGTATAGCTTGGTTCAACATAACAACGAGTACATTAGACTGACTTGATAAATACATTTGATACAATCTGAATTGAGTAAGAAATAGAGGTCCGAGGCCAAGAGAGGTATATCTTGGTTCAATGGCACAAACTGCAATAACTTGGTCTGATAAGTCACAACATCCCACCTCTCACATTTCATTCATAAATTCATTTTATCTCATTTAACTCATTAGAAGCTATTAAGCTCATCAAGCATGGTATTTTCTTTGTAAAATCCATAACTGAATCAAAGCTTAAAAACAAGCTAAAAGCTCCATAAAAGTCCATGAATATTTATTTCCCCCTATAAATGACTTGGCCCAAAATACATAAAATGAGTGCATGATCAATCTCACTTGATTCTTTTTATTACTCTTTATACAGTTACTCAAAATACTTTCAAAAATCACCAAATTCAAAATACTCAGCCAAATTTCATGAGATCTTACAGGAAATTAAGAAATAATATGAACAGTCTGCTATAAAAGTTTCAGAATTTTCCTCCAAATATACACTCCACAGAAACTATAATAACAACCTGATTTACATTCAAGCAGGTCAGTTCACTTCAAAAATTCATAACTTTCATTCTAGACCTCAAATGGATACATAAAACCTCAATATGAAAAGATTAAGAAGTTCCAAAAAACTTTCATTTACAATTCAAAACATGATTCCCACAATAGGATTCCCTAAATGGGACTAAAACACAAGTGTATCAGTTTTGATCTCATTCTGCGCAGTTCTGGTAAAATGACCATAACTATTTGCACAGACCTCGGATTAAGGCGATTCAAGAGGCATTTGAAAGATAACACACTGAACTATCTACCCACCAAAAATCATAATTTTTGGCTGGACCATTCATTGCCAGTTTAATCCCAAAGTCAGCCCTAATTTTCTAAAATTTCAGCCATTCACTGATTTAACTTCCTCTTTCTTTTTCACATAAAACTCACTTGAAATCATTGTAAATCACCACAATCAGATACAAAACATCATTTAAGGCCTCATATATATATCCAAACTCTAAACAACTTCATTAATACATAATTACTAAATTCGTATCCAAAACAGGGCAAATTTTTTCAAAATTCCATAACTCACTGATTACAACTCCAAACTTCATGAAATTTTGCCAGAAAATCCCAAATAATATAGAGAACCTACAGTTAAAATTTCAGAATTTTTGGACAATCCTGTGATTTCCAGAATTTTCGACAGCAGCATTTAAAAAAATGCAAAATCATGAAAATCATGCTCTTGATCAAATACCCATAACTCCAAACTCAATAAAAATTGCACAATAACTATCAATTTGATCATCCAAACATAACCCATGAAAAAAACAACCATAAAACTCAAGATAAAACAAGTTAGGGTTTGGGATATACCTCACTTTAAGCTTGAATTAGAGGGCGGATGGAGCTGTTTTGAGTGAAGTAAATGGTTGGGCATGATAACTAGAAGCAAAGGGAAGTCGGAGTAGTCGAGAAGTGGCCGGAAACCACCCAAAGTGGCGGCACAAGGGGCAGCAGCTGCGGCCCCTGTTTCTGGTGTGAATGAGAGAGAGAAAATGGGGGGATGGGTTTGTGTTTTGGGCTGAATATTTGTGTTTATAAAGTGCCACTTAGTAGCTACATGTGGCTGAAAATCATCCCCCCAAAAATTAGTTTTTTACTAATTAAAATTAGGTGCTAAAATGAGTAATTAGTGAAATAACAAAAGTTAGTAAGGTTTTGGCCCCAAAAGCTAAATTGGGGCTTGAAAAATTATTTGCAGTGTTGAACAAAAATAAAAATTTGTATTGCTCGGAATTAAATTTTAGCGAAGATAAGAAAATAATTAATCACTAATTTATACTTACTGAGGCGTAATATCGATTCACCCGATATTTATTCAATCAACGAAACTTCCAATTAACAATCAATGAAACTTGAGTTGCAAAGTGGTACCCAAAATGAAATATCTCCCAACAGGGAAGATTAAATACGATGATTGAAGGTGGAAAATTTAAATAACATGATGGAACTCGTTAAATAAATAAATGGAGCGTAATTGAATTTAATGAATATGATTTGGTTAAACAAATAACCATGAGTGATTAAGTCAATAAACATGGTAAAGTAATTGAATAAACATGATTAATGAAATAAATAAAAATGATTTAAATAACTAAATAAATAAATAAATATAGGTTAGGGTCGGGTTATTACAGCCTTCCCCCCTTAAAGACTTTCGTCCTCGAAACTTATAACACTTGTCAACTATATGCAATGCTGCTTTAAGACACAGGGGTCAGTGGTTCTCGTTGCTTCCCCCCAAAGGGGTATAATTTGCCAAATGAACACTGATCGAGGATGTACGTATTGTATAACTTCTTAATCCCATATTTCAGTAGTAGATCCGAATACTTTTCACACAATAGCCTCAAAGAACTCAATTACTTTGCTTCAAAAGTGATATTCCCTTCGAACGAAAAGAACCTTGTTACTGCAAATGAGGTATTGTACTCTGCTGACTCATAAAGCCCAAAGTAACGAGGACTCAATTATCACTAATATCCAGTCTCCTGACACCCTTGACTAGATAAGCCCTTCAGAACACTTTATAACGCATCTGAGACATTGGTTATTTATTTGTTTTACCAGCACAACTGTTTTGTCGACCTTGTATCACCTCGACATGTACTTTAATTTTTCATTTTTCCCCCTTACTGCTGGGAGTAGCTCTGACCTTATACTCAAAGTGTCTCCTGGCTCATTCCAATATAATTAAACAGTGCTTAAGATTTATGCCCTTCTGAAAATAGCACCAGCTGATTTTTTTAACACATCACATGATCTCCGCTCATCAGACTACTCAAGGATCTGCTCTCAGTTGATAACGGGCAAAAGAAAAATGACCGACCATGGTTAGGGATGAGAGCGATGAATTTCTCAGCCGAGCGAACTATTGTATACAAAAGAAATGAACAATGAGACTAGAAAAGGCAAATAAAGAAGAGATTATCATGGGGTGGTTAGAATAAATAAAGATAACCATAAGTGTATCATGAATTCTGAAATATAATGCCACAAGAATTGTGGTTATAAATATGGACCATAAAGGGTCCAATAAATAATCCACCAAGGAGAAAGATGGGATGGTTATATTCGGGTTTAACTGATGAATTGGAAACAAGATGACAAGCAACTGAGCTTCAACTAGATGACCTTATAGCCACAAGGAACAAGATAAGTGCAATAGATAGATGGGATAAGCAATGTGCAATGGATGGATAAATAGATTGGATAAACAAGCAAGGTTTAATGAATAGATAAATGGATTGAATAGGCTGCAGTGGAAACATGCATTTGCTCATATGGAGCCAAGTTAAGTACGACAATAAGATTAAATAAGGATTACTGAAGTTCACTTATGAGGATATAAAATATAGGTGTGAGAATTGCAAATGCCATAAATAGATCAATAGATTGAGCCGGTAAAATGCAATGGATAGATCAATAGATTGAACGAGTGACATGAGATTGAATAGATCAATAGAATGAATAAGTGAATAGATTAAATAGATTGATCAATAAATAAATTGAAGTGACATGAGAAACGTGCATTTGCTCATATAAAACCAATTCAAGTCCAGGAATAAGATTGAACAAACAAAACTAGAATTTACTGATGAGCACGCAAGGTATATGTGTCGGAGTGGAAGTTCGAAGTAAGGAGAGTAAGG
>JACYFF010031957.1:119377856-119438706 GCA_017589665.1 Selenicereus undatus | reverse complement strand
AGATTAAGATTGTTTTTAATTACTACCATTGGATTTGTAAAAAACTAAAATTAATTTTAAAAAATATATATGTCTATAATATATCTATGTCCATAGAAAAATTCCCAGCAGTTAAAAAAATGCAATAATCTTTGGAAAACCCTAAAATGGTGTAATGAGTGTGATTTGCAGAATTTAGTGTAATCTCAATCGTAAAAATTATTTATTCATTAGATCTAAAATTCTATCAAAAAAAAATCTAGAAAAAAAGCGAAACATTTATATTTATTCAATAAATCTAAACAGTAGATTTTGAAGTTAGAAAAACTACCTTATCGAAGTGAAAAACCAATCCATAATTTTTATTCTTTAAAAAATCACTCATAATTTCGATTATATGTGATAAACTATATATGATAATCATATTATCTAAAAAAATTTCAAGTAGTTACAAAATGTGATAATCTTCAAAAAGACCCTAGAACGTTGCAATGAGTGTGATTTAGTCTAATCTCAAAGATAAAAATATCTATGCATTTAAGTCGTTGATTTTAAAGTTAAGATATCTATTTATTTTTATTTTAAACAATTCCCCATGATTTTGGATATACATGATAAAAGATAGATAAAAATTTAATTATCTAGGGAAAAAAAATTCTATCAATAAAAATTATCTAGGAAAAAAATTAGGCAGTTATATTTATTCAGTAAATCTAAAATGCGGATTTAAAGTTAAAAACAACTACTTTATCCAAGTAAAATACCAATTTATAGTTTTGTTTTTTAAAAAATCCCTCATAATTTTAGTTATATGTGATAAAGGATATATGATAATTCTATTATCTCAAAAAAAATCCAAAGCAGTTAAAAAATGTGATAATATTTGGAAAATCCTAGAATGCTACAACGAGAACAATTTGCGAGATTTACTATAATCTCAACCATAAAACATCTATTTATGCATTAGATCTAAGTTGTCGATTTCAAAGCTGAGATGTCCTTTTATTTTTATTAAAAAAATTCTCCATGATTTAAAAATATACATGATAAAAGCTAGATGATAATGCAATTATTGAGGCAAAAAAATCTATCAAAAGAAATTATCTATGGTAAAAATAGGTAGTTATATTTATTCATTAAATCTAAATCGTAGATTTTAAAGTTAAAAAATACCTTATCCAAGCAAAATACTAATTTATAATTTTTATTTTTTAAAAAATCCTTCATAATTTTGATTATATGCGATAAAGGATATATGATAATTCTATTATCTAAAAAAATGCTCAACAGTTAGAAAATATGATAATCTTTGGAATGCCCTAGAATGTTGCAATGAGTATGACTTGTGGAGTTAGTATAATCTCAACCATAAAAATTATTCATGCAGTTAAAAATTATTTATGCATCAGATTTATAATTTTTATTGTTAGAACCATCCATCATAGTTTCGGTTACGTGATAAAGGATATATGATAATCCTATTATCTAAAAAAATATCGAGTAGTTAAAAAACGTGTAATCTTTGAAAAATCCTAGAATGCTGCAACAAGTGTGATTTGTATGATTTAGTGTAATATTAACGATAAAAATTATTTATGCAATAGATCTAAATTGTTGATTTTAAAGCTAAGATATTCGTTATTTTTTAAAGAAAAATCCCCTATGATTTTGGATATACATTATAAAAGATAAATGACGATCCAATTATCCAGGGAAAAAATTCAATCAAAAAAATTATCTAGGGAAAAAAATAGGCAATTATATTTATTCATTAAATCTAAACCGTATATTTTAAAGTTAAAAAAACTACATTATTAAAGTAAAATACCCTTTTATAATTTTTATTTTTTAAAAAATTTCTGATAATGTCACTTATGTGTGAAAAAGACTATATGATAATCCTATTATCTTAAACAAATCTCAAACATTTAATAAAAATTATAATTTTTGGAAAAACCTAAAATGCTATAACATGAGTGATTTATTTGGTGTAATCTCAACCGTAAAAGTTAATCACCTATTAAATCAAAGCCTTTGATTATATCTATTAAAAAAAGGTACATTTTCCAAATAAATCATGTCTTTATTATTACTTTTAAAAAAAACGTAAAGAATATATAATAATCCTATTATCTACTGGGTAGCCATCTATTAAATATAGATAGAGATGGACGTGGGGCGGGTTCGGGGCGAATGGAGTCGTACCCGCACCCATACTCATTTTCTAAAACCATCCCCATACCCACACCTGTACCCATCGGATTTTAAAATTTCATACCATACTAATATCCATCGGGTTTTTTGAATTATTCAGGTTTTATTTTGGTACATATATATTGTAAAAACTGACACTTATCAGGTTCATTAAATTTAATTTTTAAAGGTTCAAAACTAAATGAAAAATACTTTTTTACATGGATTTCCCCCTTATTAAATTTCTGCCTACATATTCAAAATTAAAATAATACACGTCGGGTCTATTAAGTTTAAAAAATAATACTCATAATTGAAATGCATTGTGTCCCTACAAAATATCAAATTTGTAGGTGCATAAGAGTAGAGTAGTTGTCAGCTGAATCTGATAGCACAATATGTATTTAGGTACAGATTTGCGCCTTTTTTTCACCACAACCTACTCACTTAAGCCCCATATTTTTTAAAAAAAAAAAATCGGGTTTTGATATGGGGCGGGGATGGGTATGGTATTCCTGTACCCGATCCGTACCCGTACCCACCCGCCCCATACCTGTTTTTCTTCCATTTTTTATACCCGAACCCACCATAAATAAAAAGGGTTCATTTCGGATTTTTCGAGTTTGGGTATAACTCTCATCCCTAAATATAAACCACTAATTCTATATCTTTAAATTATCCTATATGATTCAATTAATTTTTTGTTTGACTTTATTTATCTCAGTTGCTATTTATGAAGTTCACAACTTTTTATTTTTTTTAGTAACTATTTATCGCTAAATTTTTTGATTTTTTCAATGATGCATATTTTTTAAATATCTGTTTCATCATATACCGTGCATAGCATGAGTTTATACTAGTAATTACCGTAAATGCTTTCTTGATCACTTAGGATCTGTTTTTTTCGTGAATCAATTTTAAAATATTAATTTTGATTTGTTTCAACTTACTTCAATCCACTTCACCCTATTTCAATTTACTTCAATTTATCACATAAAAAAAAATCAACTCACTTCAACCTACTTCAACTCACTTCAATTCACTTCAACCCATGCCACTTTACCTTTTTACCCATCCCAATTTACTCACGAAAAGAACAAACCCTTAATCTAGAATGCTGATCGTCATTTATTCGATAAATTTAGTTTAATTTGGATTCTGGATTGCTTGTTCTCGCAATGGGAGTCATAGGGGAATAGAGCAATCCTGGTAACTATGTGTTAGAGTTCTTAACACCTCATACCATTGAACTCCTTTTTTTGTTAAATGAAAATACCACCCTCTTTTTTCTTTGTTTAAGTGTATCACTTGAAAAGATGATTGCTTTCAATTATGCCACTGTGAGGATAAATAACAAGATATAAGCATTATTTCACTACCTGTATCAGCTTCGAACTAGTTAAAGCAGAATAAAAAATAAAAAAATAAGAAGATTAAAACAAGAGGCCCCAGTTTTATATCATCGTATCCACTTCCTTCATTCATTGTGATCAAAATACGCATAACCTGAAATACATCTTCACTCTCAAATACTCTCTTAAAGTAGAACCCTAGAGGTAAAGTAAAATCATCGAGACGAGAAAGAAAGGAAATGACAATTGAATTGAAGAAGGCAAACATACTTGGGAGACCCATGAACTAAAAGTAATTAATAGAGAAATCGAATGATTTATAATTCATTCATTATTTAAAATACAATGTACATGATCATTTCCCCACCAAATACAAAGAAAAACACAAGCTATGGATGATTGCATATCAACACAACTCACAAGAAGCCCCTCCCCACCTCTGGTCAATCCACTTCGAGGATAATTTTGATTCTTTTGTCCCATCTAATTCAAGTTTAATAATATTTTAAGGGCTTAATCCCTTTCTTTATATGTATATATAAAGGATAATTTTTTAATTAGTTGACTAAAATGTCGATAATAGGATATTACTACTTACAAGAGTTAGTGAGAAATCACTTATATAAACTCACACATCTATGATAATTTGATATGACCACTGATATAAAAGTAACATTATTGATGTTTTCAGTGTGTGAATAGTTTCGGATGTAAATAGTCTTTTGTAGGGTGTTATTGTACGTCAACTATTTTAATACCCATTAATAATATTGCTTTTCTTTATAAAAAAAAAAGTAACATTAACTGCATGTAAATAAATATCACTAAACTTGTACCAACGAAGAGGTTTACAGTTTTATCTTTGCTTAATGCAGCACTTTTTGTTTAAAACTATGAAGCAATGGTTGAAATTCCAACCCAAAAAAAAAAAAAAACAAACCAACCCACTAAGAAGCAATGTTTAATCAAGGGATGACATTTATCTACATGCAATTCATCCAAAAGGGGTTGTCTTAGGCATCATGGTTTTCACAGCCTTGGTCGTTGCATATTTTGAGGCATCTTCATGAATACCTTGGTGCTTTCCCCTACTGGCATTGTTGCTTGTTTATGTGTGTTTGATTCCTTCCTGGTCAACAGCCTAAGTTCTTGGCCACCTTTGCCAAGAGGAAGCTGTTGTACACTGTTGGTGTTTGGGTTTTGTTTTTTTGCCATCGTCGATTATGGTGACACTTGGTTTACAGTTACGTATTTATTTATTTTTTTAAAAAAACATATAACTTGTATCCAGTTTATACATATTGACTAATAAAAAAAAGTAAACGAAAAAGAAAATGTTGTCATTTGTCACTTGGCCTGTTTTGAAATGATTTTTTCAATCCTACCGTTTTCAAAATGATTTTTACTATTTTTAAAATCGGACATAGTATTATTTGACTATTTAATTTTGATTGTGTGACACCCATAACGTAAGTGTGGATAATTGTATGGTCAACCATTCATTGAGCTTAATGTAGTAGCAAAGGATTTATGAAGCTGGGGAAGGTTACCATCGCCTCCTTCGAGGAGACAAGGCTAAAACATTAGAAAACATCTTAAGGAAAAATGAACTTGGTATCCGGATAAAAGTTTTCGCTTCAACAAATATATTTCTTTAAAATAGAAGCTATAACTCAATAGTCCAAGATTCATAAAATAGTAACAGGAAGGAAACTTTTGGAACATATTGTTATCGTTTGTATTAATTTTAAGCTAGACTATACTAACATAATTCATATTGTTTAGGTTTGGGCAACCATGTAACTAGAAGGTTTCAAGGAAGCTTGTACAAATGCTGAGTATATTCAAATATCCAACGAACCAAAACATAAAGCATAATCCAAAAGGGGTTGGCCTAAGTTTGGTCCGGAGACTCTCAACCAACTCCAAGCTTCCATTAAATGATACCAAGAGCCAGGGGAAATGTTAACATTCATGAATCGCATAATCTGCTTTTCGTACTGTTCTCAAGTCTGACATCGATGTAGCCGATTTTTGCACTCGCAAATTATAAAACACAAAACAAGAAAAGTGAGCATAGAGGCCAATAGGTTACCCTTGTACAGTAAAAGTAAAATTAAATGATTAAGTGAGCCCACACTAATCCTAAATCAATTTTGCAAATCATAACCAATAACTTAAACTTAAGAATCAACGATAGTAAATAACTTTCATCAACCAAACCTAGGACTTGAGTGGTGAATATCATTGCAATTTATGAGCTTGGAGATCTCTAGCCGATTCCTAGGTTCTGATGAACTATTCAGTAGCCAGCATTGAATGGTAATTAATAATCATTGATCAATGATCGATGATAAGCATTGCTAGCAAGCCATGTTATCTAGGCGTCCCCTGATCAACAATGTAAGAACATTGCAACACATGATCTTCGGAGCATTGAATGTGTCCTTAAGATGACTAAAACATGATAAAACTGTCGAGCTTGTTTCATGAATGCATTAAAAGTTTTTAGTTTTATTGTATCACAAGGGTATACAAGCAATAACGTCCCGCGGTGAACGAATCGTTGTCACTTAAATTCAGTTTTTGATTCCTTTTTGCAAGGAAGTTTGGGAAAAACTTTGTAATCATAAGGAGTTTGAGTTTCATAAGCTCTTAAATTGTTAAACCTGTTTTTATGCATTTTTCATGAACTCGTGCATTTTGTCCTCTTTAGAGCTATTTTTCACTTTGTTCTTGACATAAGGACAACCAAATTAGGTATCTCCTCTTTCCCCAAAAATCAAATCCATTTAAGTTCTAATTCTCTTGTAATTGAGCAAAATCCTATTTCCTTGCTTTCATATTACCAACTTATTTCTTTTCATTTTGGCATTAACTCCTTAAACTACCTCCTCTTACTAGCTCAATGCCCCTGTCCCAATGCGAGTATCCAAATTACGCAAACCTTTAAAATTCACGCGCGTGAGTTCAAAGTTTAAAAATGTGTAACTCATCTAATCCCCTAAATCTAACTCACTTTATAAATTTTCAATTAAACTACCTTTTTCCCGAGATTCACTTTTGCAATTATCATATGATTCGGCCATCCACACACTTGTTCTTTTACCCGATTTCATACACAGTCCTTAGGTTTAGTCATTGGATGTTATTAATGACCGAACTCTACTCATTCCCCTCAAAGGAACTTACTTTAGCTTTGTAAGTACGTAATTAATGCGCCCATATCCAAACCTATGCTTAATTAAATCCATCTTTAAGCTAGTAAGACCCTAATATTTCACTATAATTTTCCTTCAAATTTAATTCTCATGTTGGGGCAAATAAATCCAATTAGGAAGCCATAAACTCATAACCTCCTAAATGCTTCCTCTCCCTCTCTACAATTTTAGTTACATTAAATAGCTCATTTCCTTAGAAAATTTCAAGCTAATAACCATCACAACTTACTCACACAGTGCGCAAACAACACATTCTTTTGCATTTATAATCCCATCTAAACTAATAAATCAACATAATAGTAAATTTCTTGCTCAAATCCCCCTCTAATACTCCCTCAACCTTACCACTTGCTTTCGCACCATTTACTAGGGGTGTTCAACGGCCCAAACCCAGACCAGGTTGGACCGAGAACCGAATAAGAGGAAAGTTATGGACCATGGATCGGACCAAATAAGTCAAGGATCAGACCGGGACAGGATCGAAAAAAATCGGACCGGACCGAATTGTCAAATTAGCAATTTTTTACGATATAAACATCTTATATTTATTTCAATATGAATAATTTCAACATATTTTCACAATGAAAAACAAATCAATATTCTTGAACGTTTGAAAATTTATAAGTTGCAAAATAAAATTAAAATTGAATAAGTAAAAGTCCGTTTTCAAATTTTTTTATTTGGTCCTCGATTCGGACCGGTAAACCAGTGGATCAGACCGAAGACTGAATAAAAGAATTTGTGGACTGTGGACCGGCCCGAATTCATTTGGTTCGGTCCAGTCTGATCCGGTCTTGTTCGGTCCGAGTTTGCACCAAATAATGAACACCCCTACCATTTACCCAAATTCCATTATAAACACCCATTCAATCTGGCTCATAAACTTAATAATGCGTAATCGAATTGCCCCAAGATTCGATTCTCCAATTCAATCTTAATACAATCCATTTGCAATATAACTAAGGGAAAGATATTCATAACCATTCAAAATTACTTAAAACACTTGGCATAAATTACGTTATGTAATTTGTTTATAATTTATTTTCTTAGTTATAAAGGAAATTGAATTAGCTCGATAATTTCCGACGGTATTCAGATACGCATGTATACTTTTACACAAATGTATATTTTTACATAATTTCGCATTTGAATATGTTAAAGAAAATTCACGATTAATCAATTTACTCAATTTATGCAATTCTTTTTGCTGTGATTCAAAAGTTACGCAGCTCACTGCTCAGAGTAATATTACTATCACAACATTAATGTCATATTAGAAGTAAGTAAGCATGATCAAATAATGGCGTGTTACAATTTGGCTATCAATTATTCATTTGTTTGTCTAGCTTTGCTTTCGATTTAGGTAGGGGTGGCAAAATTTGAGAATTCGGACAACGTCGACAAAAATTTTTTGTTTTATTCGTTGTTTTTACAGGTTTGCCCTTGCAAATTTGTTAACTTATTTCGTGGTGTTGGTGTTAACTTATTCTTCTTCGTCGGTGTCATATGTTATTTGTGAATTATTGAGGTTCATGTTTGGTTGATACAAAATAGTACATTCAAAAGTTTTTTCTAGCAATGAAATGTTATCTTTTAATAAATTCATAGTTATGGGATGAACTCTTTCAGGTAAAGTTGTTAAATGGTTTAGTCTATGTTTATAGTGATTTAGCAAGTTTTGTCTAATACTTCTAGGAGTTAAATCAAAAGATCTTAAATAATCCCATGCTTTTTCTTGGGTATAGTGGTTTAGTTCAGGTAGATTAAAGCTTTGTCCTGCTAAATATTTTCCATCTTTGTCCAACTTAGAGTTAGATTGTAATTTGTTTTTAAACATGTTTATTGTAGTTATACCTTGTTTTAGATGTCAGGCTCTAATACCATTTGTGAGGGGGGACGAGTGGTTTTTATGAAAAAAGCGGTAAAACCATTTGTTGAATTAATTAAGTGATTCACACGAAAAGGGTCTGTCAAGTCTTTAAAGATGGTACTCAGATACTAAATTATCAAATGAAACTTCAAACTAAATATCATATAATTCTATTAAAACAAAATTGAATCAAAGAAATTATACCTTCAAGAGCTGGATTTGTCTTACTCCTTCGTGCTCGTCTTACTCCACCCTTACGCGATGCTTACCTACTCGTTCAGACCTTCTCCTTCTTTTTTCAATACCGTTTCTTTGACCAAAGTTATAATAATAAAACTATAGATACAAAGTTTTGAGGAAAGATTGCTATTTTATTCCATTGATAATTGTTCTCCTTTCCAAAAAGGGAGGAAATTAGAACATTTTCAGAGAGATTTCTTACAGAGAGATTTTTCTTCTTACAAATGCCGATACCTTCTACTGAAATTGGCTAACTATATATAGGGAAAAAGAGGTGCGCCATGACGTAAGCGCTTACATCATGGGAATCTAAAGAGATAAGATTTCCAACTAAAAAGATATGCTTTACAGATAAGGTTTCACTGTTCTTGATAGAATTTGTTTTATCTTTGTCGTCGTGTAGTGTCGGCAAAGCTAAAAGTTGATAGAGTTGTGGTCCCTTGTGTCTCACATGTTGACAGTGCTTTAAAGAATTTTTCTTTTTTCCTTGTCTTGTTCAACTTTGTAGAGTTCAGTGAATTTGGAGCGTACAACTGGACTGCCTAGAAATTTCTTAGGCTCCAGTGCATAGCTAAAGTCAAAAAGTCGTTCATCCACTTAAACACTTTCAGCTGCTTCAGTAATCACCATAATGAGATTGTCTTCAGAGTAGAGAGTTCGTGCTCCTTTAGTCATTAAACGCTCACATTGGCATTTAACAGCTAAAACACCTGTAGACCTTCGATAGTAAATCCATCCTTGATCAAAATGAGGAAATTTATAATATTTCTTCTTTTCTGCAGCAATAGTGGGTAGTTGTGTGGTTGTTCCAGTTTTTGTAATGTGGGAAATTTCAATTAAATATTTAAATGGATAGTGGGGTAAATAGTTTCTGCATCTTTCTCGGGAGAAATGGCAAAAAAGCGAAGGCATATATATCCTTTGCTGAATTGTTTGATGACATGTTTAACATTGGCTGAAAAATGTTGAAGTTCAATGAGACTTAAACTGGGATAGCAATAGTTTAAGTAATCATAGGTAAAGAGTTCAAATACCAAATCAGGACTTGCTTTCGAAAATGCAAGAATCCTTGGGAATAAAGAGTCTCTGGGATTGTAATAGAGTTCAGGTAATCCGGAGATCTTCTGATAAGCGATAATAGTCGCTTCATAAAAGTTTTTGTAAAAAGAGTCCAAGAGATCAATAGATCGGATGCCAGTATTGGGATTAACTGCTCTTGCAGCTAATAGCTTAGCTTTTAATTGTTGCTTCTCTTTCTCTTCTTCAGAGAGGGGGTGTGAAGTTTTTCCCTGATTGGGACGAAATGAGAGTTCAGAGAGTTCAGATTGGACTTTTTTCAAATCCATCTTTAAAGAGTTCGTTCTGAGCTGTTCAATAGTTTGGTGGAAATAAGTTGTTAGTTCTCGAGCCTTTCCAAGATCAGCTTTAAGATCTACAACAATTTCCTCAACAACTTCAATTTTTTCATTCACAACTTCACAATATTCATTCACATTAATAAGAATGTCCTCAAAGTTCTGAATTAACTGGGTATTGTCGACTGGTTCCATTGGAGATTTGCCTTTGTCCGTTGAACTCATGTTCTCTTGTTAAATAGTCTGCAATAAAATTGTTTTTTCCTGCAACATGCTTGTAAACCGCATTAAATTGGGATAAAAATAATTACCATCGGTGTAATTTACGCATGTGAGGTCCATTGTCTAAAGCTTGTTTTACAAAAGTTGTTGTTGCTTGGTTATCTGTTAAAACTTTAAATGGCTTAGGTAGCAAAAAGAGTCTCCATTTGGTAATTCCTCTAATAATTGCTAAGAGTTCCTTTTCCATAATATTGTAATTTTCTTCTCTTTCAAAAAAAGTTCCACTATGATAACCACAAATTTCATTTAAATCTGTTTTTATAACTGCTGCCCATGTTTTGTCAGATGCGTCTGTTTGTAGAATTAAATTATCTTCAGATTCAGAGAGTCTGAGACTGGGAAGCTGTTGACATTCTGCTTTTAGTTTTTTAACAATTTCAGCATGCTTTTCTGTCCAACCAAAAGTATTGTTTTTTCGGAGTAGACTTTGTAGTTCTTTTTCCTTCTTGGCTAAGTCTGGTATATAAGAACTAGCATAGTTTAATAGTCCTAAGAAACCTTGAATTTGTTTCTTTGTTCTTAATTGGTCTGGATATTCTATGATTTTTCTAGAGATATGTGGTTGTAGACTGATTCCATTAATGCCAACTTCAAAGCCTAAAAATTTAATTTTTTCTATTTCAATAGTGGCTTTTTTCTCACTAAGACAAATTCCTTCTTTAAGTGCTGTTTCTAAAAAGGTATTGAGATGTTCTCTATGTTCTTCAATAGTATCTGAACTTATTAAGATATCATCTACATAGACAATAAGAAAATTGTTAAGATGTTTGAATACATCATCCATTCGTTGTTGAAAAATTCTTGGTGCGTTTTTTAGTCCAAAAGGCATAACAATCCATTCATAAAAGCCTTGAGGAGTACTAAAACCAGTGTATTTAATACTAGTTTCTTCCATTTTTATCTGCCAGAATCCAAATTTGCAGTCAAATTTCGAAAAGAATTTTTTGTTTTTTACAAGGTTGATTAATACTTCCTTATTAGGTAAGAAATAGTTGTCTGTTTTTGTAAACTGATTAAGTTTTTTATAGTTTATAACCATTCTAGCTTTTCCTCTTCGTTTTTCTACTTCATTAAATACCAAAAAGGCTGGTGAGGAGTGTGCACCATTAGATGGTTTGATTAGTCATTTTTCTAAAAGTTCTTTAATTTGAATAGAAAATTCTTTAATGTCTTCTTCAGAGTATAACATTGGTTTTTCTTTAATATAGATATCTTGTGTTAATTCTATTTTAGCTCGTGGATGTTCAGGTTTCCAGAATTGTAATGGATTTTCAGAACATATACGTTTTAGTTTTGCTAATAGTTCTTCTTTTTTGATGATATTAACTGTAAAAATGGGTTTTTGTGCATGAATTTGAAGGGCGATTTGTTCATAACCATGTCCACTACGCTTCACGCGTACTCTTTATGATGTTTTAAATTGGGAATCTTTAAAGTGTGACCACATTTTGTCGTAAGATATATAGTATAAGGAGTTTGTGTAAATTTGACAAACTGTTTTAAAAAATCATTCCCTAATAGGATATCATAACCTGAGTTATATTGTAAAACCGTAGGTATAGTAAGGATTTTGTTGCCTAATATGATAGAAACATTATGTTGCACTAAATCTAAATATGTAGGAACAGGATGAACGCCTTTGATTATGATTTTTCGATCATTTCGGAGTTTATCCCAGTTGGGTAGTAAAAAGTCTTGAAAGAAAGTTACTTCAGATCCTGTGTCAATCAAAGCAGTAGTTGTAATATCTAATTCTTTAACAGTTACATCAATATAGGTAAGAATAGGTATTTCAAGTTGCTTCATATTCGATCAAGAATAATGGTAATTTGTTGAGTCAAAAGAGTTATATGGGTTGGTCCAATATCATAATTGGTATATTGGTCAAAGAAGTTCATTCCTAAAAGTATATGATAAAATTCGTTGTTAATAGAATGATCTACGTAACAATTAAATTCTAGTAATGTAGAAATAGGAGTTTTCCTCATGATTCTAGATTGTTGATTTAAAGTTGCTTTTTGACCATTATAGGTAACAAAGTTATATTCTGCAGCTGTTAAGACTACTAGTGGTAATGGGATACAATGACTTTGAGATGAGCCGGTGTCAATTAAGATTTTATTACAAATCCAAATTTGTCCGTTAAAATAGTCTAATTTAACCTTGTAGGTACTATTCGGAGGAGATTTTAGTAAGGGAGTTATAGTTCGAGGGATTGTTGTCGTACTATAGCTTCGTGTTAAAACTAGTTGATTAGCTACTCTTATACCTCTTTCTGTATAAGAAAGTCTAGGTGTTTGATAACTTGTTGATGCTTCATCATGCTCGACTAATTGAAAGTCTGTTAATGCAGGTATTTTGGCTTCCTGTATTGGAGGGGAGATGATAGAGCTGACAGTTGAAAAGATTGGATCAACAGTTATTTTACCTGTTTGTTTAAAATCTTTTGTTGGAAAGTTTGTATTAGAAAACATGTATAATCCTCTGTAATAGAAGGATAATGCATCATTTCCTGGATGTAATCCGATATCTGTTAAAAGTTTGAATTGCAAGTTTAACGTGTCTTCTATATTTCTGCTTTGGAGAGTTACAGAGTAGTTTGGGTAACTTTCAAAAATTATTTTTTTGTAAATTATGTTTCCTTGTAATGTTCCTAAATGGCTATTTTGAATGTTTCGAAATCTCTGGTCATGTAATGATAAAATAATAGGAGAGTTGATTCCTTCTTGAAAGCAAGCGTTAACAGCGATTTGTATTCCTTGTAAATGAACATATTTAATGAGTTTTCTATCTTTAGTTGGGATTTCTGATAAAAATTTATCAATTATTTCGCAGGTCATTAAACGTAAGCGAATATTTCCTTGTAAATGTTGAATTTGAACTGGTTGTTCTGTAGTGTATAACTTAAAGTATCTTACCAATTTTCGTGTTAGAAAATTATCTATTTTTGTCATTAATGTTCGAGGGTCTTTTAATGATAAATCTGTTGCCAGAATTTTTTCATAAAGTTTCTGATTGAAAGTAATTATTCCAGTATAATTTTCAATATTTTCTTATTCTTGTTGTTGCATAATTTCTGTTTGTTCAGTATTCATCTTCTGAGGTTGAATAGCTTTTTGTTTCTGATGTACTATCTTCAGTTTCTGAGCTTATAGATTCATAACAGCTTAAAATTGTTTCATGCATAATATTTTCAGCTATTGGATATAGTTCGTCTTGAATTTCTTCAAATTCTTCCTAAAAAAGTTTAACTATATTTGCTTTTCTTCTGTTACAGTCAATCGATTTGTGTCCAATTTCTCCACAATTCCAACATTGGCATGAAGTTGGTTTTTTACTTCTTTTATAGTATTGATTTTGTGGATTAAAATTTTCTTGGGTTAGTTTTTCATGTCGAAAATGTTTACTACTTTTTTGTGGTTTATTTACTGATTTTTCAGATTTTGCTTTCTCTGTCTTTGTTTTCTTAGGCATAAATGTTTTCTTCTTTGAGAATTTTTTCCTTGGTGTCTTTCTTGTTGAAGGTTTCTTTATTGTTCGTTTTGGAGTTCTTTTTCGTTTAGGGCGAAAGTTAGGATAATTTTCACATCCATATTGTCCTGGTTCAGTAACATTTTCACAACATAAAGTTACTTATTTAATATATCTTCTTCTTTGTTCTTCTAAACATAGCTTTGTCATTTCTTGGCTTATACAAGATTGTACTGCTGCTACAATTCGGATAACTGTTGGATTTTTAACAAAAAATTCAAACTTATCTGAAAAATATTTATTCCAAGGGTGAGGGAATTTGTTCAATAGCAGTTGAATGTAATTTTCTTGGTTTTCTCTTGAGTCATATAGATCATAATAATATTTATCAAATTCACAAAAGAAGTTTTTGTAATTACATAGGTTGCAAATTCGTAAGTTTGTAAGTTTATATAATGCTTCTCTTTGTGATTCAAATTTATTAAGTTCAACATCTTGGCCATAATCAAATCCTTGAAATTGTCCAATTAAGTATTTTTCAAATGTCCATATTCCATATTCGATGGATTCGGTGAGACTGTTTTTTACTTCAACTTCAATTATATTTCGTACAGTTGTCGATAATCCATTGTACCAATTTCGCACAATTTCTTGAAAAGATAAAATTATTAAGTTGTAAATAGCATTTACATCTATTCCTTTTGCTGCATGTGTTGGTTCTTGTAATAATGATAGTATTACTAAATATTCCCAATTGTCTATAGTAGCTCTTTTATCTGTTACACAATCTAGATTTAAAATATATCCCCATGCTGGTACAGGTTCAAGTTGTAAAGGATTTTTAGGTTGAAATTCGTCATTCATCATAGATTTTTTAGAAAATTTTCTTTTAAAGTTTTCAGTATGTTTGTTCTTGTAATTGTTTTGGAAAGGATTAGAGGGTTCTCCTCTTTCAAAGTTATTTGGATTATTACTTCCTACACTTCCTGTGGGAGTTCCTGCTTGCATATTTACTTGTTTTACTAACTCGGTTAGTTGTAAATTTTCGAAGTCATTTAATAGTTCTTCAATTTCTTTGTTATATTCACTCATTGCTGGCTACTTTCTTCTTTTTCTTGTTTTTCTTTATTTTTAATTAATCGTCTTTCTTCAATAGCCTTTTGAATAGTTTCTGCTTGTTCTTTGATTACGTTATGTTGATATCGCTCAATATATTTAGCATCGTCACTATTGGGTGTTATTTTTTCAGGAATTTTAATTTCTATTGGTGTATATTCTCTTTTCTGTTTAGGTTTTAACATGCTTTCAAATGTTAAGTTTTTGAGTTGTATCTGTAACACTAGTTGTTTTATAGAGTTATTTATTTCACTAATTTCTTTTTTAACAGCTTGAAGTTCACTTTCTAATTTTGGAAAGCTCATTTTTTAATCTTCATCATTAAACCAAAATTCAGTATCGAATTGATCTAAATTGTTGTCATCATTGTTATCTATGTTTTCACAGATTTCTATATAAGTTCTTCGTTCTTCCTCATAGATTAGAAGATCAAGTATGTCATCGTTTAACCATATAACTTCTTTATACATGTTATTTTTTCTTAATTGATCGATTTTTAAAATATAAAATTTTTCTTTTTGTACGATTTCTTTATTTGAAAAAGTTTTATATAAATCGAGTAAAGATTCACAGTTTTTTTGAGTCATTATTTTTAAGTTTGGAATCTCGGGTTTGTCCATAATTTAATTTTTTATTGAATAAATGTTTATTAGTTGATTGATTATGATTATTATTTTTGATTCAAATAATAAACAGATTTCTTTGTTTTGACATAGATATTTCAATAATTGTATAAGGTCTTTGTCTGCATACATAGCTTCGTTGATTTCTTGCTCAAAAGCAATAGTATTCAAGTTTAACGTTTTGTGCAAAGTGTCCTTTTGTTCTTTAGCCCTTAAAGTTTTCAAAAATTGTTTGCTTAGTCCTTCCATAAACTTGAATACTTTTTGACTTTAGTTATGCACTGAAGCCTAAGAAATTTCTAGGCAGTCCAGCTGTACGCTCCAAATTCACTAAACTCTACAAAGTTGAACAAGAAAAGGAAAAAAGAAAGATTCTTTAAAGCACTGTCAACATGTGAGACACAAGGGACCACAGCTCTATCAACTTTTAGCTTTGTCGACACTACACGACAACAAAGATAAAGCAAACTCTATCAAGAACAGTGAAACCTTATCTGTAAAGCATATCTTTTTAGCTGGAAATCTTATCTCTTTAGATTCCCATGATGTAAGCGCTTACGTCATAGCGCACCTCTTTTTCCCTATATATAGTTAGCCGATTTCAGTAGAAGGTATCGGCATTTGTAAGAAGAAAAATCTCTCTTTAAGAAATCTCTCTGAAAATATTCTAATTTCATCCCTTTAGGAAAATGAGAACAATTATCAATGGAATAAAAGAGCAATCTTTCCTCAAAACTTTGTATCTATAGTTTTATTATTATAACTTTGGTCAAAGAAACAGTATTAGAAAGAGAAGGAGAAGGTCTGAACGAGTAGGTAAGCCTCACGTCAGGGTGGAGTAAGACGAACACGAAGGAATAAGACAAATCCAACTCTTGAAGGTATACTTTCTTTAATTCAATTTTGTTTTAATAGAATTATATGATATTTAGTTTGAAGTTTCATTTGATAATTTAGTATCTGAGTACCATCTTTAAAGACTTGACAAACCCTTTTCGTGTGAATCACTTAATCAATTCAACAAATGGTTTTACCACTTTTTTCATAAAAACCACTCGTCCCCCCTCACAAATGGTATCAGAGCCTGACCTGTAAAACAAGGTATAACTACAGTAAACATGTTTAAAAACAAATTACAATCTAACTCTAAATTGGACAAAAATGGAAATTATTTAGTGGGACAAAACTTTAATCTGCCTGAACTAAACCACTATACTCAAGAAAAAGCATGGGATTATTTAAGATCTTTTGATTTAACTACTAGAAGTATTAGACAAAACTTGCTAAATCACTATAAACATAGACTAAACTATTTAGCAACTTTACCTGAAAGAGTTCAACCCGTAACTATGAATTTATTAAAAGATAACATTTCATTGCTAGAAAAAAACCTTTGAATATACTATTTGGTATCAATCAAACATGAACTTCAATGATTCACAAATAACATATTATACCGACGAAGAAGAATAAGTTAACACCAACACCACGAAATAAGTTAACAAATTTGCAAGGACAAACCTGTAAAAATAACGAATAAAACAAAAAACTTTTATCCACGTTGTCTGAATTCTCAAATTTTGCCACCCCTAGAGTTAGGTTTGGATTGTTGAACAATTGACTTCAAAGTATCTGTATTTTAGAGTTTGGACCTATAGAGAAGTTTGTTGTTTACTTATGTAAGAAATAAAAAATAATAAAGAAAACACTAGTGACACATCACACAATAAAATCAAAAATTAATCCAAAAAAGCAAAACCCTCTCTTCTTGTTAGACCCCTATCCCTGTTCTCATTGAGGGTAGAGATTTCGGATAGTGAGTGACTGTAAGATGTGTGCAGTTGGAGGTCTGCGTTCATGGGGTATACGCCTCCCCTACTCGCCGGCCAACCGTCTCCGCCACCGCTCCTACTCACTCTCAACCGCCCGCAGTCAGCGGCGCGTGTGCTCCACCTCCTGCTCGTCGTCGAAGAGGAGAGAGAAAGAGAAGGTCATCGTCATCTCCGGCCCCACTGGCGCCGGCAAAAGCCGCCTTGCTCTCGAGCTTGCCAAGCGTCTCAATGGCGAAATTATTAGCGCTGACTCTGTTCAGGTGAGATATCGAATTGATAAACTTCTGAAATTGAATTGTTGTTGTCATTTCTGCTTGATTCTGTGGGGTTTGCACTTTTTTTCTTTCGTTGGTGAAATTGCTGGATTTTTTCTGGAGTTTGTGGTATGCCAGTTTGTTGAATGTTGTGAAGTTTGTCTTGATGGTCGTTTTGGCAATACTGAAGGACAATGTAATTGAGGACTGCTAGTTTGGAGAAAATTCTAATCCTGAGGGCTTTAGGCCTTGTTCTATTTCACGTTTTTTTAGGATTTAGCTAAGAGCTTATATCGTATTACATCTTCTTACATCTCTTTACATCTCATTACATCCCATATAGATTTTCTATAACATTCAACAGTTTCTTTACATGTATCCTTACAGCTCCTACAGCTTCTTACATCTCTTTACAATTCCTTACAGCTCATTACATCTTCTTACAGCTCTTTGCAGCTTCTTAGAGCTCCTTACATCTCCTTACATTTATCTATTTATCTAAAACGCTAAATAGAACAGGTCCTTAGTCCAAACATATGGCTTATGATTCATTAAATTATGTGATTAGCTTCTGAAAGATAGTACGCAAACTAAACATAGAATTGTAAGGGTTTGATAGTTCTCAGCGTTTTGGAGGAGCTATTAGCATGTTAGAGCTGCTTAGAGCAGGTTGGAGCAGTTTGGAGTAGGTTTGATTTGCAATTAGCGGGTAGGAGTAGGTTGGAGCGGGTAAGAGCAGCTTTGAAGCAGGTTGGAGCATTTTTGTTGCTATTATTCAAATGTTATGATTATCGATGATTATTTATGTTGAATAATTTACATTTTTGTAACATTAGTTCATAATAGATTTATGAAAATAACCCAACATAAGAGTTGGGTAATAATTAATATCTTTTCACCTTTTTCTTAATTTCAAAACGGCTTGTTAATGCAATTTATGTCTGTAAAGATGTGATAAATCAAGCTTGCTTCAATTACATTTTTAAACCAATTCATTAATTTCAAACCTACCCATTAATGTTGGAATATATATATATATATATATATATATATATATATATATATATATATATATATCACACATAAATATATATTACTGGTATTTTATATTTTAAAATTACGGCATTAAAAATTACATATTACTTCATTGCAAATTAATGTCATGGTTCGGCAAAGTTCGAGCACGGCTCAGCCAAATTCGGACTAGTTAAAGCTTAGCTCGTGTTTGCGCTCGACGTTGCTTATCGAGCAAAGTCAAGTGAGACCTCCACTGACTTAAATAGACTCCTACCTTCTATTTTTTGTTCGAGAAGTTTTGGAGTCGAGTGGAGCTGGTTGGAGCAGGTTGAAGCAGGGTTGACTACCAGTTAGCATATTTGAGCAGGTTGGAGCTCGTAGCAGGTGCAAAATGCTGAAAACAAACAGGTCCTAATAGTTGAATTGTGGCAAGGCTGGATGTCTTTGCTGTCTCCAAAAACTTTTTGTCCTTCATGAAAGCTTGTTCATATTTTCCAAGTCAAGGTTGTAATGAAAATGCTGTTAAGGCTGGATGCTTATGAGTTTTGACACCCTCCAAAAAACAAAAAAAGAAAAAAGAAAAAGAAGAAAGCCCGTTGGCAAGGGTGTGCAGTGTGCTAGGGCAATGGGACAAACTAACGTCTGGAATCTTCAAATTCACTTTTGGGGGTTGCCACTAGTTCTTTTTCACAATTCTTAGTTGTAAGTCTCAAATTACTTGCCAATTATACTTCATCTATTCCCATAGGGCCCTTTTTCTTTACCCAGAGAAGCGGGGGGGGGGGGTGTTAAAGTGGTGGTGACAAGGTGTTAAGCTGTTTGATTTTGACAATTTTTTGTTGCTTTTGATTTTTGATTCAATTGATGCTGTAAATATGTTCCTTTCCCACTAAGCAAAATAGCCTGGAATTGCTCCTTAGCTAGTTGCGTTTGGTTTTATGTCTGTTCTAGCAATGGCAAGGAAAATAAGTAGTTAAAGCTTCTCGAACAACATTGAAATGATTTGATTGCTTGGAATGACCGAATGACTTTTATGCTGACTAGTGATGTCTCTTTGGTTGGTACTGACTATGTACTCATGGGTTTTGCAGGTCTATCGAGGTCTGGATGTCGGATCTGCAAAACCTTCCTCAAGTGACAGGAAGGTGCCTTTCATGAGTTTTATTCAAAAGAATTAGTTGTTGGTTGTATTCTTATGCCATCATAATGGTCTTATTTTCCCCGTATTTAACTCTAGATGTATAGCTAAAGGAATCTTGTTTATTTTTTCTGGTGCTGCATTAATGATTTACGGTATGATCACTATAACAGTAAGGAATAACCCACAGTAACATGATTCTATATCAGTGATCTCACTTATTGTTTTGATGGCTAAGAGTGACATTTTTTTCCCTTTCTTCTTCAGGAGGTGCCTCACCACTTGTTAGATATATTACATCCATCTGAAGGTAGCAATGAATCAGTGGGATTTGCAATTCATAATTTCTGTGCTTATTTGAGTTTCTGGTGCATGAAATAAAAGATTAGATAGGTAATATTAAAACATGTAATATATCTACCTTCTTGCTCCACATAAAAGAGGAAGGTAGTGTATCACATCAGTTGCATCTACGGATCTTGCTGTTTGATTTCTAACTGAGATCATTTCTAGATCTAGGAGTAGCCAATTTAAGAGTACATGCTCCGTCTATACGAGATGGAAGGAGTTTGAGGCAGTGGTTCTGATTTGAAGTATAATATATGATTATTGTGGTGGCTTTCCTCTGTTTATGTCATTGCACTTTTGCTAAAATACCCTGCACTTCCTGCAACTGCAGATTATTCTGTTGGTCAGTTTTTTGAGGATTCAAGGCAAGCAACAAGAGAAGTTCTTAACAATGGTCATGTGCCAATAATTACTGGAGGGACTGGCTTGTATTTGCGTTGGTATGTCTCTAAAACCACATATCATTTTTGGGGCATATGAGTTTGATGTGTGGACATCTCCTAGGTCCAAAAACACAAAATGAGTCTTTGTATACTATACTCTAAGAGACCAGAAGCTGTGCTTGCTCTTGCTGTTTGCAGAAAGCTTTTAATATCATGCAAACCTGTGATTCCTTGAGAGGTTAGATTTCTTTGTAATGTTGTTTGTATACTTTGAGAGATCTTTCAATGGACACTTGCCAATTCCGTGATTCCGTCGTAGAAATCTACATGAAATTTCAGTGTTGGTGATTCATTTGTAGTTGTAGTACCTTATATCCTGCTTTTTGTTTTTTCTAATAACCTTGATATGTTCTTATGCTATTTAAGTATTTATTACTCTTGTAATTTCCCGTGTTGCTAGGTTTATATATGGGAAGCCTGATGTTCCCAAAGCATCTCGTGAAATTACCTCTCACGTGTATGCAGAGCTTGAAAAGTATCAAAAGGAAGGCGATTGGGATGCAGCTGTTCAGTTGGTTCTTGAGGCAGGAGACTTGAGGGCCCCCTCTTGCCCTACAAACAATTGGTATCGCCTACGGCGTAGCCTAGAGATCATTAAGGTCTTAAATTCTTTCTTTATTGTGATTATGCGTCTATGGTCATTGGATGAAAGAATGTATTTTCTTGCTCCTGTCTTTTCTTTCACCATAATTGCAATCCCAGTATAGATTCAAATCTTTGTTCACACAGGAATCATTCGCCAACAATGGGTTTCTCATACTTACAAATAGAAAAGTGTGAACAATGTTTCCTGTCATTGGCACAATTGGCTGTAACTTTTTGCTGCCCCCCAGGAATGAAGCCTTTAACTTACATTTCACTCTGCTTGCAGTCAAGCGGCTCGCCTCCATCCGCCTTTCAATTACCGTATGATTCTTTCAAATCACAGTTCGATTCAGATGTGCCAGATAATTCTCAAGACATTGATGAAATTCAAGAGGGCCGATCAAAAGATTTGGATTACGAGTTCGCTTGTTTTTTCCTTTCCAGCCCTAGACTGGACTTGTATAGATCAATTGATTTGCGGTGTGAAGATATGCTCTCAGGTATGATTTTGGTCGGTTTTCTGGTGTATTTGTTTGTTAGACATACCAATGTCATTGAACTAAGCCAATCTGGACACATACTGCATGTCGAGACTCTTTTATGTGAGTTTGAGTAACATAGATACCTACCCCCTCCTAAAAATTCCAATAAAAAAAAAAATCTCCTTGCTGGTAGTCTTGCAAGCTTGAAGTAATCTGATGGGCTAGAACTTGTAAATTAGATTTTGCAGACATCATAGTGTGTATTTGGTTCAGTGGGGAAAGAAATAAAGGAATAAGTCTTCAAGTGTTCTATCAATGAGTGCTCTTCAACTACTAGAGTTTCTTATGTCCTTGTGTTATGTTTCAGATTGTTTCTGTTATGCGTGTTAAAGTGATCTGCTTCCGTCTTCCCTTACTGACACCCTTTATGGGTTGTGCAAGGCCAGTCACTATGTTCGTAACTCATATGCATCATTTTTCTTTGTGATGTCTGTTCCAAGAAAAAGAGGAAAAGGCATGTTTGTTTGTTTTGCTTTATGGCCCATCTTTGATCTTTCTTTTGTTTCATTATAAAGTATAAATTTTTTCTCTCCAGCCTCGTGTCTTTTGATTGAATTCTGAAAAGAAAATTCCATTTATCCCTCTATGCGCATCTCTCTCTCTCACGCGCGCACACACACACACACACACACACACACAACTGACACACACACATTGTCAATGATATGTTTTGCAATGTGTTAACGTTGCACCTGATTCCAGGTGCTGATGGAATTCTGGCTGAAGCCAAATGGCTTCTGGACATAGGTCTCCTTCCAAATTCAAATTCTGCCACTCGAGCAATTGGTTATAGACAGGTGTGCTTCAGTGATCTCTTTTTCTTGCATATTGTCGTGCATGTATCTGTTCCATTATTTAGATGCATGGCTTTAATACTATTCATTAAAGGATATTCACATTTCACATAACTTGGTTCATTTTTTTATTCCATAATTTATTGCAAGTTATTTAAACTTGCATTGATACTCAGTGCTCACAATAAGTTGGTCTTCTTTATTTCCGTTTGCATCACCTATGTTACTGATTTAAGTTTCCTGTGTCTTTCTTGCCTCATTTTCAATTGAAACTTCTTGTGTTTACTTTATTAGTATGCAAATTATTAGTTTGTCTTAGAGGTTATCCATGCAACTGGGATATACACTTGATAAGTTATGTAGTTTTATGACAGTTGCTATACATTAATGAAGGACCTATTCTTAGATTTGGCTTGAAACTCCTTGAATGCAATTTTTGCTCAAGCTGATGGCCTTTTTTTGTAATTTTTAAATAATGCATTTATGTCATTAATAAAAATAAAAATCTGTTTAGAGATAGTACTAATTTCATAGTGTATTTAGTCAACTGAAAGAGTTGTATCCTTCGATAAAACTGGTGAGTACAGGCTCACAAGGAGTTCAAGGGAACAGAAAGGATATAGATATGTACTAGAAGGATCGAATTAATGAAGGATATTTTACCTGTTTTCCCCTTTGCACCATGTTTATTTTTTACATTGCGTTATAAAAGAATGCAGGACTCGTTCATGTTTCATGTATGATTACTTTAGGGGATGGAATACCTGCTGAGATGCAGAGAGCAAGGAGGTCAGAGTTCCATGAACGATTTCTTTTCCTTTCTGTGGGATTTCCAGAAAGCATCCAGGTTGTTATTTTGCTCCTTCAGTATGCGTGTACTGGATATAAGCCTAAGGATTGGGGAAGAATTTTGATGTGTGGTTCTCTGCACGAGTGATTGTGGAAGCTTTTGAGTCATTGATATTTTGTAGCTTTACAATTATTCATCATGATTCTTATGAAGAAGGCTGCCAGACTGTTCTGTCAGTTGAAAAAGACAGTTTTGGCTTCCGGTGTTGGTGTTTTTTTTTGGGGGGGGGGGGACAAATCGAATTGCCTTGCTTAATTGTCCTTTACTTATTTTCCTGTGGAGTAGTAGGTCCTTTATTTATTTATTTATAATAATATTTACTGTCAAACACATACAAGCTTTTGGTACTTTAGGGCTAAATGTTGCTATATGTGATCCCTCCCATACCCGAATCTATGAAGGCGTCTGTATTAGCGCTATGGTTTGCAATTACAGGTAACAAGATACTGAGATTGACCTTAAACATTCTGCGAATTAACGATGGCTTTCCCAGGAATTCATCGCACTATATTCCCCTTATTGCCTACTATGGCTTTCCCTGAAGATTGATCACATTATATTTCCACTATTGCCAACTGTGGCTTTCCCTGGAGATTGATCACACTATATTCCCCCTATTGCCAGATCTGTCGAAGATGACGTGCATGCTTTCAAAATGATGTCCAAGTCTAATTCAGAGTCCAATCCCTGCGTCAATGTTCATTCTTCCAGCTATGACACCTGCAGTTCTTGATGCCCTTAGGAGTCTCATGGTTATCATCAAGTGTGAACTTAATAGAGAAGTTCTTTTTTAACGATTATAGGTTACACAGTCCCATCAAATTGTGCCTTTCTGCGCAGGACTTTTTAGAATAAAAGAATGCATGTCAATATAGCTCTCAGTACTTTAGGTGGCATACTTGCTTATTTTAGAAGTACAACTGATATATCTCTGGATGAACATCTGCATTCATCTGTAGCTGTCCAGCATTCTTATTTGTCTTTCGCATGGAGTCTTGCTTTCCAAAATAGCAGATATCTTACAAGAATTTACGGCACGATGACTTTGCTTTCTTTTAGTTGCCAAACGGTCTTAATTTTTTGCCTAGTTTGTCTATCGACGTTTGACCAGCAAATGCACAAAAATGTGTAGGAATTTTGCAAAAAGACAACTGACATGGTTTCGTAATGAGCCTATCTATCATTGGCTTGATGCTTCAAAACCCTTGGTATGTCTTCCATCAATTTTGCATTGTGATTGTACGCCCAGTTGAGTCCATGACTCTGAATTTGATCGTGATTCATCCCAAACGGCACCCGCAGGAGAAGGTCCTGGACTTCATATATGATGCATATAATGATGAAAGAGGAACAGTGAATGTGCCAGAATCCCTTAGAATGAAGAAGGATGTGTCGAGCCATCGAGAAGCTGCTGAATTAAAGGCATACAGGACAAAAAATAGGTACTGTGATAACTGAGCTTGAACTGTGATTTTCAATGAGTGAGCTTTCTGACTTTTTACTCCCCTGACTTTTCTGTACTTTTGAGCCTCAAGTCTTTTTTTTAAATTTTTTTTAAAGTACCCTCATCCTGGGATTCATTAGTACTAGCTACCAAGTTCGATCGGGATTTTTTTGGGACTACCCTCTCTTCAGAAGAGGGAAGGGGGAGACAAACACCATGTCGGTGTAGCGGGGCTGCTAAACTGCAGCACTTTTAATGTTTTAGTGGAGGAGCACAGACCAATATAGTGTGGATATGGACCCTGATAATAATTCCAAAAAACTGTACCAATTGAGCTACCTAACAGTCATGATTGCATCACTTCTATAGTTCTTGCTATTGGTAAATGGATAATTGGCTATAAATTTCATGCTACCTTCACTGTGGGTTATATACTAACGGGTAGTATATGCTTACATGAGAGTGCTAAAAATTCACTTGATTTATTACAGAACTCATTGTAGTAAACAGTTAAAAAATTGATGATGAAACTTTTGAGCTCATTAAATTATTTGCATGTGAAGGTATTTTGTTAGTCGTGAAGATTGTGCTGATATTTTGACATGGGTTAAGACAACACACCACAGAGAAGTTGGCATTTAGGTCCTGACAAAGGTCAGGGAGGTTCTTGATACTCATGTTGCTTTTTTGCTTCCTGATTTCTGATTGATCTCCTGTATTAACATTGCATTTTCAACTTTTCAAGCAGTTAGCCACCATACTATTCCAGATGGTGGACTTGTGACAGGCATTGGGGTTTGTTTCTCTACCTCTTACTCTTTTTGAGTAGGAATTTATGATGCAGGCAATTGAAACCTGTCATCTATTCTTGTAGCAGGTTGAAAAATTGTTCATATCATTGATATAATGTAATCATATCATTTTCTTCTGGAGCTATTGGTTGGAAAGGATAACAAACTGCAGACAGCATAGGTTGTCTGAAGAGTAGCAAAACATCATACCATGTATGATTATGATCAGAAGACGCAATTGATGTTGTGGCAATTGCTGTCCGCAGTGAGCCGGCCGGATTTGGACCTGTTTTACTTATGAGTACATTATGTGAAATTCGAACCAATACACGTCTTTGAAGCTATTGGGTGCTGTACTACAAAGTCATGTCACTAATCCATGGATGACAAGTTTTGCCCTTCGAAGCACATCGCTTGATTGTCACCTTTAATTTGAAGTCTTTGTATAGGGGTGAAAAATCGTGTCTTCTACAAGAAGCATAGGTGTGTTGCCGAGTCTGTAAAGAGTAAAATTAGATTGGTATTGGAGGCATCCTTGATTTGATACCCCCCTGCTACGAAGGCCATTTTGAAATGATCTATCGAAGTTTAGTTTGACAAGATTGTTGAGAGGAATGTTTTACGGGTGATTGTATACTGTGTTCACATATGTATGTATGTATGGCTCAGTGGAGTTTGCCAGGATTGCTTTGTACATGTACCGTGAGTATTGATGTTATCCTTTAAACCCAATTATGTCATCGGGTTTTTGTATCAATATGGTACTCATTCAAAGTTTATGGTTAATCAGCTTTGTCATTCAAACTCTTACCTTGAGAAACTAATGTTTGTGGATTGTAAATCCTATTTTGTTGTTCTTATGAGAACGTGATCTTGGCTCTTAGGACACTCTGAGTGTCTCAGAATAGAAGGATTCATTTACCTAAACTGACTTCTATACAGTTTATTCTCTTTAATTTTTGAACTCAACAAATTTTCTGGATTTGTAATCATTTTTCCTCTTTATTTCTTCTATAAGAAAACTTGCCCTGTTATTTTAGTTTGACATTCTCAAATGGTAACTTGCTGTTGTGTCCACGAGATTTTCTTGAACTCAACAAATTTCTTTGAAGAAGAGATGAGAATAACTCAAAGAAGGGCTAAATCATGGACAATAAGGGAGCATGAAAGAGTTCTATGATAGAAGAGAAGATAGGCAAATGAGAAGGACCAAGATTTGGGTCAATCTTTCTATAGTTATATTCGGATCTATTTTTCATGGGGATCACATCATTGAACATTTTACTGATTGTTAAGATATAGATTTGACCTTTTTTTTTCTTTTGATGTTGGGATTTGATTATTTAAATACACTCTTTTTCTTCTCCATGAAGCCATATTTATCAGTATCCTTTAATATTGGCTCTTTATATTATAAGTTAAAAAAACCTGAATAAGATATCATCCCCATGCCCTTTTATTTAACCTATTTTTGCTTCATTTTTCGCATTTTTTGAACAAAGTAATATTCAATTGGAGCTTTCTTCGTAAGATCCTAATTTTAATGAAGAGTCTATACATAATCGAAGAACAATAATTTTTTCTTTCTATAAATTCAGGGCTAATTTCATATTTTTTTAAAAAAGAAGTTACCGTAATTTCTGACAAACAAAAAAGAAAAGTTAATTTTTGGATGCATGCCATGATCCAATTGGCTGCTCACAAAAGAGCGGCTGAGAATAGCTCAATCCTGAAGACATATTCCATTTCCAATCCCATGGCTCTAAAAAAAAGTGTAAAAGATTAAAAAGATGAAAGCACCCATGTCCATGGCTCGAGCCTCAATATCTTCAGTCACTGCATTTTCCCGTCTCTCAGCCCAATCCAACCCAGCAGCCACGCGTCATCTCACCTTCATCCCTGGCTCCCCATTTATAATTCTCACCTTAAACGCTACTCTGAGAGTGAATTTGTTCTCTGGATTTTCTGTGTGTTCCAGAAAGCTGTTCAGCATCTCTGCTTCGGCTTCACCCATGGGTTCCCATGCTAAGAAGGTGAAATCCCTTGTGCCCAGTAAAATTTTCTGCAATTTTGTCTTTGTTTCTTGGATTACCATGTTTCATTTCATCTTTTGCCATCTGGGTCATGTCGTTTTGTTTCATCAATGGCCATTTGGCAAGTTGTCCGTCTTTTTACTTATGTATATTTGTGGGTTTTTCTTCTGATCGAGGAATTCTGTGCGATCAATTCTAATTTCTTGGCTTTTGGTTCTTATTGGGCTTTTTTTCGTGAGGATGTAGGCGCTTCAAAGGCCTCTTTTCTCTTAAATTTGTGAATTTATTTTTTTTCTGTCATAATACTCTCTCCCATGGAAATTCGTATAATTTTGCTGCTGTCATCTTAATTTCTTTCGATGGGTTTTTGTGTTTTCATATGTTGATTCTGAACAAAATCAGTTCCTTTTTAATATTGTGATCAATTTGTTTGGTTATGGGTTCACTTGTGGAAAACTTGGTCATCATCTCTTTCACGGAACTTTGTTAAACTAACTGCTGTTATTTTGATTTTGCTTGATGAGTTTTTGTGGGTTTAGGCATTTATTGCAAAAGTCACGAGTAACTCTTTGAATATCGCGATCAATTGTGTGGCTATCTATGTTGTTGTGAGAATGTATTGATCATAATTCCATCCCTGACATAAGCTTGGTTAATCTGCCTACTTCTACATTGACTTCTGCTCACTGGAAATTTTGTGGGTATAGGCTTTGGTTCCAGTTGCAGATGGGACAGAGCCGATGGAGGCTGTGATTACCATTGATGTATTGAGGAGAGCTGGAACTGATGTGACTGTGGCTTCAGTTGAGAAGGAGCTTAAAGTTGATGCTTGCCATGGTGTCAAAATTGTTGCGGACTCGCTGATAAATGACTGCACACAGACTGTTTTTGATCTTATTTCTCTTCCTGTAATCTCCATTTCCTGCTCTTTTAATCTATTGCTATAAAATTCTGCATTGGTTGGTCTGTGGAACCTTGTATTTCTTTTCTTGTATGTGCGTTGCGAGTACTGAGCGCTGATGTGCATGTGCTTACATGCTTAGCCTGAAAACTTGACTGCTATAAGTTGTTCCCATGTTTCATCTTGTGGGGAGTGAGTATTTTTCTGGTCTGCAGTTGCCTTAAATTGGAAATGGTTTCTGCCTTCTTTTGTTATAAAAGTCGCATGTCTGTGTGTAATTGACTTCTTTTCCCCTCTGACGCATTAGAAATATGTGTCCAAGCCCCCCTCTATAACCATCTTTCTGATATGGTATCAAGTGAGGACTATACTAAAAATGAACCATGAAGATCTCTTTTTGTTTAGCCATTTGATTCTCCTTTTCAGGCGTGATGGACCTTTTTTCAAAGAAAATTTAAAATGCACCTTTCATAATTGGTTTGCTTTGGAAGGGAATATCAGAATTTGTACGGGGGAAATGGTAAATTGTCAAAGTACACTTAAAGGGCAAACTTCGGAGTAAACAAATAACTTATGGCCACACTCTGATTCTTTGAAGTTTGGAAGGATTGCAAATGATTTTTTTTTGGGGGTGGGGGTGGGCGGAAACGGGATCCCATGCTTTGCAATCCTTACATTACATGTCCTGAAAGATTTCTGTTAATCTGGTCGCTATGATGACTGATTAAACAGTTGACTCTTTCTTCGCGGTGCAGGGTGGGATGCCTGGTGCTGCTACTTTAAGAGACAGTAAAGAACTGAAAGATATGGTGGAGAAGCAGGCTGCAGATGGCCGTTTCTATGCTGCAATTTGTGCAGCACCTGCAGTTGCACTGGGTTCTTGGGGTTTGCTTAAAGGGCTAAAGGTAAGATCCGCAGCTGCATTGTTTTTGATCTGCCAAACTGCTACTAAGCAATTTAGTTTGCCTATCGAATCATTATCTTTGTGCTCCTAGTTATTGTCCTTTTTCTGTGGTGCTAGAAGACTACTGCAAAATGTTTCGTTGAATGTTTTATGCTTTTTTTTGTTTATAGTGATAGCCTCGCACTGTTTTAAAAATTTAGAGTCTGCAAGGGGACGTCGTCTCTTGCTTAGATTCCCCCCATCCAAAAAAAGAACGAAAAAAACCCACCCTTTTGTAGAACTCCTGTGTAATAATCTGTTTATGAGTTGATTCGGGCTGCTAATATTGTATCATTATTATGAATCAATGTGCTGATCATTCGGATTATAGAACTCTTATGCATAACTTGGTGGGTTTTATAGGCAACTTGCTACCCCTCCTTTATGGAGCAGTTGCCTTCTTCAGCGTCTGCTGTTGAATCCAGGGTCCAGCAAGATGGGAAAGTTATAACAAGCCGTGGCCCAGGTACGGCTATGGAATACTCTGTGGCACTAGTGGAACAATTGTATGGGAAGCAAAAGGCTGATGAAGTTGCTGGACCACTGGTATGCTCTTTTTTCTGAGCATGATTCGTTTACTCAAGTTACTCATCATACATATTAATTTGGAAGAGGAAACATGATTGTTTCTGTTTCTCGAGCAGTACTAAAGTTAACCTTCTTAAGAGTTAAGACAGTTGTACTGTGTCATTAAATGGTGTCATTAAATGGTGTTAGAATTTATGCTTCAAAGAGTTTAACTTGAAGACTAATGTGGTGATGCTTATTAGTCCCCATTTTGACTGGTTGACTTTTAGAACACTGGAGGAAGGCATACCCTGTTCCATCCACTATTGAATTGACTGAAACCGTGAGAGTGTCAAGTATCTAATGGAATAATATATAGTAATGGAGCACTCGTACTGTTTTTGATATGGGATGATTTCACTGCCTAGACCATGGACTTAATAGACGGGATAGATTCTAAGAAATCTGCATTCTTGGTGCGGTCACTAGTGATTCCTTAAAGCACATGTTACTGCGACTTGTGTAAGTGTCCTATAGAATACTCATTGAAGTGCTAGATTTAGTTGTTTCCAAGGAAATCAAGAGTTTCTTGCTTAACTTTGAAATTTCCCGGCATCATACATTTGTCTAACTTGGATGCTTTGGAACAAGTAACGAGTCTAGATAACATGGCATACAACTACCCTTAAAGGTCTAAGGATGTCAATGTATGAAACATACGCCTTGTAATGATAGCTGTATCCGATGTAGCTTTCACACATTATATGCTGGCAAGGAGTTTCTAATTTTGTGGGTGGATGAGACATGTCGTCTGTTTCCTTGCCTTATCTATGGAGTATTTACTGAGAGCAACTCTTATGTCACGAGACATGAGTTTACTTGTCTATTCCTGATTGTGCTCTTTAGGTCCTTCTTGTCAACTAATAGTACATTGTGAATCTGAGACCAAAGTATTATTGACCTTATTGAATAAATCCTCGTAAAAGTTTGGGACTTGTGACACTTTTGTGGCATTCTATAAAGTGGTTCACTTTCGAGAGAGCCACATTCAGGGCGGCTAATTAATATGGTTGTTAATGACTGGCTCATGTGATTGTTTTCCTGTAAGATCCTGAGAACGAATTCTGTGTTGTGTTTGGAAGATTGAGTCAGTATGTTTTTTCTTTTGCATGTGGATATCAGTATTTCTCCATTTGCCTTGGAAGTAATTGAAAGGGTTATGATATTAATTTGATTGATTCCAGCATCAATTCGATGTCTCCTTTTTAACCGAAAATAGAGATGCCAGATGTTAGACAATATGTTTGCAATTAATGTGTCTTGCATGCATAAGCTGTTTTGGGTATGCAAATTTTATTTTCGTATAAGTGGAATTCTATGTTCTCTCTTGTTGGCTAAGGCAAAGGCAGTGGTACATTGGTATCTGCATATGTGATCACCCTAGTCATGGTGTGAATGTGCGATGGACCTACATGTCAATTGTTGGTCGGTATCTGCATATGTGATCACCCTAGTCGTGGTGTGAATGTGCGATGGACCTATATGTCAATTGTTGGTTCATAATCGTAAGTTCTTAGCACATGTGCTTCTTAAAATTTAAAAGAAGGTATTGGCCGGAAAAGAGTGAAGCATACTATTTCCCGGTTTGTCTGAGTTCACATACACATTTCTGAGTTTAATTCTGTATCCTTTTTTGTTTCCATCATTTGTTGGTATAGATATGTACTGCGTTTGTATTACCTTGTTGATTTGTTTCATGTAAATATTCATTCAGCTCATGCGGCCCAATCATGGGGATGAATATGTAATAAGGGAGCTGAATCCAATGCCATGGACATTTACTGATAGCCCACAGGTAAGAGTTGGCCTTATGCTTTAACTCTTTTAAGTTTCAACATGTACTTTAGGACCCCAGCAGGTAAGTTCTTTTCTCCTTTTGTGAAAACCCCAAAATAAAGTCCTTTTTAACTGATGTTAGTAGTAAAAATCATCTCTATCTTCTCAAATACTTTATTAAAAATAGCGCCTTAAGTGATATTCATTTATCTTCTCAAGTTAATGAAAACAATGCAATAAATGATGTTCCCTTAGTGAAAATGATGATGTACAGACATACAGTGTGACTACTACTACTCGCGGGACCAAGAAAAAAAGGATTCAGTTCCCTTTACGATATGGTGGAACCAAGCGAAGTTCGTCACTTTATCCACTTATCCATTACGCCTTAGTCAAAACAACAATTCATTTTGACCAAACCACCTAACCGAGTTTAATTTCATTTATTTGCACGACGTGTCTCTTTTTACATACCTAGACAAGATTATCTTTTTGAAAGAAGGTGTAGTAAGTTGGTCCCTATACTTCCATCATCATCCTCTAGTTTCTTAATGAAGTTGCTTCTCTGTTTGTCAAAGGCTAGCCCTTTCACCTTCCCCTTCCTCAATTTTTGACCACTAATGACGCTTTGTCTGGTTAATCTGCGTGGAAAAGCTTGTTTTAGATGCCACTAATAGTTTAGGATCCGTAAGTGTCTTTTTAAAATCTATCGATTTAGGCCACTAATAACTGATTAGGGTTGACTTTAGCAAGGGGAAAATGATGAAGGGCATGATCTTCAGGAAGCATGCCACTGTACATTGTGTATAGCGAATGATGCTTGAACAAAATGATTAGAGGGTGTCATGCTGGTACTGATGTAAATTTTAGAAGAGAAGGCTAAGAAAACAATCCCATAAGATCACACAAATATTACAGCTTGCAGGCCTTTTGCAAGTCCACTGGCTAGGTGTTCCTTAGGGATTATGTGAGTCTGCTGGTAGAGCCAAATGAGTGACAGAACTTGCTTCAACTTCAGAATCTGCTACTTTGCAGTTTTAGATAAGAAATTAACCATCGAGGATTGCTGATCTGGTGACATAATTTTTTGTCCTTTAATCTGCTTAAATTCCAGCAGGTTATTGTATGAGTTGTTTCCTTGGTTGGTTTGTTGCCACAATGACCCATTCATGATTTTTGTGACTTAGCAAATCATTATTCCTTTCCCTTCAATATTACCCTGCCTGATTTTCTGTTTTCCTCCTGGAGAGTCAAATCTGGTGGGGTATCAATAAAATTTACTGTGGAAAGGGAAAACAAAAAGAGTGGTGTGGTGGGTTTCATTTAGTGAAAGAGCCTCTTCTTTTTGACAAGTAATAAATAGGATTAGTAAAATACGTAACGCTCTGGTGTTAATGAAGCATGCAGGATCTTAAGCGGTTTTGCTATTTCCAAATCATTTTTAAACCTGTCTCCTCACTCTTTCCCTTCGTTTTATTGATCATTTTTCTAGTATGTCACTAAATCCAAATGAGTTTACAAAAAGGTCCTGATTTGTCCCTTCATGGTATATATACATACTATGGGGAACAAAGAAGACAAGGTTGCACTGAGGTATAAGTGTGTTGTGCGTTGTTGAATATCAAAACATCCCAGACAGACTTTTGTTTAATTACCCTGTCTATTGCTGAGGAAGTAGTTTGTCATCCACTGTGTTCACATTCACTGTTTCATAGTTCGCATGTTGGGAATTGGGATCAGTTATTCCTTTTCTGGTACCAATTTTCCAAGTGACTTGGGTCTGCTGGCCCCCAGATTCTCGTACCTATAGCTGATGGCTCAGAAGAGATGGAGGCCGTAATTACAATTGATGTCCTACGCCGAGCTAAAGCTAAAGTCGTGGTAGCCTCTGTTGGAGACAAGCTTGAAATAGTGGCTTCTCGAAAAGTGAAGCTGGTGGCAGATACACTTGTTGATGAGGCTGCAAAAAGCTCATATGACCTTATTGTCTTACCTGTAAGTGGTGTAAATTTGCGCTGCCTCTTTTTCCTTTCCGTTTATCCTTTCTTTTCTTTTCACCCCTGGGACTTAAGGGTAGGGTCTTATGATTGCCAGGGTGGACTTGGTGGGGCCCAGGCATTTGCTGCCTCCAAGAAGTTGGTTGAGCTGCTTAAGAAGCAGAGGGAATCAAACAAACCGTATGGAGCTATATGTGCATCCCCAGCTCTAGTCCTTGAACCCCATGGCTTGCTTAAGGTGAAAGTCTCAGCCATTTGTATATTTCAAGCTGGCAACCTGAAGCTACCTATTTGCGTTCATTTTGTTGATAATGATAATATTTTCCGGGTTTTCAGGGTAAGAAGGCAACAGCTTTCCCACCAATGTGCAACAAATTGTCGGACCCCAGTGAAATCGAGAATAGGGTTGTGATCGATGGGAACCTTATTACCAGTAGAGGGCCTGGCACTAGCATGGAGTTTGCGCTTGCTATTGTGGAGAAATTCTTCGGCCGTGAGAAAGCAATTGAGATTGCTAAGACAATGTTGTTTGTGCATCCATGAAGACTCCAATCTTACCAGTACTATCAGAATTAGGGGAGAGGAGCTCTCTATCTTCATGAGTTGAGTTTGCACTGTTGTCCAATGTTTATAAATAAGCTGGTCAGGATTATGATCAGTGGAATGGTCTTCGGCTGTCATGTTGGTGAGCCTGTGAGTTTACGAGTACTACAATTTTGTGCTAAATGGAATGTAATCAGATCGGATCTGTTATGAACTGTGTAAAAGAGTTTCAGTGTTGAAACCAAAAGAAATGGGCGTTTAGATACGGGAATGATGGTTGGTTAGGTTAAATGTTGCACACTTGTTCGAGCAGGCATGCAGGGTTTTCTATGTAAGCAATTAAGCATAGAAGTACTTGGTAAAGCATGATAAAATATAAAATGTGATTATTTAATTATATTTTTTGATATTTCAAATTAACCAGTTCCACAATTTCGAACAGATGTTAATTCTGGAAGTTTAGATCGTTCAACTGGGATAAAATTGGATTTAATTCTGATGCGTACCAAACCAAAACAGAAAGTATTTTCAGATGCAAAACCTTGAGGTGAAATACTAAGGGTCTGGTTTTTTTGTTGGTAAATCATAATTTATCAACTTTAACTAATTTCAATAAAAACATATCAACTTCAATAAAAAAAATACTAACTTCAACCTATTATAATAAAAAATATATACCAACTTCTTATTTTCATTTTCACCAACTGAATGTCCTTAGGTATAATCACAACCCTCTTAAATGCAAATTCATAGTAAGTGCTCTGTTCTTTTCATGGATAAAAGGGTGAAGTGAATTCAAATAAATTGATATAAATTAAAGTCAATTAAATTTTTTTTATGTAATAAATAGAACTTCATTAAAATAATAAAAGTATATTAAAGTTAAAATAAGTTGAAATAGATTAAAATAAATTAAAATGAATTGAAGTTGATATTTTAAATTTAACCCACAAAAAGAATAAACCCTAACTACTCCTTTGGGATAATATAAGATTAATCAATATCATTGCAAGATTTAAGCTTATTATTCTTCCCATTGGTTGAAAAAAGTGGAGTAATTGCTTTTTTTCTTTTTAGCTAATCTTAGCATAATGCGTCACTATCAACCATTTCAAATAAATGTTAAATTGAGTCCAAATTTCTTTAGTTAAGACGAGTCATTCTTGCACCATTTGAATAGCTGTAATTTTGCACAAATCACACTGAAGCCATGTCCAAAAATTGATCAAATGAAATAAATAGGCTTTGAAAAATAGGAAGAGAGAAGTTTTTTTTTCCATTAACCAACAACATAAGTACCTTGCTAACTACTGACAAACATTGACGACTTGAGATTTCTAACCCAGATTTGATAAGCTGATATACAATACATCTAACCTCAACAAAGCAAATAACAAACCCCAAAACACAACACCATCTAATGAAAACCAAATCATCAAACCCTAACCCTAAGCCCTCTCACCTCGAATCCTCCTGGCCAGCTGAATATCCTTAGGCATAATCGTAACCCTCTTAGCGTGAATTGCACACAGATTCGTATCCTCAAACAACCCAACCAAGTAAGCCTCGGCAGCCTCCTGAAGCGCAGCAACAGCAGAGCTCTGAAATCGAAGATCAGTCTTGAAATCTTGAGCAATTTCTCTCACTAACCTCTGAAATGGGAGTTTCCGAATGAGAAGCTCAGTGCTCTTCTGGTACTTCCTGATCTCCCTCAGCGCCACCGTCCCTGGCCGGAAACGGTGGGGCTTCTTCACTCCGCCGGTGGCCGGGGCCGATTTCCGGGCGGCTTTGGTGGCGAGCTGCTTCCGTGGGGCCTTCCCACCGGTGGATTTACGGGCGGTTTGCTTAGTTCGCGCCATTGATGGGAGCAAATTAAGAAAGACAGTGAGAATTTAGAGGTTCTGAATTGGGAATTTGGGTTGGATTCGATTGAATTGTCCGATGGTGATGTTTAAGGGGGGAAGGGGTTTTATAGAGGGAAGTTTGAAATTTTGGGTGGAGGGAACGGAGGCATCTGGGCCGTTGGGTTTGGATGGTGATTGACGGTGGGGATTGATTTTGATGATTTTGCACACGGATCGTGAGAGTTTTTTGTGGCGCTCTGGGAAATGCAGAGCGGGGACTTTGAAATTTTCGTTTTTGTGGTGGTTCCGAAGCGCAAAGTCTCTATTCCACATTCCAGTGCATGTACTCTTATATAATATATAAATAATTATATATTAAAATATAATATATATGACAAATACAATCTAAAAAAATATATATAAAATAGATATGAGAGCACGTGCTCATGGATGTACATAATAATCTGCCGAAGTTCAAAGTTGGAATTAAACATTTCATCATTTCAATTTTCATTACTTTATGAAACACAATAGAGGGTCTTGCGCCAGTCCAAAAAATAAAAAATAAAAAATAAAAAATTTGAATGTACAATATTGGAGAATCATTGACTCACCATAGTCTCATAATTATGCATGGCCAAAGTAGGATCCTATCCAAGGTTGTCAAGATTAACCGACAAACGAATAGACAAAAACCTACTTTAATTTCAGGGGAAAAGGGGTTCAACAGATTGTGGGATAGTCGGAGGCTATGAGCTAGCACTAATAGCAGAGTTTGTGGGATAAATACGAGCCCAGTTGCGGAATTATCGAGCTATGTTTAGCGAGGTCGTGTCTTATATTGGCGCTCTGCTTTGCAGTTTATTTCATAATGCCGCAATGTTTTATTTTTGTTCCATAATGCCATTGTGTTATCGATTTTGTTTGCAAATGACACACGATAATTTACTATCACATGTAATATTCACATTAGAATAGTGATACTCTTTTCATTCCAAGTATACCTAATCAACAGGTCGGGGAGTCGCCTGACCCATCCCGACCTAACCCTAACAAATGAGGGTTATGGTTGGCTTTTTTTTTCTCTAACCTGCCTCGACTCTCAAATTGAGGGCACCCGACTATGATGAGGGTCGGGTTTGGGTAAAAGTTTTGACCTTCTGACCCGATCTGCTGACCCTCACTTTTAAAAAAGAATTAAAAATTAAAATAAAAATAAGATACTTTTGGTTTCATTTGTTCAAAACTTTTTTGCTTTCACTTTCCCATCTCCCCTCGGCATCTTTCCCGCAGATACCTCACCAATTCTCACTAGTTCGTAACCTTCTAATGCTCATTCTCTGATGTTTGGAGTAGTCATTTTAGTGAACTCATCGATCTATTGGTTTAATGATTAAATTACACACTAGAGTGTTTGTAGTTGCAGTACGCTTCATTGGAGTATTATATTGTCATTTGACCTTTATTTTATAAGATGTTTAATTTTGACCTTTATAAAAATTAAAAAAAAACTTAATGAAAAATCTCACTTTCTATATCGATAGGTTTAAGGGTCGGGTCTGACCCGATGACTTGAGGGTACCCGCAGGGTTAGGGTCAGGGTTAAGAATATGCCGACCCGCATGAGGGTCAGGTAGGGTCAGGATTAAGAAAATCATATTTGTCGACCCTCATGACCCGATCCTCAATCCAACCTGACCATCAATTTGATCAGGTTTAATTCAAAGTAACAAAAATAATAAGTAAAAGTAATTTATTATTTTCATTTATTCTCATTTTATCTGAGAATAATAAAAATGATTTGTTTTCATTTAATGAACAAATTAGTTTCGTTTATCTAAATTATTGTTGTTATTGGTGCTTAATAACCTAAACCAAGCCACTGGCTCGCCACCTACCACTGCCATTGTTGCTGGCATCAAAGGACTTTGTGCTTGGTCAAACGTTGATCGACGTCAGCCACACGCCCCACCAACCGCCCATCCAAGAATAAATACTTTAGGATGAAACTTACTTATTGATTTAATCGCTGCTTGTACTCATCTTGGGAGGCAAACTTTTGTAGGGGAATATTATATCAAGTGAATTGGGAAAACTTACTTGGATAGCTAAACGTCAAGTGAGCAATACTTACAGCAATTTCAATGCTTTGCTCGCTTCAAGAGAGAGAAACGCGAGCGACGGAATTGGTAAGGAAAAGAGATTCATTGGGCAGCTCATGCAAACCACCTCACTGAGGAGAGCCGGCTCCTACGGCTATGTGGATGCTTTTTTATTTTTTTGATTAATTGTTCCTTTTTTTTTAAATTCTAAAAATAGAATTGTGTGTTATAAAGTGGGTCCATTGGTATTATTTTATTTGGTGAGCCAAAGTGACGAGTCTTTCACTGGAAAGAGTGAGGATTGTGAGACAGAAAATTAGAGAAAGGGTTGATGTGGCAGTGATAGACCCCCACCGATGAGCCAAAAAATTGACTCACCGCTGGGATTGCTCTTAGTGAGACTAGGGATGGCAGTATAATCCGAATTCGATGTAAATCAGATCCGATTTGTGGCAAAATTATCCAATTCGAATCCAATAAAAAATAATCCGATTCAGAGTCCGATAAAAATAATCCGAATCCGACTCCGATCCGAGCGGATTTGGATGAGAGTCCATCCGATCCGATATCTTTTTCTAATAATTTCAACTTTTTTTGAAGATAAAAAAATCTTAATATGATAACTAAAAAAATATCCACATAAGGTTTGCACTCTATGTGTAATACACTTTTATTTCTTAGCTAATCTCTTCTTCTCTCTTGATCTTTTTCTCGTTCTCTTATCTTTGTCAATCAAAGTTGTACTTTCTCCCTTTCTTTCCTACTGTTGTACTATTGTCTATCCCTTTCACTCTAAAGTGAATTTGCATTCTCTTTTTCCAACACATTTTTCCTTTAACACATTGAAATGTTTAATATAAAAAGCTATTAGACATTAAAGAGGTATTTAATATTGTACTTACAAGTGGGCAAAAATAAGGTTGGAAATAAAAAATTGTGTAAGTACTGAATAAAAATATATAATCGGATTATATCCGATTATATCCGGATTTAATCCGATCCGAAACCAATCCGAATTCGATTTAACATCCGATCCGACGGAGTCGGATTTGGATTGGATTTTCAAATCCGATTATTAATTGGATCGGATTTAGATGTCTATACATTCGATCCGAATCCGACCCGTTGTCATCCCTAAGTGAAGACCTAAATTTATAAGTCAGATTGACTAGATTTTAACAGTAGCACCATGAAAAATGTAGTCGTCACCCCCTTTAATGGTACAATTGCTATCTTTCTTAGTCATCTTTGCCTTTCTCAAACTACAGTAGTTTGACAGAAGCCCTCTCTTTTGAAATATAATAAGTTATTCCTGCAGACTGCAATATCATATATATAGTCATTATTTTCAATGTTTCAATAGTCATTGTTTTCCCTTGGATAAAAATTTAATAGATACTAGTTGTAATGTATAGCGTGTGGTCACTCCTATAGAAAGTTTTAGGTGTGACCATCTTACATAAGATATATCACATAAGATGGATACTTTAAAGGTAACTTTTAATAATAATTGGAGGTGACATTATTTATGAAGGAGCGACTATGATAAACGTCACTACTATATTCATGATAGAAGTAATTACCAGATGAACTACTAGTCACCCCTAAAATGAAGAGTCATGCTATAATATATTATTAGTTATCTCAAAATCTTTAAAAAAGTCACCTACAAGAGAATTAATCTCACAATAATCTTTGTATGAGATGGTCTTATCCAATAATTTACCTCAATCAACTTCGACCAACTTCAATCTACTTCAGCCCAATTCAAAAAAAAAATAAAAAAATATTTACTTTAGCATACTTCAACTAATCTCAACCAACTATACCCATTTACCAACCCATATTTTCTAACGAAAAAAATAGGCCCTTAGTATAATGCATAACTGTCACTCCTGCTAAATAGTCATCCACCAGACGACCACTTCCCCCTGTAGCAAGATAAATTAGTCAACTTGTGTAGGAACAATAGGCACAATGCACATTGTATGAAGCTCCATTCCGACAAGTTCTCTAATCGGAGTTTCATTTGTGTCCATAACGCATTAAGCTACAAATATGATGAAGCAATCGGCAATGGGATTAATCATTCAATGGACAAATTATTTAACATCTCAATGAAAGTGACAAAGCAATGGTACATACAATGGAATTTGTGATGATTGTGGAACCTAACAATGTAGAGATATCATTTCTAATATGCCATCAGGGTCAAAAATAGTCTAATATACCACTGAGAAAATCTAAAGTATCTAATATGTCACAATTGAGCCCCGCAAACTGGCTACAATAGATAAACCGAGAGAAGGAAAAAACAAATGAACCAAAAAACAAAAAAAGGAAAACTTACAAATTATGTTTAAACGTCAATTCAGATTCCCTCATTCCTCATTGCATGTTTATGCCCTGAACTGTGGCTTTCGTAAACCCTAAAAACATGCTTGCTCCTTTGTAGATGGTTGCAGTCGAAATAATCAACCTAAATCCATACGGTATTGTCCGAATTTGTTAGTCTTTGATCAAAAAGTAGTCCCACAAACCTACTTATCAGGTATGTGCTTAAATGCGATGGTTTATTGATGGCTCAAGTATGTTGGTTGTATGCTATTTATATGAAGAAACACGTTTGATATGTGGATGGTGAACTGTGTTTAAATTCGTATTGTTTTATGGGTGTAGTATCATATGTATACGGTTTTTTGCTTGATGGAAAAGACATCTTTTAGTTTATGAAGTCCTCCATGATGAATTGAGTGGTTTAATGAAGATCACAGTAAAATTAAATGGGAAAAACATAAACAAGTTAAATATGTCGCAATATGATCATGAACAAGTTAAACCTCGTAACTATTTATTGAATTGTAAATTGTTTAACGCTTGATAATTTGTGTTATGAGTGAATGATTTATGAACTTAGTCTTGATTCTTATTTGATCCTTGCAGAATGTCGAAGAAGGTAGTGTTACATATATATCATGGTGGTGGTTTTCAAAGGATTCCCCATTTGGTGTATTGTGAGGAAGATATCAGTGAGTTTGAGTGTGATGCAAAAAATCTTAGTGTTGACAACATTAGAGACAATATTATTGCATTGGGCTACTCAAAGAGAAATATTAAAGTTATTTATCTTAGCAAGCTGAATTTCATCTTTGAGGAGAGCTTAGTGGCAATCAATAGTGACACCGAGGTGAATGAGCTATGTCTTTTAAGCTCAATTTTAGGTTATGTTTGTTTGTATGTTGAGTACAATGATGAGACAAAGTTAGAGAGATATGATAGTGATGCAATGGTTGATGATGATTTTAATGACTATGGGTTGGATGTTGATGATGAAGAAGTTGCTAGAACAATAAAGAAAAAACAAAAATTGGACAAGGGTCATCTTGCCAATTTAGGAGCACTTAGGGATGAAGGAGTTGAGTTCATAAGTGGGGGTAATGTCTTTGATGGTATAGATGCGTTTGAGACAAATTACCAAGATTCAGATGATGCAAATAGCCCTCCCAATACCAAAACAGATAAGGATGATAATGATGAAAGAAGAAAGGGTAAAAAGAGAAGGACAATTGTATTACCCCATTACAAGGAAGGGACAACAAAAGATGGGGTGTATTTGGAAGCAGGTATGATGTTTGTAGATAAAAAGAAACTTAAGGAAGCCATTGAAGATTATCAAATGTATAATGGATATGGTTTGAGGACGGTTAAGAGTGATATGCACAGACTGTATTTAGTTTGTAAAGCAGAAGGGTGTGAGTGGACTTTGTTTGTTTCAAGACCACGAGGGGAAAAATCATTTTAAATTAAGAACATGTTTATTCCTTATTGTTATGTACCTTATAGTTTTGAGAGGGGCATGAGGACGATTTCTAGTGATTGGTTGGCCCGGAAATATAGGGAGAAGTTTAGATTGCAGCCAAGTTTGAGGTTGAAAGAGCTACGAGATATTGTGGAAAAGAAGCATAACTATAAGCCATCGATGTCCACATGTGTAAGGACTCGAGCGAAGGCTTGAGCATCCATCCTGGGGGATTTTAGTCAACAGTTTGGCATGATAAGATCGTATGCTGCTGAGCTCCTTGAGAAGAATGCAGGTTCAACTGTGAAGATTGACGTACAAATAGAAACACACATTTTCAAGAGTATCTATATTTTCCCTAGTGCTTTAAAGAGAGGATTCTTACATGGATGTAGAAAAGTGCTCTCTTTGAATGGATGTTTCTTGAAGGGGACTTGGAATGATCAAGTGCTATGTACTATTAATCGGGATGCCAACAACCAGATGTACCCCATCGCTTGGAGCATGGTACATGTGGAGAGTAAGGAGACATGGTTATAGTTTGCACAGTTCTTGCATGATGACTTGGATATGGGGGTTGGAGTAGGATGGATTATAATTTCATACCAATAGAAGGTAATGAGATATATGGTTTTTTTTTTAATACAGTTAACCCTATATATGATAATTTTATGTCCAGAATTAATGAGATTTATGTTGTTATTTGTTGTTTAGGGCCTTGTCGATGCAATTGCACATTTCTTACCTCAAGCCGAGCATAGATTATGTGCACGACTTGTATATGCAAAGTCGAAGAAGAAATACAAAGGGTTGCAGTATAGAGACGTGTTTTGGAAAATAGCAAAATCGTCCAATGAAGTGCACTACAGCAAACATGTGAAGGAGATGCAAGATCATGATATTGGTGTGTGGCAATTATTAGAAAATAAGAACCCCAAGCATTTTTGTAGGGTTTTCTTCAAAGAATATGCCAAATGTGACTCAGTGGCAACAATATGGCTAAGATCTTCAATGCATTCATAATAGAGCATAGGTTTAAACCTACCGTAACTATGCTGGAAGACATCTTTCAGTCAATCATGACAAGGGTTGCATCGAACAAGAAGATTGCTTACCGTTTAGATCTATCGATATGTCCTATACTTTTGAAAAAAGATAGAAAAAGAGAAAAATCAATAATGATGGTGGCAAGCAAGCCCAGGAGGTAATGGTATGTACGATGTCAAGCATAATAGTGAAGGATTTGTGGTAGACATATTGGAAAAGACTTGCACATGTAGAGCATGATTGTTGAGAGGAATTCCTAGTTGTCATGCCTTAGCAGTGATGAGAGAGGAGAAATTAAATCCAAACCCATTTATCCATGGCTGCTATTGTGTCGAGATGCTAGAAACATTTACACACATGCATTACAACCATGCAATGGTTCAAACATGTGGGCTCCATCAGAACATGATCCCATTATCGCCCCTAAATTCAAAAAGAAGAAGAGAGGTTATTATAAGTTCGAAAGGAGGCTAGAGAAACGGGAAACAATATCTCGTACGTCGTATGGAATTATACATAGAGTTGGAGGGACAGTTAAGTGCTCTACTTATGGCGGCTGTGACCATAACAAGAAGACCTACAAGCATAAGGTGCTAAGAATCTTTACATTTTTTCCTTTGTGCCTCATTGGCTTTATGCTAATGTCTTATTTTTTTCAGCCACCAAGTTCAGCTTCCTCAAGTACTATTGCTGTAACTTAACCAAGTGCTCCACCTTAATCTGCGCTTGCTGCTGCTCAACTGGCTTCTGATTCTGTTGTTGCTGATGCTTCTGTTGGTCACACAACTGATTCTGTTGCTGCTAATAATGCTTATGTTCATCGTCAATTGGGGAACCTCCCAGTCAAGAGAGCACCAAGGAGTTCTCAAAGCGGGAGGGTATTCTAACACAAGATAACCAAACTTTGACAATTTGGGATGTATGACCTCCAAACTCTGAGTTAAGGCTTCTTTTTTGGGAACAACAATTTGAACTATTCTTTAAGTTGTGTAAGCAGTTTTTGGTCTATTTTAGTCCTACATCTTCCTCAGTTCTTCAGCTTTTTCATCAGTTTCTTGCTCACAATCTGAACTGAGGCAAATGTTTGTGTATAAACGTTCAGCTTCATCATCTGTTGTAAATTCAGACATGGTTGCCAATATAGACATGACAGTTCAGCTTCTTCCATTTGTAGTTTCTGTTTTTAGTTCTAATTCTGCTGTAAATTAAGACATGGCTACTAATTTTAAGGCTATGTTCTTAGTTCTAATTTTGCTATGCATTGGTCACTTTGACTAAACAATCGTTCAAGGGTTACAACCACCAACAATGATCTCAATTTCAAGACAAAACTCAGTTTCTCCGTGAATGAGTCGTCCAAATAGTTTTTAAGGAAACTAAGCAGCAGTATTGGCATGGTCAAAACTCACTTGATGTGCAAAATATCAATAATGGTTGAATTACTACATCAACATGTAAACAATGCAACAACAACATAACATAACTTCCATTGGTTTCCTTCGAAAATACATTTCTTTAGTCAATGAAAGGTCATTGCTACACTACACTATAACATAACTAATCAGACAATTTCAAGACATAACTCAGTTTCTCCATGATTGATTTCTTTGCAATACAATTACAATCACCACTTGCTAACATATCTAAATTACCAACATTTGATATCACTGTAACTAGAATCAAAGCATCAACCCAAATCATCCCCCAAAACCATCCAACTCAAATAAGAGCATTGGCAAATGAAATTTGACACCAAAAAATTTCAAACTTTCAACAATCCTCTACATTATTTCTCCCAACACCAACAACATAGCTAGCTACAACAATCATAACAAACAATAGCATAGCCCAAATCACCAACCTCTCTCTGTTATGCCACGGTTTCATCTCCATCTTCAAAGCCATATTCTTTTCCTTAATTCTTACCAAATTTTGTTTGTCACATTCCCAATCCTTCATAAGCTTTATCATTTGCTCGTTCTTCGCAAGCAAACTTTCATTTCTCATCATCAAACCAACCACATTCAATCTCACTTTGTCACAGAGGGAATCGTCTGTTGGAAAATTGAATAATAATAGCTGCTGGATGGAGAAGGAGATGACCTGTGTCGTGGTATGAACCACTGACCTAAAAGCTTAATTCGCCCGACTTAGGTGCAAATCGTTATGGCGAAGAAGCTCCCCAAGGTTTAACACAGCCATCTTCGCACTCGTGCACTCGAGGGAGAAGTTTTGGAGTATAGCAACTTGTATGCCCAGGAAGTAGATAGGAGAAAAGAGAATGTGTTTTCTGTGTGTTCTGCAGACTTGCAAAAGGGTCTCTTTTATAGTGAACTGGAGAAGAGAAAAACTGTCAACCAAGCAATAAAGGAAGGCATGAAACGGGGACAGAAAATCAGGTGAAGAAGAGAATAATGTAACTGAAGGATTAATGGGGAGAGGATAGGATTACAGCAGCTCATACGCAATCAATCCTCTCAATAATTCCTCCAAAAAATTATAGTGTAAGGCGCAAGCTCACAGTCCCTTCAACCCCCCTTAAAACGTGGCTTCAAGTTATTCGACAAGTGCAATAAGAGTGGGATATATAAACTCTTCAAGTCACTCCCAAAAGTTCCATGTGGGACAACAAAAGAGATAGAGAGAATAAGTGAACCCCTTTTGGGGTGCCATTACTCCAACATCGTCCACCCACTGGAAAAAAAATCATACCCCCCAAGCCTGTCAAAACATTTGCATCTAACATACCTTCGAATAGAATTTTTCACTATCATGCTAATAATAATCATGCATCTAAAACTACAATTATATAGCCTCTCACAAGTGGAAAAACACAAGCATGATCTACATGCATGAGTTGGGATTCATGCTGTTGAAGCAGACATTTTGGGTCTCTAGGTTACAAAATCAAGTATGGATTGTAAAGAGGATTTCAATTTAGCAAGTTCTTGCGTGGAATGGTTGACAATTTCTAAGGTTTGCTTCAAGGGAGCGGTTCTAAGCTTTAATGAGAAGATGATAAAGGAGGGAGAGTTTTGGGAGGGCTTAAATTTAAGCCTTGAATTCATTTGTTTTTTCCTTCTCCTAGTTCACCTATTGTAGCTAATCTACAAGGCCCAACCATGGCATATTAAATACCTTATATTTTCTCAATAACATATTAGGCTATTTTTTAACATAAGTAGCATATTAGAAACATTAAGAACAGTCAATGGTATGCTTACCAAGGTACTCAATTATCATATGTAATCAAATTGGGTAAATTATTAGGCGAGCAACTTCCAAAGAACTATAAGTGATCAGCAAAAATTAAAGAGGAAAGTGCTGGACTTCAGAGATGATGCGAGTGTTTGTCTTTTTATTTTCATGGATATATCTATTAACTTAACAACACCATCTCACAATTTTTTTATAAGACAATCTCATTTAAGATACATTATAAATGTACGGTTGATTTTGAATTCCTTTAGTTATGACAATTCATTCTTGCATGATTTGAGACTCTTGTAATTTTGCGCATGCCCATAAATCATCTCGAACCCATCAGCAAAATTGATCAAATAAAGTTGGCTTGAAAAAGATATGAAAAAAGGAGATTTTTTTCCCCCCGTAACCAACATAAGTGCCTTGCTAACTACTGACAAACATTGACGACTCAGAAATTTCTAACCCAGATTTGATAAGCTGATATACAATACATCAAACCTCAACAAAGCAATAACAAACCCCATAACACAAACACTCCTAAATCACCATCTAATGAAAACCAAATCATCAATGCCTAACCTTAACCCTAAGCCCTCTCACCTCTAATCCTCCTGGCCAACTGAATATCCTTAGGCATAATCGTGACCCTCTTAGCATGAATCGCACACAAATTCGTATCCTCAAACAATCCAACCAAGTAAGCCTCGGCAGCCTCCTGAAGCGCAGCAACAGCAGAGCTCTGAAATCGAAGATCAGTCTTGAAATCTTGAGCAATTTCTCTCACTAACCTCTGAAATGGGAGTTTCCGAATGAGAAGCTCGGTGCTCTTCTGGTACTTCCTGATCTCCCTCAGCGCCACCGTCCCTGGACGGAAACGGTGAGGCTTCTTCACTCCGCCGGTGGCCGGGGCCGATTTCCGGGCGGCTTTGGTGGCGAGCTGCTTCCGTGGGGCCTTCCCACCAGTGGATTTACGGGCAGTTTGCTTAGTTCGCGCCATTGATGGGAGCAAATTAAGAAAGAGAAAGTGGGAATTTAAGGTTTTGAATTGGGAATTTGGGTTGGATTCGATTGAATTGTTCGATGGTGGTGTGGGGGAGAGGGACAGTAGGTTTTATAGAGGGAGGTCTGAAATTTTGGGCGGAGGGAATGAGGGAATCTGGGTCGTTGGATTTGGGTGTCAATGGACGGTGCGGATTGATTTTCATGATTGGCACACGGATTGTGAGAGGGTTTCGTGGCGCCGTGGGAAATGAAGGGCGGGGAGCGGGAGTTTGAAATTTTCGTTTTTGAAAGTTCAAATTGAAGATTTCATGGCTTTGTGACAACTGACAATCGAGATTATGCCACCAATTTTTTTAGGATTAGCCAAAACAATAAGAAATGTGCATTTACTTGGCTACAAAAAAAAAAAGAAAAGAAATGTATTAATATATGCAGTTAAAAATATGATTAACTAGTTAAACTGTTAAAGAGTAGATTAGTTATTGCTTTAGCAAGATTAGTTACAACAGATTGTACATACAAGTTGTACTTTCAAGAATTAATTAGTTTTGTTCTCCAGTTTGTTAGTTAGTTAGATTTCATTCCCTCTCTGTATATAAGCCTCATTGTATCTTTTTTCCCTCAAATACATGTATGCTATAATGATTGAATATACAACATAGTTGTCATCTTTCAATTTCTATGTTCATCTCTTCACAGAAGCAAAGTTTAACATGGTATCAGAGCATCTAGGTTATGATTTCATCCTGGCATTTTCCTTTTTCTTCCTTTTCGATCAGTTGATTTGTACCCTCAATTGATCAAGCTTCATCAGAACAAACACAAATTTCTTCCTAATCGATCGATTGTTTTATATCAACAATTGATCCAGCTTACATTACAGGCATTAGGATAGATCAATCAGTTCTAGTTCTTGATCATTAATGGCATCTCTAGACCCAAAAGATTCAGAGTCAAATGATTCTGGACAGAGAAGGCATCATGAGAATTACAATAGTGATCCTCTTTACCTGTCTAGTTCTGACTTTCCAGGCATGCAACTTGTTAATGCCAAATTGAATTGTTCAAATTTCCAGAAATGGAGTCGTGCAGTGAAAATAGCATTGAAAACCAAAACTAAACTTGGTTTTATTGATGGATCCTATGCTAGACCTACTGTAGAATCATCATACTACAATCAATGGATTAGGTGTGACAATATGGTTTTTAGCTAGCTGCTAAACTCCATGGTCAATGATTTAGCTGAAGCATTTCTTTATGTCAATTCTGCTGCCCAACTTTGGGGTGAACTTACTGATAGGTTTGGCCAAAGTAATGGTCATCTGCTCTATCAATTAGAGAAAGAAATTTTAGAATTATATCAGGGAAACGATTCTGTGGCAATTTACTACACTAAGACGAAACGACTTTGGGATGAATTAGATGATATGTCCGAGGTTCCCATTTGTGCTTGTGCTACTACCTGTAAAGCTATGAAGAAAACCATGGAAATAGCAGAAAGACAAAGGTTAATGCATTTCTTGATGCATTTAAATGAAAATTATGAGGCCATTAGAGGTCAGATCTTGTTGTTGGATCCATTGCCTAATGTCAATAGAGCTTACTCCATGATTCAACGAGTTGAAATTCAGAGGGATGTCACTGGAAATATGACAACAAGTAGAGAAGTTGCAGCTAATGTCATGAGGTCTGACATTAATTCCTTTGAAGATGCAGACTCAATAACCAATGCCCTTGTTGTAAAAGGCGGAACTAGGGCCAGAAAAGAATTCAAGAAGACAAAAAGAAGTAGATTTTGTGACCACTATCAAAGAACAGGTCATACTAATGATCAATGTTTCAAGATCATTGGATATCCTGATCGGTATCAATGTCCTAAAGATAAAGATAATAGCACCAGACCAAGAAGGATTGGTAGGGTGGCTGCTCATTTGGCCAGCTCTGAGGTCACACATGATAGTCCTTTTGATCATGTTCATGACTCACAAGAATTACCTACAACAGGGTATGGGAAAGTTGATAACAATATTGTTCAACCTCTTGCCCAATAAATGATGAGGTTGGTCAAGGGACAACAGGGTACAGGTATTCAGCCTAATGAAATTGGTGCTCTTGCTCACTTTGCAGGAATCAGCTCTCACTCTCTTATTAGTTGTGTTGTGCTGAATAGTGCTCAGGGTTCTTGGATCATTGATACAGGGGCTAGTGACCACATGACATTTGATGTTAGCCTATTTTTTAACACTTCCACTCTTCCCTTCCCTATTCATGTGACCCTACCAGATGGATTTATCAAACCTGTTAAACTTGTAGGTGATATACAACTATCTCCTTCTTTGAACCTCCATAATGTCCTATTTGTGCCAGATTTTAAATATAACCTTCTTTCAGTAGCAAAAATTTTGAAAGATAACTATTGTTGTACTGTCTTTTATCCCTCTCATTGTGTTTTTCAGGACCTTTCGACTAAATTGATTGTTGTTGTTGTTGGTAAAAAGGCTGGTGGCCTTTATACTTTTGATTCCTCTTATCAAAAAGCCAAGGCTCTTACTTCAAATGCTAAAGTGTCTACAGTATCTTCAAATCCAGTAGATCCTAAAAATCAAGCCTTTGTTTCCTGTCATAACTCGACATGTAACTCTACTGTTTTGGATGTATTACATGCAAGATTAGGACATGGTTCTTTCTCTAAAATGCAGCATATTACAGAATGTAAGCCTCTTTTGTCACAAGAATACTTTTGTAAGACATGTGTAATGGCAAAATTTCATAGATTACCTTTTGACAAAAGTACTATTGCCACTACAACTCCTTTTCAGCTCATTCATATGGATCTTTGGGGCCCTTATAGGGTCACTAGTGTGACTGGAGCCAAATATTTTCTCACTATTGTAGATGATTTTAGCAGGTCCACATGGACACACATGTTGCAGGACAAAACTAAAGTTTTTTCTACTATCAAACAATTCTATCACATGGTTGTAACTCAATTCAATACAAAAATTTTCAAAATCAGGTCAGATAATGGGTCTGAATTCATTCAAAATGCTTGCCTGGAGTTTTTTTACTTCAAATGGCATTTTACACCAAAAATCCATTGTTAAAACTCCACGACAAAATGGAATTGTGGAAAGAAAACATAGACACCTTTTGGACACAGCTAGGGCCATTAGATGTCATGTAGGGTTACCCAAATTTTTTTGGAGTGAGTGTGTCCTATCTGCCACTCATATCATTAATAGATTACCTATGTCCAATTTAGCTTGGAAAACTCCATTTGAAATCCTCTACCGCCAAGTTCCAGATTAGTCCACTTTAAGAACTATAGGTTGTTTGTGTTTTGCAGCTAATTTGGGAGAAAATGATAAGTTTGAGCCTAAAACACATAAATGTATTTTGCTAGGGTACACATTTGGTTACAAAGGTTATAAGCTTTATGATTTGCAAACAAAAAAAAAATTCACAGCAGGGATGTTTTGTTCAAAGAATCCATTTTTCCTTTTAAAACTGGTATTGTTCAAAGAATCCATTTTTCCTTTTAAAACTGGTACAGTCACTTCTAGCAACCCTGCAGAGGGCAATGAAGATTCTATCTTACCCCATTTAACTTCACCCTTTGTCCCTGACTCACCAAGAGTAGTTGTCCCCTCACCTTCTCCTTTGGTTCCAGAAGGTGCTAAATCATCTGTTTCCCATGAACTTTTCAATTCACATTCCCCTATACCATCACCCACTCAGTCAGCTACTGACATTTCTGATCCTTCTCCTTCTTACCTCAATCAGTCTTTTGATCACTCTCTTGTTCATTCTTTGCCACACATAATGAGGTCTACTAGAGTAAAGGTACCACCAGCTTGGTTGAAGGACTACATTTGTCCTCCAATCACCAATAGCACAATCAATCATCCTGCATCTAATCAACCCTCCCAGTCCCACAACTTCCATTATACCACAAATTATCCCTTATTTTTATCTTATAATCTAACACATTTATCTCATAACTATGTGGCTTCTTTAGTCAATGTGTTACAGAAACCTGAACCTAAGTACTATTCTCAAGCTCAACAATATCCTGAGTGGGAAATGGCTATGCATCATGAACTTGCTGCATTGGAGCGGAACAATACATGGCTATTAACCCAGCTCCCACCTGGGAAAAAGGCTCTTACATCAAAATGGGTTTACAAGACCAAATATAGGGCTGATGGCTCTGTTGAGAGACACAAAGCTCGGTTGGTTATTAGGGGTTTTGAACAAGTTAAAGACAAAGACTACAAGCATACTTTATCTCCTGTTGCAAAGCTCACTACAGTTAGAGTGTTCATTGCTATGGCTACTGCCAAAGACTGACCCCTTCATCAACTTGACATTAACAATGCATTCTTGCATGGGTATATTGAAGAGGAGGTCTATATATTGCCTCCTGAGGGGTATACAAAAGCTAAACCTGGTCAAGTATGCAAACTACAAAGGTCTCTTTATGGTCTAAAACAAGCCTCTCGACAGTGGAACTTGGAGCTTACCAAATTTTTGACATCAAGAGGCTTTGTGCAAAGCAAAAGTGGTTATTCCTTATTCTCAAGGAACGATAAAGGGTCATTCATCTTTGTCCTTGTCTATGTAGATGACCTGCTGATAATAGGGTCTGACAGCATGGGTATTGATCAACTTAAAAGGGCTTTACACCAGGCCTTTACCATTAAAGATCTAGGTATGGCAAGATATTTCCTTGGCATAGAGATTGCTAGGTCCAGTACAGGAACCTTTCTAAATCAAAGGAAGTACGTGCTTGATATTCTATTTGATGTAGGTCTGACTGCAGCTAAACCTGCGAAATTCCCTCTTCCTAAAGGTCTCAAGTTATCCACAGAAAAGGGTGTTCTGCTTCATGACCCTGAGCCATACAGAATAATAATTGGCAGATTGTTGTATTTGACTCTTACAAGACCTGGTATCTCCTATTCCGTGCAACATTTAAGCCAATTTTTCCAGCATCCAACAGACCTGCATTACCAAGGAGCTATGCATGTCTTGAGGTATCTTAAGGGTACCCCCAACAAAGGCCTATTTTATCCCAAAAACACCAATTTTCAAGTGGTTGCTTACACTGATGTTGACTAGGGAGCATGCCAGATGAGTTCCAGATCACTCACTAGTTATTGTGTTTTTTTGAGTGATGCCTTAGTTTCTTGGAAGACAAAAAAGCAGAAAACTGTTGCTAAATCCAGTGCTGAGGCAGAATATCGAGCAATGTCTGCCACAACTTCTGAGCTTGAATGGATTACTCATCTCCTTCAGGATCTTTTCTTACCTTTACACTTACTAGTGTTGATGCATTGTGATAATAAGGCAGCACAGCACATAGCAGCAAACCCTGTCTTCTATGAGCGTACTAAGCACCTCAATATTGACTATCATTACACTCGGGACAAACTACTAGAAGGTTTTTTACAAACAGTTCATGTTTCATCCAAAGAGCAGCTAGCAGATCTTATGACCAAGCCATTGGGTGAACTACAACACAATTACCTTTCTTCAAGGCTTAGATTGTTGGATTCTCCTCCAATTTCACCTTGATGGGGGGATGTTAAAGAGTAGATTAGTTATTGCTTTAGCAAGATTAGTTACAACAGATTGTACATACAAGTTGTACTTTCAAGAATTAGTTAGTTTTGTTCTCCAGTTTGTTAGTTAGTTAGATTTCATTCCTTATCTGTATATAAGCATCATTGTATCTTTTTCCCTTCAAATACATGTATGCTATAATGATTGAATATACAACATAGTTGTCATCTTTCAATATCTATGTTCATCTCTTCACAAAAGCAAAGTTTAAAATGTTAAATTTTCATATTAATTGGGCTATAAACAAAGAGTCATGTATATAAGTTCAAATGAGGTTTCATCCCAAATCCAATTGGCAATTGGTGGAGTAACTCACAGGCTTATAAACATGCTCAAACCCTTTCATTTTATCAATATGGGACAACACCCACTTTCATACTCCAACACGCCCCCTCATGTGTGGGCTACTAACAAGGCCCAATATGTGCACACAATTTTAATCAAACGGGGACAGTGGCAAATCAAGATTGAGCAACCTGCTATAATACCATGTTAAATTTTCATATTAATTGGGCTATAAACAAAGAGTCATGCATATTAATTTTTTTGTTTTTTTAATTTTTTTTTTGAAGGGAAAAAGATACAATGATGCTTATATACAAAGAAGGAATGAAATCCAACTAACTAACAAACTGGAGAACAAAACTAACTAATATAATTCTTGAAAGTACAAACCCAAATATAATCAAGGTTGGATTATATTACTCATTGGATCATTCTGTTGAATTTGTACTAGGATAGTCAAGTTGAGAGGAGCCGAAAGAGCGGGGGTTAGGGTGTGTCATATGGCAAGTCGGCAACCCCATCTCGAGTTCTCGATCCAGTGAATGCACCAGGATTATACCTTGGTTTTTATCGTGACTTTTAATTTTCTTTAATCCTTATCTCACATTATGTGTTTAAAATCACCCACTAAGCACCAAGGTAGATCAATGACTCTATTCGTTTGAATGATGATCCAAGAAGTAATCTTCATCTCTATTATGAGCTAGGCCATACACCCCAAAAATTAAGAAATTGTTTTTTAATATTCACATCATCTACAAGTATATGGATAGCACGAACTTCTGTTGTTATTATTCCAAAGTACCCATATTCCGCCAAATTTATTAACTGGTAAGACGAAGTCAAAATTATCAAAGCCCATCTTTTGAATAATTTGATGGGTGTTATTCTCATTCGTCATTGTTTCCAGAAGAAATCAAATATTCGGTTGAAATTTTCATTTGAGTAATTAAAGTTCCTCTAACACTTGAAATTTCTTAGTGTTTTGAACATTCCAACTAATAATTTTTATGATTTAATTTGACTTTAAGAAGACCGAAATCTATGTATTTTATGAGATTAACAAGAGCACAATACACCCGATAAAAGTTGTTTCACAATACCAGGTATATACTCTTGCATTAATCACAGCCAACAGACTTGATACCCTCATGCACATCCAAGAGTAGTACTAAGTGTACACACAAAAATAATGAGAATTAAGTAGGCACATAAAATGCGCTTCACAACAATTCTTACGATAGATTGCGGAAGAGACTTCCTTGAATATATGTCTCTACAAATGCATGATGCTTTGAATAAGCAGCAAAATTAGTAAAATAGACAAAGAAACGATCACCACAAACATAATAAATATCTTTTTGGACTTAGCTAGGGCATGATACATACATAAAGGGCGCAAGCCCAATTTACATAACAAGTTGACAGCTTAGCCACTTAAGAAACTCTAGTTCTTCGACTGGTCCATATATATACTGGCCCTGTTTGGTAAACAGCTGTTAGCTGTTTGTATTAGCTGTTAGCTGTTAGCTGTTTGATTTAGTTATTTGCATTAGCTGTTTGAATTAGCTGTTTGCAAAAAAAGTGTTTGGTAAAGTTAGCTGTGTCTGGAATGTATATTTGATAAAATTCCAATATTGCCCTTATGTTCAAATGAACTTCATACTTGGAACTTTATTTTCTTCTAGTTTGAGTAGTTTGTGTTCATTACGTTTTCGAATTTATGAATTAAATTTATATGAACCTAAATGTATATTTTTGTTGTTAAGTGAAATATGCATAGATTTCAAATGATTTTTGATGTCACAAAATTTATCTCAAGTAAAACATGATTTACAACATAAGGGACAACCTACATCAACCAAAAGCTCATATTTCAAATAACTGGGGAGAGGACAATCAAATTACATTTAACTACCAAAATAAATTCCCAATGGAGTAATTTGGAAATATTAATTTATAATATTCAATGTCGTCTAGTCGCGACCAAACTTGAAGCGATGTTGTCACGAATAGTTGACATTTCTTGCACTGTAGATCTTTCAAGGCTATCTTCTACGGTATTGTCAGCTACATCTGGAAATGAATCGGGAGGAACAAAATCAGGATCTTCATCTATGATTTTAAAAGCTGGATCACGAATTGTACTCCTTCTCATATAATTATGCAACGCAAATGTTGACAATATGGCCCGATTTTGATCTTTGATTGAATATCGAGGCATAGCACGCAATATTTTCCATCGAGCCTTCAGAACACCAAAAGCCCTCTCGATGCAACTTCTTAAAGAAAAATGTGAACGATTAAAAATTTCCTTGTAACCTCATGGAACTGCGCCACGAAACTCTGATTGATGATATCTTATCTTTGAATATGGTGTTAAGATTCCTTGTCGATCTGGATAACCTTTATCTGCCAAATAATATTTTCCTAGAAGCAATTAAACAATGTTAGTAATATCAATTATCATTACATAAGTAAAGGAAAAACCGGAAGAAATTTAAAATATTACCAGGAGGTGGCATTGGAAATTTGAGTCTTGGATTATTGATTGTGGATACCAAGATGCGTGAATCATGTGCTGATCCCTCCCAACCAGTTAAGACATATATGAATTGTAAATCGAAATCACACACTGCTAGCACATTAACAGTTGGTATCCCTTTCGCCCTCTATAACGCATTTGGTCTTCTTCGGGAACGGTAACTGCAATATGTGTTCCATCTAAAGCTCCAATGCAATCCCAATATAACATATTTATATTTATAAATAAGTATCACATATTATCCAATGCAAAATATAAAGATGGATATAGAACATAATCTTACCTTGAAATGAGGCATATACCGATTATCATCTGCAATTTCTAACGGAATGTCCTTAAATTCGGGATCTCTAGGTTTCAGCATATCCTTACAAAAGCCATCCATTGCATCCAAAACTTCTCTGAAAACCCTACTAATTGTTTCACCAGAATGTTGGAAACGCTCTTGTGCATCTCTATTTGACGCACCTTTACTAAGAACATATACAAATAAGCCCACTTTCTCCAAAATTGACATCCTATCTGAAGGTTGCAATCCATATTTGTTTTCCAACTCCATACATAGTTGCCTAAAAGTGCATTGGTTCATTCTAAACATATTAAAGCACCGTTTCTCATGACCACACAATAGTTCATTCACCCATTTTTCTCCAGTCATATATGAAGTCATACAAGGCTCCTTGTATATGTATTTTAAAAAATAGTCAACAACATGAGAAAGTGAATAAGTCATTGCATCCAACATAGCATCATACCCATCATCATCACTACTATCACTACCATCAGTATAATCCCCATTGTTCTCCATATATTGAATATCTTCGTAATCCATACCTGTTATTTTAAGTTAACAAAACATTAATATGAATATATGCACATAACTCGAATCATAAGTCTAACTAGTTTAAGAGTTCACAAAATTAGGCAATGCAATCATAATAAGCTTAAAACCATCATAATTCCAACTTAACTTCAATGTTCACAAAAGAAGGTCTACAACCATATCACCATCATACTTCCAACAACTTGGAAGTTCACAAAATGAGGCCTGCAAGTACTATTAAACCAAGTATACAAATCAACATGAGGCCCAAAACGATTACAAGCAAACAAAATAGTTAATCGAGTCTACTAATCAAAATAAGTTCATAACCAAGTCTACTAATCAAAATAAGTTCATAACTAAATCTACCAAAAGCCTAAAGACACAACCACATTCATTTCTTGCCATATTTATCATATAAGTAAGTTAGCCATTGAGCTCTTGAATCATCATTTGGCAAACCAAACAAAATCATCCTTTTTTGTGGATCTTCCACCAATTCACAAGCAAACATGAACACCGGATGCAGAGGATCGAAATGAGGCAAAGCACATATCTTGGCTAATGCATCAGGAACACTAGGAGCTCCATCGTCGCCACTCCCATTTTTTTTATTCATCTCCTCCCTTTGTCGTTTTCCCCTCCTTTCCTCCCTCTCAACCTCCCTTGCCTTTTTCTCTGAAATGATAACTTCCATCATAGCATCAAGCTTCTCATACAGCATGGCAGCCGATCTCGTTCTTTTAGGGCCATTGGTCTTTGCACTTTTATTAGGATCTACGGATAAGTTCTCCAATTTTCGTTTACCCTTTCTATTTCCACCTCCATCTACTCCTTCAAAAATAGGTGAAGGAGTAGATATAGGAGAGTCATCATGCCATAACTCTTGCCATGCACTAACCCCAGGGCCTAAAATATTTGTATCGTTGTTCTCAATGTTGAAAGGTTGATTTATATTATTCTCACTATGAGGTTGGGAAGGGATGTATACCATATCTTCGTTTTCTTCTATAGGAGTAGGAAGGAGATCCATATTTGGGGTAATTATGTCATCCCCCCTGGCTACATGGCCTCCAAATAGTTCATCCATTTTGCTCTCAAGCTCTGGATCAATTCCTTTATCTCGAAATTGCTTAAACTTGGCATCTTCCTACAAAACCAAATTAAAAAAAAAAAAGCATAAGTTACTACATTGGGTTTGTTAATCATTATAGCATCAACATTCGTAAGGAAACTAAACAAAAGGAGAAAAACTAACCTCAATCTTCTTCAACCACCATTCATCACTAGCCGCAATAGTCCCTTTTTCATGATCCCATCCTAAACCGGTTTCTTTTCCTTTTAATTTTTTCCACAAAGCCCATCTAACCTTCAAGCCATCATACTTGTGCTTTAGTTACTCTCTAGACCATGCCAAGTTAGTTCTCTTTTGAAATTTCGGCACAATGTCTTTCCAACGTATCCGTTGAGATATTATCCCACCATTCTTTCCCTTACTCTTGTCAACAAACTCAATACAAAGATCACAAAAGATGAGAATATTTTCCTTTGACCAACTAGCACGACCACTCTCTTCAACTTCTTGACTACTTTCTTTACTTTCTTTTCTACACGGCACCATCCTAAATCAAATTAAGCAAATAAATAATTTATTGTTTGTGGATGATAACATTAGGTCCCTAGAAGAATACAAAGAGGACGACATGGTGCCAACCGCAGTGCCACTTGAATCCAAGGTTATGTTAGGGTAGCAAGATAACATTCAACATTCTTTCTCATTCTTTTCTCCCTAATAATCTTTCTTATTCTCAATAGGTGACATCATCTCATAGAAATATGCTTCGTGGATTTTTCACATTGGGATTTTTTGTAAACATGCAAATATTTTGAAAAATGGCAATCATGTAAACTTGCAAATATTTTGGCCCTGTTTTTTGTGCTGCTGCTAGAGGGACTCCAGGGAACCACTTCCTTATTTTGATTATTTTACATCCATATTTTATTAGTTAAATGAGTCAATTGCCTCTATGTACCCAAACACTAGCCAAGCTGACAAGAGAAACAAATGAAAGAGGAAAGACTAAGCAGGAAGAAAATGATGGGCTGTTGACCAATTGCCATGATATCAATAGATTACAGAGAGAAAAATTACATGCTTTATAAATCAGAGGCTTCCAAATATATTACTTTCATTCACCAGAATATATTACTTCCAAATATAAACAAATTTCATGAAGCAAGGCAAGGCAATTTCCCTCCCTTTCAATTTCCATATCAATTGGTTTTCATGGCCTGAGTTATGTACATCAGGTTGACAACAGAACGACAGGCACTTGCAACAATTGAATGAAATCAAACCAATTCATGAAGTAAAGAACAAAGAAGAAGAAAATACCTCCAAAGCAATTACAGAGCACAATTGCAGCGAATGGTGGCCGGCGAGTGCGCAGCCGGCGACCTGAGAAGGGCTTTTGTGTCGCTGGCGGTTGATGAAGGGTCGTTGCAACCCGGGATGAAGGCCACGAACAACCTGCAACTCGGGATGAAACCGGCAAGTGCAGCGATGCCAGGAACAGGGGAACAAACAACCTGACAATTCGACGCGAGTGGCCGGCGAACAGGGGACGCCTGGTGGCCGACGAGCAGGGGACGCCCGGTGGCCGGCGAGCAAGGGACGCCTGGTGGCCGGCGGTGGAAGAGTGGACCGATCAAATTAGGGTATGAATTAGAGGACACTTGAACGTGAAGCATGAAGGTGGAATTGATTATGGAACTGTCAGGGAGAGGAAAGGTTAATCAATGGCATGGTGTAATTTTCATGAACTTCTGGGTAGTATTGTAATTTCAATAAAAAGCTATTCCCAAAAGGCTATTAAGGTTAGCTGTTTGAAAAAGAGCTGTTTGGGGTGAAACAGCTGTTTACCAAACACCTCTTTAGCTGTTTGACTTGATCAAAACAGTTAAAGAGGTGTCAAACAACTGTTTTTTATCAAACAGTTGATGCAACCAAACAGGGCCACTATAAAATAGGATCAATATAAGAGAAAAGAAATATTCAAGAAACATTGAGGGTCATTTAATGAGAGATTTTGACACAAAGCCCTAGGACTCTTAAACTTTGGGGTCGTGAGGGTCCTTGTTTATGGGGGACGAGCTTCCTCATTTATTATAGCAGAGGGATTTGTAGGAGAATATTGTTTGTTGTTAAAGTGTGGGTAGAAGCTCTAGAGGAGCCTTGCTCATTTGATCTTTCAGGTGAAGTTTCTGGCTAGACACTAGACAGGAGGGATTGGCATAACAATGTAGTCCCTGATAGTAATGGGTGGTTGGTTTAACCCGATCGATTGTGATTAGTAAGGCGAGAAGGCTTGGATGAGAAGGATCAAGTTCTCTTTTTGGGAGCAACTTTGATCCAACTATCATCAATAGCGGATATGCGTGGGGCAGTAGAGGCGGTCTTTGGAGAGGGCAGATTGAAGGAAGAGGATGCCGCCCCTCAAGCTTTTCAATCATGACCTCTTTTTTAGCTTAAGAGTGTGTTCGAAAACAGCGTTTTCAATAGTATTTGGCATTTTAAGTAAGTTAGGGCATGTTCTTTTCGTGGGTCAATCCACTTTTACTCACTTCAACCTACTTCAACATACTTCAACCCATTTCAACCTACTTCAACCCACTTGAAAAAAAAATACCAACTTCAACCCACTTCAACCCATTTCAACCTACTTCAACCCACTTCAACCCACCCCTTCATAATTTTAATAATTTGTAAAGTATCATGTGAGATTTAGGGTCTGTTGTTTTCGTGGGTAAATTAGATAGGTAAAAGGGTGAAGTAGGTTGAAGTTGGTTGAAGTGGGTTAAGGTAGGTTGAAGTTGGTATTTTTTTTTTGAAAGTGAGTTGAAATAGGTTGAAGTAGGCTAAAGTGAGTTAAGGTTGGTTGAATTTGGTATATTTTTTATGTGGTGGGTTGAAATGGATGAAAATAATGAGAACGTCATTAATGTGTGATAATTTATGAAGTTATCCAAATTTTGTGAAATTTTTGTTTGTTATTTTTTATTTTAAATTTT
>JACYFF010031957.1:119332073-119342136 GCA_017589665.1 Selenicereus undatus | reverse complement strand
AGGCAGTATATATATATATATATATATATATATATATATACTGCCTATGCTTTTCTAATGTAGTATTAAAATTAAAACTTAAAAGTTACTATGGCCTTCTTTTGAGGAGAGAGAGGAAGTTACTATGGCAAGGACAGGGAGGATAAAAATTTAAACCAGTATTAATTTTGGTAAGTTTTATTACTTAAATTAGTTTACGTTTCATATTCACAAGAAACTATTTAATTGTAATTGTATTTTACTGTAGTTTCATTGCAATAACATCTCAGTATTTTGTAGTAAATTGTACAAGATCTATGAGAGGATCTGTTGATACTATCAATTTGATTTATTTTTATAAAGGGGAAAAAAAAAGAAGAATGAGTAGAGTGTACATGATACTATATGCTCGAAGAATTTATATAAAAGTTTCATTTATTTGACTAAGTACAAATGAATTTTATTTTTTTTTTTCAAGAATGGTTAATAAAATGTGGTTTTGTATGAACCATTGAGCTAATTGCCGTAGAATTATCACAAAAATATTCACATGAATGGAGAAAATGTATGACGGGAGAATTTTACTCCTTATTGAATTAACAGTAGCTCGACTACAGTTAAATGGAGGATCCAAGACCCACCCCCCAAAAAAAAGCCATGAATGGATTGCTTGTTTATCAATTGTCGATGAATTCAGATACATAAAATCTAGCAGTCCGTAGAGAATGCTTTGTTTTTATCCTAAAAAAGGTGTACTTAAATTGTTAGAATTCAGATATAACGAAGAGATTGTTTCCATGAAATATAGGTGAATACAACTCAAGAAGATTTATTCAATGTAGAGAGTTGTTAGAAACTTGATTTGGTTAGAAATTGACAAGATTTTTTGGTTGAATAGGTTATGATTTGGGCGTGCATGAAAATGAAAAGACGTGATTTTGGCATTTATATTTTGAGATATCTATTATTGCTATTTTTAGTATTTTATGCAGTGACAGGTCGCTATTTAAGAGTTTTTTTTTTGTGATGTCATGAATTATAGTTTTAGAAATAATATATTTTTAATTGACTAAGTTTCATGCATTACCATTTGATTACGACACAATTAACTTTTTAATTAAGCATAGTCTAAATGTTTTAGGGATAGTAGTATGTTTTGTATAAGACAGACCCCCAGGAATCCGTTTGCCATTCATACCACACCGATATATTGATTCCTATGTCATATTTTGGCCTTTATTAAAGTGAACAAAAGTTGGGACGTTAGAAATCTAAGAAGATTATTGATGATGAATAACTTATATAGAAAATTTAGAAACATCTATATCTTACTTTAAGCATCAGGTCAGCTTAATACTAAGTTACTTGTAAGGTTCGCTGTAATATTAATAGTAATGAATGAGATCAGCTATTGAATCATGATATGTTCTTTTCAACTTATCATAAGTAACTCGTTACTTATTAGTAATGATCAGTACTGGTGAGTGTTACGTTGATCAATGCTAATGAGTGTTGATAAGTACTGATCAGGGATGAAATCGTGAGTAGGAAATATGACTAAGTGATTATCAACGTTGACTAGTATTGAATGCTGATAATAAGTATTTATGATAAGTTGTAAATAATATGGCCTGAAAAGAAAAATTGAATTGCAAAATTGCATACACAACAACAACTCCCGGTATTGATCCAACTTACGCGTGGAGTTGGAAAAGTCTAACCCGACCCGAACCCCACCTGAAGTTACCAAGAGAAAGTCAAACCCGATATTTGGACCTGAAGTCCACACAATTTGACAATTTAGATTCAAAACATTTTATTTTCAATTTTGACTATATCTAAACTATTTACAAGATTGACACAAAATTGACCCGTTTCTTAAATGGGATAACCCAAACCAACCCGTTACCGAATTCTACTTACATGGGGTTTGGGGAGATCTAGACGTAGGCAGGCTTATCCCTTTCAGATATCTCTGCGCTCAAAGATGCCGATTTCAAGAGATCAACATACATCTGGACTTATAACATGACTTAAAAATACAAGGCAATAAAAAACATACTTGTAGCAGCAAAATTGCGTAATGCAATATTAGTATGAGGAAACCTTCTCAAGAGAGGCTTGCTCATTAATTCATCTGGCTCAGTTTGGATTGATGACATTGAGCCTAATTATCATCTTTTCTGGTATTGTCCCTCCATTAACAGCACAAATGGCTTCAACTACCTAATCTCTTTTAGGCATCACATTCTTCTACGCTTTTACTACTAATAAGTAGACGAAGCCACAACCCTAATGACATTAGGAAAGTAGCATATTACTATGGAATATATGGAAAGGAAGAAACATCGTTTTTTTTAAAAATTGAATTCTTCAATCCCCTAAAATTTTTGATTAAAGAAAAAAAGGTCTTTAATTTGTAGAATGGCAAATCTGAACTTGCATGTCTAGCACATTCTTTATTAGAATAGGGCATCATCCAATTTACTATGCAAACTTCCTTGTGAGATGGAAGACCCCCCTAAATTTATCAAAATCAACTTTGGTAGAAACAACTTAGCGTGTGGGAGGCTTCACCGTCAAAGATTGAATATGCAAACTCACCAAGGTGGGGGCAGCACACCATAGAGATTCTACTGCTCTAATAGTGAAAGTACGAGCATTGCAACATGATATTCAAGCAGTAGTTGAGCTGGGTTCCAAGAGACTCAGTATAGAAGGAGATAATTCTACATTTCTAGAAACACTCAAAGGGTAAATATTTTGGCATATTATAACAAGTCTCCAAGATATTTTGAAGTTTTTGAGTATGGGGGATCATTACATCATTTATTATATCTGTTCGGAAGATAACATTGCATCAATTGATCATCAAAATTGGATGAATGCTCATCTCAACTCAATGTTTTCCTCAAAGTCACTAGCTTTTGATGTTCTTAGTTCTATTTTATATGTTGATATCATTAGACGTCCTCTTATGAGAAGAGACGACATCTAACTCTTTTTACCTCTTATCATTGTTTTTTTTTTTTGAATGATCTTTCAAAGTTTTGTAATCTACTTTACACTCTAAAATGATTCCTCAAGATGATAAATGATAAGTTTTAGACTCAACTATTTCGAATTCCTCTTGCAAGGCAGGAGCTTTTAGCTGGTTTTCAAAATGCAAATTCAAAGACTATGTTCATTCTAATAATCTAAAGCACTTTTTCCAAGCTATTTTTCACATACATACACATATAAATGCTTGATTTCATCCCTTAAATTCAGAATATCTTGAGTTGTCCTCCATTCCAATCATCACAAACTTTCCCCGTCTAACAATGCAACAAAGGCAGAATACTCCCATATGTCTTTTCAAGTTGGCCCACTAATAGGGCATAAAATGTGACATAATTAACCAAACGAATGGTGGCACACCAAAAACCAATGTGCTCATAATCTATGAGAAGGGAGAACCCACTTAAGTCTCGAACATGTAATACCATAATCGATATCATATAAGAATTCACTTGATACTCCAACAGAAGAAGACGAAGAAACTAAGAATGTTCACAATGAAAAAGAAGACAAAGAGATAGGATTTTTTTGGATAATTAATTGATAAATAAGGCAGAACAAACATATAAAAGAACCTTGCAATAAGCCCGACCATAAAGACCTGCCAATACAAGAATAGAATGAGAAAGAAATTAATTAAAGAGCTAGAAAACTCTTATTATCTGTTATTCCTTCCATAACTACAATATAGTTATCTATATGTGAAGTTACAATCTTTGATATGAAAGATCACAGTTAATTAATAATAAAAATTTAGATAGAATAGACCGACAATTAACCTTTTGGAGTAATTAAACTCTAGTCGGACTTGGAGGTCAATCTCCTCAAGCAGAACAATGGATGACTAGGGGAAGATGACCTACCAAATGCTTCAAAAATTTGATGGCACAAGGAAAACCGCCTTCTGGGTGGCCAAATGATATTTATCTCACTTTCCATCAAGAAGGTGAGAGTTTAAATTCCGTTAGAGATACAGAAGGGATACAATGGAAGGAAAAAAAATAAAATTGAAAACTAATATACTGAGAACTACAATATTAATAAACAGACAAAAACTTATTTATAGGATCGACTTTAAACAAAGGTGAATCTTATATTATATTTTTCCCTCTCAAAGTTTAAAATTGAAAAAGAAATGCTAAGACATTAGCTAGCTCAAAGATCCTCAACCAATCCTCAAATTCAAGTAGGCCCTGTTCTTTTTGTTGGTAAATCCAAATTTACCAACCTCAACTAATTTTAACTCACATCAACTCACTTCAACCCACTTCAATCAATTTCAACTAACATCAACCCACTTCAACCCATTTTTCACTATTTTAGTCAACTTTTACCCATAATGCAAAAAAAATTAACCAACTTTAACCCACTGCAACCTACTTCAACCCACTGCAACCAATTCAACAAAAACATAACCACTTCAACCCACTTCTACTAATCTTAACTAATTTTATGTATTTATCAACCTATATTTCTCAACGAAAAGAACGTGCCTAAATAATTGATATTGATATTTTTCATAAATTTTAAATGGAGACATTTTATTACTACAATATAAACAACCTAAGGTTACATGATTGACACTTATTAATGTTTCATTTCATGTGCTGCAAAGACCTCCACGATTACTTTGAAGCCCATATAAATATAAACAAATGATAATTGAATGATTCTTTTGCAAGGTCAAAAGGCCAAGTTTTGCATCATGATGTGATGTTTCTTTGCTGGTTCCTCCTCTGTCACTAACTGTCTAATTCAATTTAATTAATTAAATCCTAGTACGATAAGCACATGGTAGCAAAACAATACTACTGGCTAAATATTGATCTTGCCCCCACCCTACCCCCGTTTTGGTCGGATTTTAGTTGGCCATAATAATAATAATGGTCCTTTTTTTCTAGTGCCTTATGGCCTTTGTTTATTAGACCGTTGTAATCAGTCTTTTATTTTGGGTCCTCCATCTTCTTGAAAAAACATAACATCAACAGTGGATCTGATAAAAACTGATCCGATTAAAAAATTCAATTCGAACCCGTTTGAAAATTTTAAATTTTGAACACAATTTTCTCGACCCGAATCCGAAATAAACCGAATCTGAAAAACCCGCAAAATAGCAAGTCAAATCCGATCTAAGCCCGAACTTGCCCGCTTGACCCAAATATTATATCCATGTTTTGTAATTATCTTTAATTTATCTACTTGACAATAATAATTATTCATTAAATCAAATTATTTAAAGAGACATTATACATTATCGTATCCCCTCAGAAATTAAACAATAGGTCATGAGTTTCGAGCCATTGAATCAATCATTGATAAAGTCAGGTTAGGCTGCCTACAATTCACCCATTGGGTGCGGCCCTTACCCGGATCCTGTGTGAACGCGAGATGCTTGTACACTGGACTGCCCTTTTTTACTATTGCTTTTCCAACTCCATTATCATAAGATAACATCATACACAGCTTATAATTTTGACAATTTAAAAGAATGGGTGTGAAAGGATGTCAAGTAACAATGCACTTTTAAGAAAATCAAACAAAATAGGCAAAATACTAAAAATCCGTAAGTTATACCATTATGCTTTTAATGAAGTGAATTTGTCTAATATTATTTTAGATAAATTACTTTCTCAAAATCTAAATTTTTGATGTTGTAATAAAAATATAACATCTTGTACTTCTCTAATTTCCTTTTGTCTGGTTTCCATTCTAATACACCTAAAACTACAATGCTAGTAATAGGAAATTGATCGACTATATTCGTATTACGGTTCACCTTTTAATAAAGTATATATGATTGGGTAATGGCGAGTTGGGTAACAAAGATATTAAATTATTGAATAAGTTATTAGCAAGCTAAGTTGCTCTAACCATTTAAGTTGCTTTAAACGTGCTGGTCCATTAATGACTTGACCTATTATTGACCTTACTTTAATGTACTGGCTGATCCTTCCAACCTAAAGATGATCAAACTCTCATACATAACGTTCATGTATCATATGAAAAGTTTGAATACTTTTAATATTCTTTTAAAAAATTACAATTGCCATGTTTTGCTCATTAAATAATGATGATTTTCTGCAATAAATAAGCCCAACTTTTAATTTTGAAAAAAGAAAAATAATTAAAAAGAATGTGCTTGAAACTCGTTTGGTCGACCCAAAACCCGTAAAATCAAAATACACCCGGCCGTATTTTATCTGAACTTGAAATACATCCGACCTGTATTTAATCCGTCTGCTCAAATTGACAGGTCTAATCAAAAGGCACAGCAAACCTAAGGGTTTTGGTGTCATTTACCATACCATCTTTACAATGGCATTTGTCCTATCACATCATATTTGCTATCGATTTTGGTGAATAGACCCCCAAATTTAAAAATACTTTTGAGTTTTTGTGATGGATCAAAATCAATAGCTCCCTTCGCCTTTTATAAATTTAGAGAAGAGAGTAAGTAAGAGTGAACATATATTCTTATGAACATTAAAACTGTTAACTGGGAAAAAAAAAAAAAATTACTCAAGTTTTCTTCAAAGTTTGAAGGAATCACTGCATTTTAAGAAAGATTTTAAAAAATTACTAAACTTGAATATTGGGTACAAATAATCACCAAACTTTATACTGTATTAACAACTTACTAATTAAAGAAATTTTTAATTATTTCGAAGACTAAAATATGGGGGGGGGGGGGGGGGAATTTTAATTTAGGAGGATACCTAGCTTACATGATCTTTGAAATGATTTAGGGTTAATTTATCACTGAACAGAAGAATTGCATAATGCTAATAACCACAACAAACAGAGGGGAGGGGGGGCTGCAAACTGTTCCAGATGCCTCTACATCATCAAGTATATCTAGAACCTAAAAATAAAGTAATATCTTTATTAATAGAGAGTGTATTAAATAATAGATAGATGGTTATATGTCTTCTAATAGATAATACATAAATTTGAGAATTCGAAATCCACTTCTTTTCCCTCCATCCTCCTCTGTCGACCTATCTATTCCTCTATGCCCCACCCGACTCATTGGGTGGACTCTTCCTCCAGATAGCGTTATTAAACTTAACTTCGATGGAAGCTTATCTCCAGTTGGTGCAACAGTGTTGTATTTATTGCGAGATAGTCAAGGACGATTTCTACAAGTAGGGACCATATTTATGTTTCAGGTTCCCATTTTTGTGTCTGAAGCTATGGCATTATGCGATGGACTGAAAGTTGCCAAAGATTGTGGGTTCATGCAAATTCAAATTCAGGGGGATAATTGGATAGTTATTCAGGCAGTCCAAGGTGATATTCGTATCCCATGGCGGATACAGAAGCTGGTTCTTGATATTAGAGATATGTTATCCTTCTCATCCATCTCTCTTTATCATGTTTTTCGGGAAGGCAATATGGCAACAGATTGGATAGCTAAGAGAGGTGCTGCTCAAAGATGATGTAACCTTTTTAACCTCCCCCTCCCCTGAGCTTACATGTATTATCCGTGATAATTACGTAGGTAGAACCCTTGAGAGAATGACTACCTAACGTAGATATGCACTTACCCTTTTACAACAAAAAAAAAAAAAAACATAAATTTGAGAATTCGACGACCAAATTGCAATTAGAATGCTTTTTCTCTCTATCTTTTCATTATTTGTTTTAATATTTTTCCTTGTCAATTTCACTTAAAAATTATATTTTTCATTAATGATCTTTCTATATTTTTGGCCCCTTTTTTATCCTAAGAAAAGAAAATAATTATTTAAACTTATAATTTAAAATAATTAAACTTATTTATATTTAGCCAGGTACTTATCCAACACAAATTTGTCATAATTTTTAAAAATTTAAAGAAAATGTTGATGATTTAAAAAACTTTTTCCCTCATTAATTAATCTTATTAGTCCATCAAAATGACCTTATCAAACTCCTATTTACATATTACTAGTTTTGGCCCGTGCTCATGCACGGGGTGTTTAAATTTGAAAAGTAAATTAAAAAAAATTAATATATGGATGTATAATATGAAGACATTTCATATAAATATTATATCCAAGTAACAATGCAGATTCCATACATATTTATAAAATTCTCTCTCTCTCTCTCTCTCTCTCTCTCTCTCTCTCTCTCTCTCTCTATATATATATATATATATACATAGAAAGTGAAAAAATTATTTAAAAGATAGAATTTTCTTCAGATGAAAAAGTTAGGATTTATTTTTTTAAAGAATTAAAATATTTTTTTCCTTTTGAATGGAAAATTTGATTAAACAAAATGTACTTTACAAATTCTATTGCAATATATAAGCAACTTAAATATATTACTTTTTTAGTTTAGGATCTAAGAAATAAAATATTCACTTCAAATATGAAATCTAAAACTCGATTCGAGTTACCTGAATCCACACTCGAATGAACAACATGCTAACTTATTTTGGACATGAATCCAAATTCACTTGAATTTTTTTTCTCCACAATTGCTTTATTTTGTAAGGCAAATTTGTTGGACCAAGTATTAATTGATCCAAAAATTAATTTAAACAGAAACTGACCCAACATAAATCGATCACAGTTCAAAATCTCAATGATTGAAGAAGATAATGTAATTAGCTTCATTTCTTGTTCTTTTTAGGGAAAAAAGTGTTTTTTTTTTAACTATCAACATATTAAATTGTTATTCTCAAGGAGGATAATATTATCAATGCGCTATATATCATATCATGCTCTTCTTGTTTCCCTCTCCTTGATAAAGAATCATGTAAATATTAGCCTATCATTTCTTGTTCTTCTTTTTTTGGGGGGCGGGTGAGTTTTTTTTTTAAATTTTACTATCAACATATTAAACTATTATTATTAAAGAGTGCAATATTTTCAATGCAGTTTATCATATCATGCTTTTCTTATTCTCCTTTCCTTGATAAAGAATCATGTAAAGTGATAACTCTCTTCGCAGCTATGACTATGAAATTTTAATAACACTTAGAAATTAGTGTTATAAAAATTAAATTCATGTAAGTTAGCCCAACTCATATCAAATCTAACATAATCAAAGATGTTAAATATATATTAAAAATTAAAAAACTATGACGGATGGAGCTGAAGAACATGATAATTCAATTTGGTTTTCTGTTGAAAACAAAGAAGTAAAGCAAACAAATCACTAATAAAAATAAAATGCAAATAAATAGAGATTAAGGAAGTAAAAAAATGGTAAAGAAGGAATGAGGAACATACAAAGAATGCAAAAAAAATAAAAATAAATGAAACTTTAGCTATGGAAAAGAATTAGTATTTTTCTTTTCGGATTATATCTCACAAAATTTGATCAAAGAAACTTTGACAATCTGAGTCGAAGAACAAAGGAATCAATTTGTTTTTATGTTGAAAACGAAGAAATAAAGGAAACGAATCATTGATAAAACAAAATGCAAACAATAGAAATTAATGAAGTAAAAAATGGTGAAGAAAGAATGAGAGACATACCAAGAATGCACAAAAATAAAGAAAAACTTAGCTATGGAAAAGGATTAGTGTTTTTGTTTTTGGAGAATTACAACTCACATGGTCAAAGAAAAAATCTCCCAAAATTATATATGTTGCTAGATTGTTATATTAAATTAGAAGTGTTTTCAATACAACTGATAAATGTGATACTTCGAACAAAAACTTGTGTCGTATAAAGCAAACAAAATATTTTTGACCGAACTAATACGATATCTATAACTTTCTGTTTAAAAAAAAATAGTAATCAACGGCGACTCTATGAAGGTGTTACAAATCGTGGATAGAAGGACCTGTTTTGATAAATATTATAAATGCTTTGGAATTTTTTTAAAAGAATTTGTATATCATCATCTCTAATTTAAGTTTAAATTTAAAATTTGAAATTGTGAAAATTAGGCGAGGTTGCACCATATGCTCGGGATGAAGGAGGGAAAATTAATATATGGACGTATAATATGAAGTCATTTCATATAAATATCCTATCCAAGTAACAATGCAGATTTCATACGTATTTATAAAATTCTGATATCTCT
>JACYFF010031957.1:119290069-119306637 GCA_017589665.1 Selenicereus undatus | reverse complement strand
GAATAATGGTCAAGAGGATGTTCCCTTTTTGCAGTTTTTTCATCTTGATTATTAGATGTCTAGCTCTAAATTTGATTGTTCACGAGGAATAATGGTCAAGACGATGTTAGTTTTTTGGGGCTTTTTTCTCTTGATTATTTGAGAAGTCCTGATTTACAATGGTCAAAGATTAAGTGCAAAATATCTTAAGTGCAAATCAACTAGGGGGTAATGCACAACATCATAGAAGATGGTATCACGTTTCCTCTAGTTTTCGAACCCTAATCACTGGCAAAATTACATCGGACTAAGTACCTCCTATTGTTTGTCCAAATGACTACTTTCTAGATGGTCAAGGAGGATCTTGAGTCCGATATAAAGGAAGTACCGATTGTATCATATTTATTCTTAAATTAAAGAGGAATACAGAATGTAGGATATCTTCATGTATGAATTTTCACTATAAAATCAAACTTTGATCTCACGATGTAAATTTATCCAGTTATGTACTTGAAATGAATTGGATATTTCTAAAAATTTGAAGTTTCAAACCCTATTTGATTCGACTTATATGAATTTAATTAAATTTAAACACAAATTTTCTTTAGTTCGAATGTTATCACACTGTTTTGGCTATTGTTTGCTTCTGACCAGCTTTCAACTCATAGGACACATAAATGTTGATTTCACACGTAGCCATTCAGCAACAAGCCTTTGTGATGAAGATTTTTGCCTAACGCCAGCAACTAACAATGTAGCACATTCATTTCCAGAACCGACAAAGTATCGAAGCAAAAACTGAAAACAGAGCAAAAGAAAAGCAATATTTGTCAAGAATGGGATTCGAACCCATGCCCTTTCGGACCAGTACCTGAAACTGGCGCCTTAGACCAACTCGGCCATCTTGACGTTCTTGGTATAAAGCAAACGTGTGACTTCAAAAACAACGATCGCTTTTTGTTGTTTAAAAAAAAAAAAAATTAAGGCTGGTGAGTTTTTTGTCAACAAAGATTAGAATTAGCTGAAAAGATTGTGGCTTGCATTGGATTGACCGTTAATTTCCTTACTAAATTTGTCAAGGAAATGCTCCCCAGGGAAAGCCCTTTACCTTTTCATATGTCATGGCCTTGAATTTCATGAATTTTTAGTGTCTCCTATGCTACACAGGTTGATAGATCATATATGCATTGTTTAAATTTGAATCATTACTATCATACAACTGTCGAAGTTTGCCAATTTATCCACAATTCCTTCCTATAATCCTAAATTTCAAAGGTATACTAATATATAGATAAAAAGTCAAAAGGAACAAATGTTTAATTTTTCTCACAAGCATCAACTTGACTAGTGATGAGGCCAAGATTGCATTCATGAACATAAAATAGAATTGTGTGCAACTGCCCATGGATATTGACACTTGCATAGGTAAGATCGTATACATCTGAATCTCCCTAAATCCCATATGAGCAGACTCATACTGAAAAATATTGGTATTCTTCTTCTTGTTGTTTGTTTCTACAGCTACTTTTTTTCGATTATTATGTAAGCAAGCCAAGATCATACAAAGCACCTATAACTAGAGAGGGGGCAGCTAGTGCAACGAAGACAATAAAACAACAAATAAAAGAACACTTTAGAACAAGCAGGCTAAGCTTCTTGAAATACGACCTATCACTAGGGGAACGAGATCTGCATTGAAGCAAAGTTTATGGCCAGTTCAGCTGGATAGTATTGTGTCCAAACCTTCCTTGCCTATGACCTTCATGCAAACCGTTACTTATTAGTTTGCGATAGCGTTGTTGCACTAACCACTTTTTGATCAAATCTCACTCCATTCCTTCTCATCCAAGAGCTTCATAAGGCCTAATAAAAAGAGCAAAGCATCAACAAATGGTCCAGGTTCTCAATGTGTGAAGCGGAAAACTGCATTTGTTTGCTTTAGCGGGTAAGGCACACTTTTTTATGCAATATATCCTTGGTATTAAGTTACCAGAGACTGTGGACCAAAGGAAGGCCTCCAATAGTGGCGAAACTGATTAAGTTCATCCAAATTGAACAAAGCAAACTCAACAGTGACACCTTGATTCATAACAACGAAAGGAACGGTCAAAAAGGGGGTTGACCAATAACTCAAATATTTTAAACACTCGTATCACAACTTTTGAGGAAAAAAAACCACTTTTTTGGGGATTATTTTTTAGCCACTTGGGTCAAGTTTAACATCAATGTTTGGAGTAATGTTTAGCATTTATCATTTTGACCAAGTCGTGACACTAATTAGCTAATTTTAGTATTTAGTACCGCAGTATCTAGACTAGTATTTCAAGTATCATTTAGCGTTTCAAACAATGTTTTTGAAAAACTAACAATATTAGCCTTTGGCATTCAAAAGTAGCATTTCACTTTTTTTTTTTTATCAAAAATGCTACTTTGAAAATTTTGTCTTTGAAAATAATCCATATCTTTTTATGTCAATTTACATTAATCAGCTTACCCATTATCTAAATTTACCGAATATATTTTTTTAACTACTGATCCAAACTGCTACCCGCTAACTTCTAAAATAATATCAACACCGGTTGGTTCAAGTAGTTTGAGTGTTTGATATTTGTTCCCCTTAAGGAAGGTCTAAAATTCGAGTCTTGTGAATAGAGAAAATATGCGATGGAAATACTCCACTCTTTATCGGACCAACAGTAGCTCAACTCCAGTTAAATGGAGGATCAAAGACACCCAAAAAAAACTTCCAAATTGTTACAACTATCTGCACCTGAAACAGCTATCCGCTATATCAACTATTAACCATTATCTAAACAGCTAATTTTGCCGAATATAACCAGAGTGCAAAGCCAACATCTAGGAATAAAGAGCAAATAAATTAAAATGAAGTAAATATTAAAAGAGTACTAAATAAAACAATAAGTAAATATTAAGACAATTGTAGGTTTTTTTTGGTGAATAAAACATGATAATTTCCTTAACAATATGCCAAACGGCACTTATGATAAAAATCGTGAATGAACAATTGTAGATCTAAAACATAAATATCAAATTCAACTTTTAAATAACTAATACAAGCCTTACTGACATGTGACTTCAAAAATTATGACGTTATTATGAGTAATCTTTAATGACTTGACATCTTTACTGTTGATAGAGGGCCTCACAATACATGCTATAGGATTTTGATAATTAATGCCCCTCCAATGTCTTAGATTAAACCAACTGAACACAACTTTTATAGAAAGAGAGACTAATACTTTTATAAAAAGATAAAATAAAACTTTTACATATGAAGAGATAGACTTTACTTTGTAGAAAAACTGGTCTTAAACTATTTATTGATAAAAAAATCAATCAAAATGGGGATCACCATCGACAAAAATGTCGACGGCAGCCCCTTCAAAGGGGTAGAGGCTAGGGCTTTTTTGGAGGAGAGGGGAGGAGTGAAAGAAGTCTCTGTACGAAGTTGTATTAAAACAATTGTAGTTACTTGTTGTTTAAGTTACAAATTACACAATAGTCTGGAAACTACTTTATAAGATTGTTCGAAAGATAGAAGATTCATTTTTTAAAATAAAAAAAAACTCTCCAAAATCCACTTATATTTCCATTGTTCCACGAATCGTAAAAAAGTAATATTTATCTAATTAAGTAAACAACATCTTTGTTCTTGAATCACCAATTTAATCTTGTGTTTAAATGTCCTAAGTTGTATTCTCCAATACGCTAACACGACATATTTGTATTTTACCTTTCCACATCCACATTAGTATTCATATTTAGTTATTTTTATTTCTACTCAATCAAGAGTAAATTACTTGATAAAGGTTGCATTTGGGAAGACTCTAGTTGTATATATGGGTGACGATGGGGTGGGTACGGGACAGGTTTAGCCGTACTCTCATTCATATCTATTTTCAAAATTAATACCCATATTTATACCCATACTCATCGGGTGTTGTAAAGCTATACCCATACCCGCTGGGTATAGCGGATATGCGAGTTTTAGTTGGATACATATAAACAAAAAAGAATTAAACTCATTTTGTACCCATGTTTGACATCAAATAGCCAATATGTCACATTAATACCAAACTTTTAACAATGTATCATATCACATCAAATATAACTAAAATTTTGTTAATCAAAGCAATCAATTAGCACTTAATAATTACAGTTTCTAACAAAATGTCTCATTGAAGTCTTGAATACCATACAACTCAACGCAACTAACAAAATGTCCAAGTATAAGCAATAAATTAGAACTTTAAACAAATGGGTATGGGTTTTATATGGGACGGGTATTGATAAAACAGGTGTGGGGCGGATAGGACTTATACCCATACCCTTACTCATACCCCTACCCATTTTAGCAATACCTGCCCCATATCCCCCTTTTTTTTTTCCATTTTCACCACCCATAGCCATACCCATTAAGACAGATTTTGCAGGTTCTAGGCGGGTACGGATTTTTTTTCCGACCCTAGTTTTATAGGTTGTAATTGTATTGTAGTTGAGTTGTGCCTATTATATTTCACAAAATTTATTAATTGAATTTGATCGGAATAAGTTAAAAGATTAATGGAAAATTAGAATTTTAGAAAAAAATTATTAATTAAAATTCAACTTTTTTAAAAAGTTGTTGTGAGAAGTTGCATTCCAACAAGTTCTAAGGATTATGAAATTTAGCTTTCAGAGAAAAAAGAAACTTTCTATCTAATTTTTTTTAATGACACCATAATTAGATATAATTATCTAGTCTTTATATTATAAATGCTAGAATGTGTAAGGGGCTAAGTGTTGAGGAAATGAAAAATACTAACATTTGAGTAAATTTAGGGTATATGTTGCTTCACAACCGTTAGATCACAATCTTAAACAATCTTAACCCTTGGATTTATCTCGACAATCGCCTCAATAGATAGCATGTACAGTAACCTCTCTCTCTTTACTGGCCACATTAGGTCTCAAGTTTGATTCCCCCATCCCTCATTGTATTGTACTATTTACTAGGCACATTAGGTCTCAGGTTCGATTCTTTCATCCCCCATTATATTGTATTGCCCATTGTGGCTCCTACGGACCAAAACGTTTTTAATTTCCGTCATTATTATTATTAATACTAGTTTAGGCCCGTACTTTGCACAGAGTATATTCAAATAGACATTTTTTAGATATGTTATGGAAATAATAAACAAATAGTTATGATAGACATGATTAATATTATAATTTAGAGGAGATAATGGAAAAATTCAATGAAAAAGTCAAGTATACAGCAACTTCGTGCATAACTAATTGGATTAATAATTAAAAAGTATATGATTGTAACAAAAGTCTATATAAATATGATGGAGACAGTAGATAGTGAATTTGTCATATACATTATTTGGAATTTGTCATAATATTATAATTTGTTAAATAGATCATATTAAATGTGAAAGAAATTCAGCTTCACGGTCCTAATATGATGATTGTGTTTTATTTTTAATTTTTTTTATATTTCACGTTCAACCCTTGCAATATGTTATAACATGCTTACAATATGTAATTTTTCAGCACAACCCTTACATCTATATGATCATTAATTATACTTTTAAGATTTATATGAATTAAATATAATTATAAGATACGTATGCTTTGAAAGAAAAAGAAAAATATTTCGTTTATTTTCTTCTGTTAAATAGATTATATTAAATGTAAAAGAAATTCAGCTTCATGGGCCTAATATGATGATCGTGTTTTATTTAAATTTTTTTTTATTTCACGTTCAACCCTTGCAGTATGCTATATTATGCTTACAATATGTAATTTTTTAGCACAATCCTTACATATATGTGATTATAATTAATATTGACTATGTTATCAAATTCAAAGAGAAAGATAACAACGACGATAATGACAATGACAACAACAACAACAATAGTGATAATGAAAATAATTATGGAAACCATATTTATATTTCTATTATCTTTAGTAATAGATGTTCTATGTATATTTGTATCAAAAAAATACAAAATCATAATAATAATCATGAAAATAAAAAATGTTTATTATTTCTATATAAATGTGTATATTATATTATGTGTTAATAATAAGGTGTCACATAAGATTTTACGATTTGTACAATAATTATAATTCAGTTTTCTTAAGTTAAAACTTCTAAAATATGAACTTATTCTATAATAATGAAATAATAAAAAAAATTATATCCATTATAATCTCCTAATCTCTCTTTGATAATTAGATTATCATAATTAATATTGACTATGTTAGCAAATTCAAAGAGAAAGATAACATTGTCGATATCGACAATTGATGAACCTCTATTTGTACCATACTTAAGCCCGTATTTGATTCGATCTCTCCTATATTTGCATGCTTTATCACATCAGAGAATGGTCAAATTGACCTCTTACGCATATATTTCACTCATATGACGTCTTTATGTAATTTCAGGAACTTTGTTGAAGGAACTGAAAGATAGTTAATATTTGGCAGAAAGAGGTGCTAAGAAGGGAGAAAAGGCGCGAAAAAGCGTTGCACGGAAGCCCCAGGAAACCGGACCCACGGAGCATGGAGGACCCACCAGAACCGGCACACTTGGCCGGGGTGCCAAGTGGCACGGCCAGGTCGTGCCAAGTGGCACGCCCATGCCACTTGTGCTGGTCCTGGGTATTTCAGGCAGACTTTTGGCACGGTCACCCCGTGCCTTTGGGCACGACCGTGCCGCCCCCGTTTCGTGTCGCGACTTAAATCTTCCTTCGGGGCTGCTTTGTACATTATTCAGTTTTCTCTTCCCATACGCTTTCTTAGGCGATTTTAGGTTTAGTTTTAGAGTTTAATCTTCACGTTCTTAAATTGTACTTTTGGATTGAAGTTTGATTCTGCCTTCAGTTTATACGATTAATTCCAGGTTCTATCCCAATTCGCTTTCCTCTTGTTCTTAATTGTTTTAGGTTTTGATTGTCATGGTTATTGGATTGAATGCTTTGATTGTTGTGTTAAACATGGTTATAGGCTAAATCTTTCAACTTAGGTTGGGATTGACGCCGAATATGTATAGTTGAATTTTGTACTGGCCTAATCTTTTCTCCCCATTTGTTTTGCAAATATGAATTCTACTATGCACGCCAATTGTTCGATGAAATGCTCGAAAGAACATTCGTCCTTTTTATTGGGGTTTAGGGGAGCGTTGAAAGACGAAACCTTTACCTAGTGCGTCTTAGTAGACAGTTAGGGCTTTAACATGAAAATAGTTGAGATTCTAATTGGGATTTGAGATTGTAAATCTTGTAATCCTTCGACTTTTAGTCCCATGAAAATAGGCGACTATAGTTTTAGAATTAGTCTTCGACCCTTGAGAGAGGGAGGAGATGAGCTTATATGACAATCTATTCATTCGTAATGCATGCTTGGAGGACATTTGATTGGGTTAGTAATCGATTCGCTGGCATAATCGTGTTGTTAATTCCAACCTAAGTGTTTTCTATTCTGCTGTTTATTACACTTCTTAACTGCTATCGTTTCACTTAGTTTAGTCCCCAACCACGAATTTGATTGCCTAGCTTGAGTTATCTAATTAATTTTGGTAGTTGAAGCCAAGTTCCCTGTGGAATCGACTTGTACTTGTCGGTTGCTAGCTACAGCTACGCCGTGCACTTGCGGTAAATTAAAACCCTAACAACAATGACGACAACAACAACAATAGTAATAATGAAATTAATCATGAAAATTGTATTTATTATTCTATTATCTCTAATAATACATGCTCAAATTTATATTTGTATTGAAAAATACAAAATATTAATAATAATGATGGAAATCAAAAACGTTTTGGTCCGTAGGAGCCACAAAGGGCAATACAATATAATGAGGAATGGGCGAATAGAACTTGAGACCTAATATTTCCAGTAAAAAGTACAATACAATGAGGAAGGGGGAAATCGAACCTGAGACCTAATGTACCCAGTAAAAAGGAACAATATAATGAGGGGGGGCGAATAGAATGGTAAAAAGTACAATACAATGAGGGAGGGAGGAATCGAACCTGAGACCTAATGTACCCAATAAAAAGGGAGAGGTAAAAAGTACAATACAATGAGAGATGAGGGAATCAAACCTGAGACCTAATGTACCCAGTAAAAAGGGAGAGATTGACGGTTATCAAGATAAATCCAGGGGCTGAGATTGCCTAAGATTTTGATCAACTGTTGTGAAGCTTGGATTAATGAGAAGCTAGGATTGAGCGAGGGAATCATTTTTAGGCATCCACCCATTCTAGCATTTGTAAGATAAAGATATAAATTTTGTATTTTTCAATACAAATATAAATTCGAGCATGTGTTATTAGAGATAATAGAATAATAAATACGATTTTCATGATTATTTCTATTATTACTATTGTTGTTGTTGTTGTCATCATTATCGTTGTCGTCGTTGCTATCTTTCCGTTTGAATTTGATAACACAGTCAATATTAATAATGATCATGAAATTATCAAAGAGAGATTAAGATATTATAATAGATATAAAAAAATTTATTAGTTCATTATTATAAAATACATTAATAATTTAGAAATTTTAACTTAATGAAACAAAATTATGATTACTGAACAAGTCATAAAACCTTATATGACACCTTATTATTAACACATAATATAATAGGCACAATTATAAAGAAACAATAAACATTTTTTATTTTCATTATTATTATTATTATTAATATTTTGTATTTTTTGATACAAATATAAATTTGAGCATGTATTATTAGAGATAATAGAAAAATAAATATGATTTCCATGATTATTTCCATTATTATTATTGTTGTTATTGTCGTCATTGTCGTTGTTGACGATTTTATCTTTCTCCTTGAATTTGATAACATGGTCAATATTAATTATGATCATCTAATTATCAAAGAGAGATTAAGGGATTATAATGGATATAAAAGTTTTTATTATTTCATTATTATAGAATAAGTTCATGTTTTAGAAGTTTTAACTTAAGAAAACCGAATTGTAATTACTGAACAAGCCGTAAAACCTTAGGTGACGCCTTATTATTAACACATAATATAATATACAAATTTATATAGAAATAATAAACATTTTTTATTTCCATGATTATTATTATTATGTTGTATTTTTCGATACAAATATACATTTGAGCATGTATTATTAGAGATAGTATAAATATAAATATGATTTCCATGATTATTTCTATTCTTACTATTTTTGTTGTTGTTGTTGTTGTTGTTGTTATCGTCGCTGTTATCTTTTTCTTTGAATTTGATAACATAGTCAATATTAATTATGATCATATAGATGTAAGGGTTGTGCTGAAAAATTACATATTGTAAGCATGATATAACATATTGCAATTGTTGAATGTGAAATATAAAAAAAATTAAAAATAAAACACAATCATCATATTAGGCCCGTGAAGCTGAATTTCTTTTACAATTAATATGATCTATTTAACAAATTATAATATTATGACAAATTCCAAATAATGTATATGACAAATTTACTATTTACTGTCTCTATCATACTTATATAGACTTTTGTCACAATCATATACTTTTTAATTATTAATCCAATTAGTTATGCACGAAGTTGTTGTATACTTAACTTTTTCATTGAATTTTTCTATTATCTCCTCTAAATTATAATATTAATCATGTCTACCATAACTATTTGTTTATTATTTTCATAACATATCTACAGAATGTCTATTTGAATATACTCCGTGCAAAGCACAGGCCAAAACTAGTTATTACAAAAGGTTATTACAAACTTAACGTTTTACCAAACACAATAAAAGTAATCATGGAGGCTGCTCTTTGTGAATGAAGCCTACTGTAAATCATGAAATAATTATCTGAGAGTTGAGAGATGCAACAGATGTGGCAACTGAGTGAGATCTAGTAGTCTTGAAAATAAATGCATTAGGTCAGTATGAAAGTCAACATATTACCCGCTACTAATGAATCCCATTAAACTAACTAGTCTGGACCCGTGCTTTGCACGGTGCATGCTACAATAGACAGTTTGAATATGCATACATATATATATATCCCCACACACACATACACACGTGCGCATGCACACACACGCGCGCGCGCGCGCGCGCACACACACACACACACACACACTCAAGTTACTTAGTAGAGACACATAGTTGTTGTAACGGTTGTAGTAAGGGAAAAAATCATTAATATGGAAATGATCGTAAGAAAGAATAATCTTATGAAGTATAATTCCGTAATTGTCGAAATGAGTATTATGGAGTATTTTTTTTCTAAAAGGAATGATTATGCAATAATTAGTGAATATGAAAATTATAAAAAAAATATCCTTCTTAAACCTTTTGAATTCCTTCTGTCTCCTTATCACCACTAGATTGTATAAAAATATTAATCTCAAGATGTATAATATCAGAAAGTATAATTCCGTAATGGTGGAAAAAAATCATTAACAACTAAGAAAATGATCATAGGAAAGCATAATCCCGGGAAGTATAATTCTGTAACGATTGAAATAAAGATTATCGAGTGGCTGTACCTTTAGTATTATTTTAAATAATAACGTCAAATCCCAATAAAAAATAATCCCATAATTATGGAAATATGAATTATGAAGTAGTTAGTGACAAATAACTATGGAAGTTATAGATAAAAAGATATCATTCTTGAACTTTCAATATTAGTGTGAATAGTCAAGTAGTTCTTACTCATAGTTGAAATTATACATTAAAATACGTCTCATGGTTGAAATCAATTATGCCGTCTTGCTCATTGGTCATGTGTGTCAAAGTGATCTTTTTTGTCTCACTTCCATATATATAATAATTATCGTTCCCTTCCTCATATATTTATTTGTATTAATTTGTTAATTCATTAGCAAGTGACATCCACTTTTGTAATTAGTAGTGTCAACATGCTTGATCATATTTGATTGAAATTTTTGTACTTTTTTGTTGCAATTCCCTCCTATATGTGGCTTAATTTTCTTTTCTTGATATTTAATCTTTCACTAATTGACGTCATCATTGATTTCTTGCTACAATTCGTATTCTCACTTTTTTAAGCATAGTTTTTGCCAGGCTTGATTAATAGTGCTGGTGTTTGGTTTGATTTGTTTGTATTCTTAATTATTTCCGTCCGATTTATGACTTAGGTTAAAAAAAAAATTTACTTATATTATATTACATTGAATTAGTAACTTAATTATGTTTAGATTCTTTCATGTTTTATTTATGTTGTTCATTTATGGACTTTTGTTTTTTTATAAGAAAAACTCTAATAATTTGATCATCTCTCTTGGTGTTTCAAATTTTTAATGGAAACAACAATGTAAACTATTTCACATGTATCTAAATTGTTTGATGACCTATTTATTTACATCGATTAAAAAATTTCAAATATCTATACTACAAATTATAATATGATTTTCAAAATTTACAAAAGTTATTGTTAAGATATACAAAAGAAACCATAAAATTTGACTTCCTTTTTTACATACTTAGATAAGAGTATGGTCTTCTATATCTTCAAAAGTTTTGCTATTTTGAAAATTGAGTGAGGTGGTCAGGTTGGGGTTTAGAATAATATGGAGGAGGTGTTGGGAGATTTAATTGGGTTAGGAACCCCAGCACTAGGATCAAATTGCATTAATGGACATACAGGATGAGTTTAATATTAAAAAGTTAATCCTTATTTATAAAGTCTTTAGAACGATTTTGATTAACTTATTTACGTTCAAAATATGTCTCCAACATTAACAAATGTAATTTTTTAGTTTTCTCTTTAAAATCATCGCATACGTTCAATATTATATGTATGTTTGAATCAATGTAATTTTCTATTTTCATTGTTCAATTAGAAACTATAATGCATGCTTGAATATTTCTATTGTTTAGTTAGAAATTACGATGCATACTTGAATACTATTTCTATATATATATATTTTTATCATGACATACATGCAATACTATAATGGATGCTTGAATCAATGTAACAGTTGTTGTTATTTAGTAAAATACTCTAATGCATTCTTGAATACTATTTGTAGGTTTTTTTTTTCATAAATCATGACAAATGTTCAAAATCATTAATCATGTCATATAGTTAACTTAAGACACAAATAAAAAGGAAAGGTTATAGAAAATTTTAATTTCTTGGGGTTTTTTTTTTTTGAAAATCATATGTTGATTGAGATTTTGATGGGTCATTCTAATTTTAAGAAATAAAATAACCCCATTTTAGGTTAGCTAATCGAATGAACAAATTTGAAAATACTATTTTTGAGTTTTTAAATTATGGGTTAACTAAACAGACAGTCAGAACGTTGTGGGTAATATGCTGCAACTAATTATGATCCATTATTTAACTAGAATATCTTAACATGCGCATTTATTGCTTTTCTAAATCCATCCACTATTTTCATAGTCCCCCTTTTCTCGAAAAAATAAAATTTGCGTAATTCAAATTACTTAAAATCACCAAATCTATGGTCCTAAATCTACAACAACTCATTTGTGTTGCAACTCATGATTTAAGCGGAACAGTAATATTAGGGAGATATATTGTCTAAAGAAAAATTCGATGATATATTTTGCAACAAAAGGCCACCTAATTTCATGATTTCAAAAGGAGAAGCCTAAGCACATCATGAATGACTAATTTTGACGTATTGTAACTACATATTGAGATAACTTGAATGAAATTGTGATCAGAATAGATCTATTTTCAAAGATAAAAATTCCCTAAAAGAAAAGGATAAAAAAGTATATAATACAAAAAAATTCTAACTACAATAACTAGACTTATTAAATTTTTATAGTAAAAATTTATTTCTACTTATAACAACATCACTTACTAAGTAACTTATTTGTGTCTTCTTTTCTAAATAATAATAGCAACTATGTGTCTTTTATAAAATACTTATTATCTATTTTATAGCATATCTACAAATTTGGGATAGATTGGCTAAATTAGTCGAATTGTATTAAAAAGTAAAGATAAGATTATCGGCTATAAAAATAATATCAAAATTTTTTGAATGAGACCATCTCATATAAGGGTTATTATCAGACGAATTTTTTTGCGAGTAACTTTTTTGAGGTTTTGCGATCACTAATAATACTGGGTTTATACCCTTGCGATACTAAGACATAATTCAAACATTTTTTAAATATGTTACTATCATAAATCATAATAGATAGTTTCTTTTCAAATAAAAATATTAATTTAATTAAACAATAAAAATACTAATTTATTTTTATTTTAATAATTTTTTAACAATTTTTTATAAAAAAGGGTGTGAATTTAATAATTTTTTAATATATTATTAAGAGAATATATTTCTTTTATGAAAAGGCAAACAATAAATTGATTTATTATATTATTTTGTTAATGCAAAAGTAAAGCGAGTCTTCTTTAGTTTTTTTCTCTACTAATAACATACTTTTTAATTCTTAATTAATATCTAACTCATATTTTTTTGTTGTATTTGCATCATTAAATCATATATATTTTATGATTAATTTTTATTATTAAATAATATGAAGGCATGTGTGAAGTTACCTTATTAAATAAAATTAATATTGTATTAAATTTACATTTATCGTATATAACCTTTTCTTTTTATTTTAAATCTCATATAGCATCTTTTGTTGCATTAAAGTGTCTCACGTGGCTATTCTCTTATACATGGCATCCTACATGGCAAGTTACGTGTCGTTTATACATGAGTTCAATTCAACTTTTAATATCTATATATGATGTTTTAGAGAGACTGTTAAATTTAAGGATGATGAATAATTGATTTAGGTTTGATTGTAAAAATAATCACCCTCAAATGAACTATTAGTTACCCTAATTAATTATCCATAGTCACCATAACAGCATCAACCTCATGATATAATTTACACAAGACGGTCTTATGTAGTGCTTACTAAAATAATATTAGAGGCACGTTAGTACATAGAGCACTGAAGTTCATCGTTGAACTTGTGATTGGAGAAAATAATTATTTTAATTATTTAGTATGTTTTAAAGCATTAATTTTATAAGTGTCAACTGGTTCAACTTAGCTGTTTTTTCCTGCATCACTGACTAGGAGATTTGTAGTACTAAATAATTGGTTATTTATATTTTTTAACAAAGTACAAATTGAATAATTGGGTGTCTTTCTACCCAACAAACATGTACATTTGAGTAGAGAAACTATTGTAGGATATTGATTTATTTGATTATCATCCATTGCATTCCTTCTTTTTGATCATAGTTAATTTTATATGCTTTGTTTTCTTTTTTGGTTAATTTTTTAGTGCTTTTCATGAGTAATTTGTAAAATTATTTGGGTTTAATTGGAGGCATCATATTGGACATAATAAAAATTTTGCACAAGTTTATTAGGAGGTATTTTCAACGTACTACAGTTAATTTGGCATCGCATTTATGTTGTTTCATTGAATTTAATGTACTCTACTGTAGAGAATATATTCAAAGATGCTTTAGTAAAATAGTTATTTTACTGTTTTTGGGTTGTTTTCATTTGACTGAAAAAATAAAAAATAGGAGAAACTTCTTGCTTTGCTTAGGATCTAATTCTACACCTACTAAGTTTTTTTCATTAGATACTTAATCAAGATAAACATTAAGTGACATTTTAAATGAACAGTGCAAAGTAGACATATAGATACCGGTGACTTGCACTTTCTCCAAACCAAATAAGGATAATTGTAATAAGGAGTTGGAGCAAATTTAGACCTGATGTGTCCCCTTTGGGATAAGGAGTTGGAGAACACAACACATCCCCTTTTCCTATGTTAAGTGGCAAAAAAAGTCTAGAGTGACACCTTCCTTCCGAAATGGTTATCTGTTGATGTATTAACAAATCTATGCATTCATACTCGCCAAGTTGTCACAAATTCGTAATGGTCTCTAAAAGTGAGATGGATAGAACAGTGAGATTAATGTGGTTGGAAATCAATGATGGTGTAATATTCCAAAATGAATCATTCAATTTCATTCCCACTTTACTTCAAGCAAAAAAAGAATGCGCAAAATGATATATTAGACACAAACTCACACAAAATACATAATCTTGCAAACTTCCCACCCTTCCAAACACACAATAATTTTCACAATGGATAGTGGGGGAAACCACTTGGTGGATTCATTAACCTCGATATTCACAGGCTCAAATCATTACAAGGAGCTTCGTGAGGCTACATTATTCATCGATTTATGCAATCAAGATCATTCAACTTGGGACTAACATTAGTTTTATTAGAGGAAGCAACAATAATGAGGAACGGAATCAAAGCAATAGTTAATATTGGATTCACTAATTTTCAAGGACTCAAATCATCGCTAGGACCAACATGAGGCTACATTATTCTCCTATTATGCAGGCATGAGCGTTCAACTTGGGATTAACATTATTTTTACTAGCTGAGCAACAATAATGAGGAATGGAGTCAAAATAATAGTTGAAGCAGGATACACCCATATTTATACAGAGGGAGGTAACATAACAGTGACATGCTCTTTTCAACTTATCACTAATACTTATCATAAGCATTCTACACTAATTAATTCTGGTCAACATGTAATCATGTTTTCTACTCATAATTTTAGCTATGAATAAACTACTTATGATAAGTTAAAAAGAATAAACTTGAATTCAAACACTTCAAGGAAGAATTCAGACACATTGGAAGATTTAAGCGCTTGTTAAAGATACTGATTTACTTACAATCATATATTAAGATTGTTGTATCACATATATTTAAAGGGGTTAACCATGGTAGATTGGGTTTGCCTGACTTTGTAAGCATACCAATTCTACAATTGTATAGAATGTTGTATTTCATAAGAATTTACTTCCTATTTTATAAAATAATATTACAGACAAAATCCTTGAACTACTAGGATGTTTAACTTCAAAAAAAAAAAGAAGAAGAAGAAGAAAACAAGAATCACACATCAGTAGGGAAGACAATGGGGCGGGTCAAGCCGTACCCTCACACATACCCGTTTTCGAAAATCGTACCCATACCTGTACCCGTTCACCTATCGGGTATTTAAAAAGCATAATATATTTTTCAAACTAAGTAAAAGGGTTGTTTGGGCTTCAGTTTGGGCTTGGACATGAGATTTCATGTGCATTGGTATTGGGTAGGACTCTTTTTTTCTTGTTGGCCATCAATTGAATTAGAGTTAGGAAAAAAGTCAGTTCAAGTCGATCTATTAAGTAAAAGGGTCAATTTCGTGACAGTCTTAAAAATAGCTTAAATTTTCTTAAAATTAAAAACATAATATATTTTCAAACTAGACGGTGAAATCATATCGACTTCGGGTGGAAATCAGTTCGATTCATGTTGAGTTTGTGTCTCTTTTAGTAACTTCAAACCAGGTTTGGATTTTGTTATTGTATTGGATCATATTTTTATAGCTCTAAATTTGATTGTTCGCGATGAATAATGGTCAAGAGGATGTTCCCTTTTTGCAGTTTTTTCATCTTGATTATTAGATGTCTAGCTCTAAATTTGATTGTTCACGAGGAATAATGGTCAAGA
>JACYFF010031957.1:119223046-119238743 GCA_017589665.1 Selenicereus undatus | reverse complement strand
GGAAACAAGAACAAACAGAAACAAAAATATATATTCTTGTTTCCCCCAAATACCTAATAAATAAAATTTTTTCTCCAAAAATCTAGGGTGTCAAGTGATGCCGCCGAAAGGGGGGAGGATGCTTAATAGATGAACTTGTGTTTACTCTCAAATGTTTATCGGATTATGCCTCCAACGTACTAAAATATAGTCTAATGTTCGGGAAATTCTTAGATGATCATCGCACTTGAATATAAGCACGCACCATTCAAGCAAGGACCAATGTTCAGGGATGGCGGTGAATCGAGTGTGGTTTGGATCCATCTGGATCCAGACTCATTTAATTTTTCCAAACCTGGACCAAGACCCTTTGGATCTGGAAAGATGCGACCTCGATCCAGGTTCTGTGGATTTAGCGGGTTCACAGGTCCAAATTGTTTTTCACGGTAAAAATTATTTGCCCACGTTCCAATATTAATTACCACACTATATAGACAAATAATTGATCTTAGAAGACTTAATATTTAATTAAAAAACATTCTAGCGGCACGATGCATAGCTAGGTGTTCTTATTTACGTTTTAAACAACAAAAATAATATTTTAATACAAACCACAAAGACAAAGTTCATCAAATTTTAAACAAGTATAATAAAATAGTTCTTCTTCTACGACCGCCATAAAGCAGAGTGGGTTTAGGGTTTACTAGTTTAGAATTACTTTAGTCAGTTATCTTTGGCAGAATTTAATTGAATAAATTAATAGGTCTTAAATGGATCTTGAGTCAGGCTAGGTCTGAATTTTTCAGACCCAGGCCCGACTTGCGTCTCTTGGACCTAGACCCGCTTAAGATCTGTTAGGTCTCATTTCATTGGACCTCTAAAGTAGTTCTGGTCCGATAGGTCTGGGTCATGTCAAGAACCCGTTGTCATCCCTACCAATGCTGAATGTAGACAAAATCGAAAATCGATTTAATTTAATGGGAGGAAATTAATTTTGGTTGATAGGCGAGGTTATCAAAATTGGCCCTGACCAGCTAGTTCAATCGATTAACCTATGCACTGTTAATTTTCCAATTGAATTGGATACTTAAACCGGTTCTTGACCTATGCACCGTCGGTTTTCCCAATTGAACCGGATACTCAAACCAGTTCTTTACCTTTGCACTGTCAGTTTTCCCAATTGAACCGGATACTCAAACCGGTTCTTGATCTAGTAGCTTTCTGCCCCCTTAAATTCGTAACTTCTTTAAAAATCTGGATGTCAGGGAAAATTTTCGAACCCCTCCAACATCTCGTAGGAGATGTCTGATGGCTAGGTCGCCAATCACCTAGCGACCAAATGTATTTACTCGATTACCTTTTGACAATATGGAAATAAAAAAATAATCATTTGTTATAGTATTAATTTAACTTTTCTAGTTATTTAAATTAAAATTTAGTTATATAAATAACAAGTAACTCATATAATTTATCTGATTCAAGTCAATGTGTTTTATCCTATCAAACTGGTTCGACCGATTTGACCATTGACCACGAATGTGATTAGTTTTCTTTTTTTAACAAAAAGTTGATTAAAAAATATTTAGATAAGTGTACATATTGAAGTCTAAAGTTAAAAAGTCTTCCAAACAACCAATAAAGGACCTCGGATTAAGGCCCTGTTTGGCGAACAGCTATTAGCTGTTTGTGTTAGCTGTTAACTGTTAGCTGTTTGTATTAGTTGTTTGAATTAGCTGTTTGTTGAAAAACTGTTTGGTAAAATTAGCTGTTTCTGACAAAGTTGTGAGACAAAAAGCTAATTCTTCAAAAAGCTATTCCAAAAAGCTCATGGAATTAGCATTTTCAAATTAGCTTTTTGGACCCAAAAAACTCTTTTAAAAAACTCTTTCACCAAACACCCAAATTCGCTTTTTTACCTGGTCAAAAAGTTAATTTTGATCAAAAAAACTCTTTTTGCCAAAAAGCTCTTCGAAAAGCTTTTTGCCAAATATGGCCTAAATGTTTTATTCACTTTCTAAAAATATTTGTTTCACCAACACCTTTGTATATATGGAATTGTCGATCTGTGCGCAACATCCTTTTTATTAACCCTATTACGTGAGACGTTGAAGGCTGTGGTAAATTAAGAAAGCGAGCGCCAACGTCCAATTCATGATAAAACAAAACATAAATAATGACGATGACGGTTTCATCAATGATCATGACATCTCAGTATCTCATCTCAAAGCTTGAACGAAGGTGCAGATTGAAAACGAAATTCTTGAGTGGAGAACTCCGTATATACGAAGGTCTTGGAAACAGATATTTTTAGAGTGAATTTGGAAACTTTTTGAGGTGATTATTGTTTAGAATGACTTTTTATTATGGGTTTGAAATTTTTTTTTCCTAACCCATTTTTTTAAAAAATAATAAAATTAAAGAAAATCAAACTGCATTAGTAAATGGCATTAGGCAAAAGACTGAATCACATCGTATGCTTCATCTAAGCATGCCTGATACTAATTGCAAAACACGGACGTCATTATCGTCGTTGATGAAAACTAGCCCCAAACACATAAATGCAGAGTGTGGGTAAATTGAAAACGACCCCTTTGATCACATTGTGCATCATATATTTTTTTTAAAGGGTAAGTACATATATACCTACATTAGATAGCCCTTTTCTCAGGGATTTTACTTGTATAATCATCTCTGATAATACACAAAAGCTCAGTGGATGGAGAGGTTAAAAAGATTAAAAAGGTGACATTGTACATTATATAGCTTTCCCAATTCTTGTACCAAGATAGAAATGCAACTTATGAATTTGCAATTTAGAAAGTGTGTAGATCATTTGACATAAAGTTATCAATTATCAGATTATGGTATGAAGCTATCAGTGTTAGGGCCTTGTGTTCTGTTTATAGCATCTGTACAACCATTCCCTATAGCAAATGAATGGCCTTGGACATCATAAAAGGAGAGAAATGATTAGAATGTGTTCACCAAAGAGAAAAAAAAAAGAGTGAATCAAGATTCAAGAGCACGTATAATCTAGTGAATAAAGTATGCTTAAACCTCCTTAATATATATATTTGAGAGTCATTTCTTGATAACATTATGTTTATTCATTTGACCAACTTTCAATATGATCGATTAATGATGTTTGATTAACCAACTTTAATATGGTCGACTAATGAGGTTTCATTTAGCCAACTTTAATACGGCTGACTAATGATATTTCATTAGTTTTTTAATTGCAAAAAGTTATAGTGGTTGTCGCTACATGACAACCACCACAATTTATTAAATCTAGAGCGTACATTTGGAATAAATTGATCTTAACCGTTTATTGTATTTTTGTTTTTGATTATTAAAAAATGTATTGTGAAAATCACAAAATATATGACATTGTTTGGTTGTTCTCCAATTACATCCTTTTAGCGACAAGTAAGTTTTCGATGATGAGTTTTCCGGCGACAACAAATGCGCCGTTCAACTGCAATTCTGGCGACATCCAAGGCTTCCGGCGAAACGACAAACCTCCACCATGGTTTCTGGCTTGAAGCTCTCCACAGTGGCGTCAAATGCAATCGCCGATTTCCTCCTCCCATGGTACTGGCTGAACATTGGCCGGCACCGACCGAGGAAAAATAGCATCAAGAAGGGCCAAGGCAGAGGCGAGTTTTCCGGTGAACGAGGTGATGGAGGAGGAAATCGGCAATTGCATTTGATGCCACCGTGGATCAAGCCAAAAACCATGGTGGAGGTTCGCCACCTCCCCGGAATAGAGTCGCCGAAAGACTTGGATGTTGCCGGAACGGTGGTTGAGCGATAGCTTAGTTGTCACCGGAAAACTCATCGCCAGAAAATTACTTGTCATCGGAAACATGTAATTGGAGAACAACCAAACAATGTTATACAGATATTAATTTTATCAATATTTAGATATATTTTGTGATTTTTACAGTACTTTTTTCAATATTTAATAACAAAAATAAAATCAATGGTTAAGATCAATTTGTTCTAAATGTACGCTTCAGATTTAAGAAATTGTAATAGTTGTCATACAGTGATAAGCATTATAAATGTACTCTTTTTAATTTTTTTTTAAAGATGGTTTAAAAAAAACATTTCAAATAAGTTCATATTTCACCATTTATTTGTTAACAAATAAGAATATAAGATAACTTATTTTTTTACCCCTTTAGGCACAAAACTAACCCAAGACCTGAAACCCGAACCGAATGACCCTGATCCATACCCGAAGCGACACCCGAAATGGGATGAACCGATTTGGACCCAAACACCCCGAAGTAAACTGATCCATAACCGAACGAAACCTGAATTGTAGCATGATGCGAAATTACCCAAACCCGAAATTAGCCGACCCAATTCAAACCTGAACCGAAGTGACCCGAAAATGGACAACCCGAACCCGACTGGAACCGTACCCGTTTTAAAACCGATCCGATTCCTACCCGACTCAATTTGACCCATATTAAACCCAAATTTGAGTATATCCGACCCGAATATAACTGGAACCGAAGCATAAACATAAATCATAACCAGTCAACCCAAAACTATTCCTAATTCCCCAAATTTCATTGTTAAAGCCTAGAAGAAAAGCTCCTATCGCAATTTAGCACAAATTTGATAAACAAGTAAATCATAATCTACTTATAACCATAGTACATAGTTGATTAATGCCTTTAACGAAGTAGATAAAATGTAATACTTTTGACATATTTCAACATATTGGTTGTTGCCTTGTTGGCTTGTTGCCGTAAGTTGCTAATCCAATAAGTTGTCAATCATTATAGTAATTCAATACTTGTAAAGCTAGCTTGGCCGGAACACAAACAATGATCCACATCACAATGCCAAACTCAACGGGCCATCCACTAGGAGACATGGGGTTGACATCCCCCAAACTAAGGCATTAGTACTACATGCAAATTCTTAGTTCAACTATTACAAATGTAACACCAATCAAAAATAAAGTTTACATCAAATGTAAAAGTTCACATGATAATCCCTGATAATCTCCTTAGTTACATAGCTAAGCATTGATGAAGTTCACACAAATTACCATAATAAGAGGAAGACAACGCGACTAAGTCTCCAAATCTTAGCAAGTAAAAGAAGACACAATCGCAATAGCCTTCTAAACCTAGAAATTGAGATAATAGAAAAGATTAGCAAACAAAAACAAGATCGCAACGCTTTTGGCATCTTGCTATTTTCGCTTTACATGAGTCTTTATAGTTTGCTCCCTCCACTAGCAAATAGCATCACATATTCACATATAACACCGCAACAATGAGACTTGAAAAATTAAAAAGAATAGAGCAACTATCTCGCATCTCGCATCAAATCCATCAAAGAAACCTAATCCAAGGTCTTATCAAAATGAAAAAATCCCGAAATAGTCCAAACCTATCAGAGAAACCCAAAAATTAGGGACATAGAGTGAATTAACTAACCAAGTACTAAAGTAAGTGATCAATTATCTTGGCCATCATTTACGTCGAAGGAAAAATCTAACACCTTTAGTACTTGACCAATCCACACTTGATCCAATGAATTCTTCTTCTTCTTCTTCTTGCGCTAAAGTGAAACAAAATGCACAACAAAAATTCACAAAAATTAGGAAAAAAGATAAATATAAACAAATAAAAAATAAAATATTCAATACTTATATTGAAAGCCATATAACCAAGTCCGGATTGTTATCAATGCTTCCACATTCTCAGGAATATAAGGGCTTCGCCAGTTATTTAAAATCCTACCTCCAACGCTAAAGGTTGACTCCGAAGCAATGGTAATGAGTTGCAAGCTCAAAACATCCATAGCTAGATGAAAGAGTTCACCATACTTTTCTTGATTAGTTTTCCAAAACTCTAAAGTATCCAAAAATCCACTTTACGCTCAATTTTGGGGTTGTCCAAATAAGTATCAAGTATTGACTTTCCACTTCCACTTGAATGCTTGCTATCATTCTCATCAAATTCCTAAAAAATACCACATTACAATTAATGTATAGAAATTAGAAATACATTTTTATCACCTTAATATCAATTCGACTAGGGAAAAAATAACTTGATTGATCTCACCATGTTGCCCTCTAAAAAAAAGAGTAAAATAGTATAGAATTATAGAAAACCCATGTTGCCCTTAAAAAAAAGAGTAAAATAGTATAGAATTATAGAAAACATACCGCCAAATAGTCAAATTTGCGTTTGCGGTTTCCAATTCTTGAATCCAATCCACCAGTGTGTGTTGATGGTGTTGATGAAACAATAGGAGTTAGAGGATTATTAGTGCTTTGGGTATACTCTCTAAGAGGCATCTCCAACTTGAATTGTAGATCACTCACTTTTCTAGTTGCCATTTTCTTATTTTCATAGAATTTCTCATAACAATACTTGATAAACTCCAACTTAAATCGAGGATCAAGAATTACGGCAAAAGCAAAAAGCAAATAATAAGGTACATTTACTCCAATACTTATCAAACTTTGCTCTCATCTCCATGACCATATTCTTGATAATTGAATCATCACAATCTAATTGCTCTTTCAAGAACATATCAATCTTCCACACATTTTCAAAGTATAAGTTTGATGTAGGATACTTTCTACCAGAAAACATATGAGTTATATCACAAAAAGGTCCAACAAGCTCATGAATTGTTGTAATCCTTTCCCATTCATCATCTATGGGAAATGTCTTGTACGTAGGATGAATTTGCGCAAGTAACTTAAAAGCATCAACATAAAGAACTGCTCTATCAAGCATTTCATTAGTAGAGTTCCACCTAGTAGCCACATCCAGCCACAAAGCATTGTTTTCCAAGATCATATATCGTATGACACAATCCTCAAAAGTCCTCTTTCTAGACTCTGATCCTTGACATATTCACACTTTCTCTAACCTTAACAACACAATTATCAATTGTTTTCAACCCATCTTTAACAACAAGATTCAAAGTCTGTGCCGCATACCAAATATGAAAATATTCCCCATCACTTAATAAATGCCCGTTCTCATAAAGGTTGGATCTTAATTCATCTTACATTTTGTCATTGCTAGATGCACTGTCTAATGCTATCGAAAAGATCTTATGTTGAATGCCCCATTCTTACAAAAAGTCGTACACAACACCACATAAAATAAATCCAGTATGAGGAGCCTCCAAATGATGAAAATTTAAAACTCTAGTAATCAACTTCCAATCAGAATCTACATAGTGAGCAGTCAAGCACAAATATCACTCGGTTTGGCAAGAGGTCCACATGTCACAAGTCAAACAAATGCATCCAAAAAGTGCAAGAAGAGCTAACTTAAGTTGTTTTTAAAATTGAGCATGTAACTTAAGGCAATCAGCTTTCGTTGTGTTTCTAGTTATAGTTCTAACTTCATTGTTCAAGCATATATGAATCCCCCTATTTCCTTCATGCTTAACCCAAGAAAAACTGTACCATGCCTTATGATCGCCCTACCTAGCAAATCACGATAAACTTTTTGTTCAAACCTTTTCTGACCTCCTCCTTCTTCATATGACTTTGCAGCTTGATATGCTTTATACTTCTCCTAATATTTCTTCATATTGCTAGTCCCATATTGCACAATAGCAATAAAGGTTGCTTTCTTGCAATGTGAGCATTTCACTTGCTTCTTGCCATCGCTAAAATTGATTCCATCAATCACAAGAAACTCTAGCCACACCGAACTTCTTTTTTTATCATCTTCAACAAGGGCGTCAAGGGCTGTTATTGTAGAAATGGAATTCAAATTTTCATTGGTATGTATTTCATTTCCTTGTCCTTCAATGTCCACAGGAATTAGCTCCCTGCATTTAATTCAATAATTGGTTTGGAATATATGCTAAAACTGAGATAAAAATCAAGTTTTACTAGATGCCTGCAACTAGAAGCAGCAATTATAACTAATATGTCCCATGATGGGCCAAAATAAGACTTCGAGTCCCTAACAATTCACTTGGCCCTCTCCATCACTAGTTTATGTAATAACTAACTAGGCAAACCTACAGAGTCTTATTTTCCTTACAGTTCCTAAAACGAAAAACAAAACATCATTACACTAGAGAGATACATCGAAGCACTACAAACAATAAAAATTGGAAGGGAAAAGAACTATACGGTCTTATTTTTTTTCTTCCACACGTTCTCCTTTTGTTAATTTGATAATTTCTCCATCAATATTAGATTCTCAAAGAACAACAACAACAACAACAAACTCCCAATGTGGGTCCCGCTTTCGCGGGGTCTGGGGAGATCCAGCTGTAGGCAACCTTACCTCTACTGGTATTTCTACCCATAGAGAGGTTGATTCCGTTAGACCCACAAAACATCTTTGAGAAAAAGGCATTAAGAGGAAACGATTGCAAAACCATTTACCGACGCAAGAGAAAAAGGGAGGGGGGAAGGTTCCGGATAAGCGAGTAAATAAGGAGTGGAAACATACCTTAGCAAACCAGGGGCGCTTGGTGCCGAGACAACCCGGGAAAAACACTACCTGCAGACAAACAAACCATAAAAACCCTACCCACCCCACCCCACACCACCTAAGCTACTGCCACCTACGAAGCCTGACCCCTACGATCCGGGACCTTAATCCTGTCTCGCCACAAACTCCTGTCCTGAGCCATGTCCTCCGTGAGACCGACAACTCTCAGGTCCTCTCTAACCACCTCTTCTAGGCTCTTCTTTGGCCTACCCCTCCCTCTCTTAACTTGAAATGAATTATTAGATTAGTTCCTTGTTTCTCGCAAGAAATCTTAAGCTCTGGAGCCCCGGACAAAGATGAATGTTAAAGAATGTGGGTGACTGAATCAAATAATGAAATCTATTGCATTATTTGTTAACATCATTACACGTTCCTTGTTTCTTGCATGAAATCTATTGCAACTGAATCAAATAATGAGTCACATGCTTCAACGTCCTGCTACTTCTTCATAATAATTAAGTAAACTTCACATTGAAAAACAAAGCATAACCTAGGGGCCCAAGTTTCAACCTACACATCATGAAAATTCATCCAAAAACTTACCCAGAATATATGTCACAATTAAGCATAAAAATTTGGTTATGAGTTTTGACCCTTTTGGGGGGGGGGGGGAACCGGGCAAATTAAGAAGAGTAGAAGGCAGAGTACTGGCGGTGGCGTCAGGCATGAGGGCCAGTGAGGACGTGGACGACTCGGCATTAGACCAACGTGAGGCTGCCGGTGTGTTGCGAGTGGGAGATGAATAGATCTGTAGATGACCGAGATAAGAGAGGAGAGAGGGTGCATGGCCGAGACTTATGGGGCAACTGGCGACGGGCCGATGGCTGACCGAGTAAGAGAGAGAAACTGAGATAGAGAGAGTGAGAGTGTGAGAGGAGAGAGGGCTCAGGCGCCAGGGCACAGCGCGACTGAGGGGGGTTGCGGGTTGCCTTGCTTGGGTAGAACCGTAGAAGCATTTAGGATTTTAGGTTTCCAGACACCAGTTTCCTTTTGTTTTGTTAAAATATTAAAATTATAAAATTATTTTTGACATTTATTTATTTGGGGCGGGGGTTTTAATTTTATACTATTTTACACCTTTTGCTTTTGGGGGGGAGGGATTCTGAAATTTTAAAATCCATTTAGTTGGGTTTAGCTGTTTAGGAGGGAAACAAAAATTGACTTAAGACTTAAGAGGAAAATTTTATAAATAAAATCAAAGAAAACTGTAACGCCCCCAACCTAGGGAGAGTCACACCGTCAGAACTTCTTAAAGGGAAATCCTTAAGGCTCTTGAAGATCGAGGGTTTGGATTAGCATTTAGATAGTCATTCTAGAACAAAATTGCCATAGTTTCCCCTGTTTTAGCAACATTTGAGCGTTTTAGCTCAGCTAAGGGTACCTGTAACTGGGGATAGGGTGTAACATTTGCTAAAATAACCCAAGTTCATTGCCTCGGGCCACTTGCCCGGATCACTTATGATCTAACAACTAAAACAAGGGTTAGAAAGCTACATATACAGGTGCAGAGCTGGTTACATGCTTTCACATACAACGATAACTTAAAAATTTACAACATGGTAGATCGAACACTTGCAAAGCTGGCAGAGACTTCTGAGGGGTCGGCATGAAACAAGTTCAAAGTATCTCTTAAACCTGCTCAAATTGAACCTGGGAAAAAGGGGAATAATAAAGGGATGAGCAACCACACGCTCAGTGAGAATTCCCTTACTCTATAAAACCCAAAATAGTTGTAGGCAATAATATTAATAATAACCACATATCACGCATTCATGCTTTATTATCATATTAGGCAATCAAAATCCCCAAGGAAAGATCACCGCCATTAAGACCTCATTCTAACCATTCAACTTGATTCTAGGCCCTCATCGACCAGACTTCCCTACTGGCAGGCATTCAGGCACATAAACAAGTAGGCAACAAGGATTGAATATAAAGGCCTTTAAACTCACTTTTGAAAACATAGTGACTCTCGATAACTACCAAGAATGGTTTATAATCTAAACAAACTCCTTTTAAGCTTAGAATTCTTTTTAAAAGTTCTAGAAACATCAAAATTGGTTAGAAAGATTCTTTCATCAAATATGCAAATTGAAAAGCTTGAATGTATGACGCATTACTAGAATGTAACTATACTTCATTTGAAATCTCATTTAAATTATATTCAGAACACATTCATAGAATATATGCAGGTTCAGTTTATTTGAAAGCGTTCTTCTTTTCTTAAAAACGCTTTACTTGGCCTCTTGAGGCCCGTATCCCTTTAAAAGAGCTTCTTTTCCTTTTCTAAACTGCTTAGAATGGCAAAAAGCCAAATCTCTTTTTTATCAGGAACTTACTTATAACATAAAAACATCTTATTGTACTGGCTAGGGAGGTCAACACAGCCCTTAAGTGAGATCGTCACTCTTAATCTATGTTATCCTTGGGGTATACGTACTTAACTTTTGGCCAAAACGCATCTTAGCAGAGCAACTCTAAGCTTGATGCTGTCCTCTGTGGGGCAACAACTCACACCAGGATAATCATATCCTGAGTCCAGTTCCCCTCAAGGTTTTCTTACACGTCACACATTAGGGAACAACTCACACCAAGATAATCATATCTTGAGTCCAACTCCCGAGACCAGCTCACAGCATCTTTGCGTCCACCTCCCAACATTACCTTAGGGGGAAATAGCTCACGCCATCTTTGCGTCTAGTTCTCACCCTCAAGGTCTGGCCACTTGCCTAGCACTTTCTTAGCCTTTAAAAATCGCATTACATTTCTCTTCTTTACATGCTGACTTTGCTGAAATCTTACTTTAAAACAAAATGACCATAACCTTTCGAAATGTTTGTAGTTCATTCGTTTTTGGCTCAAAAACTTCTTACAAACGGAATAAGTTTGTTAACACTTAAATCAACTACCTTTTTAAACTTCAAAGCTTCTTAAAAGCGTAATAAGCTTGTTAATACGTAAACGACTTCCTTTTAAACTTGAAAGCTTCTTATACAGGCAATAAGTTGGTTAATACTTAAAACGACTTTACTTTAATCTTAAAAGCTTCTTATAAACGTAATACGTTTACTAAATCGTAAAACGACTTAGTTTCTAACTTGCATGCTTCGTATAAACGTAATAAGTTTACTAAATCGTAAAACGACTTCGTTTTTAACTAAAAAGCTTTTTATAAATGTAATAAGGTTGCCGAATCATAAAACAACTTCGTTTCTAACTTGAAAGTTTTGTATAAACGTGATACGTTTGATAGTTCGTAAAACGACTTCGTTTTTAACTTAGAAGCTTCATATAAATGTAACAAGGTTGCTAAATCATAAAATGACTTCGTTTTCAACTTAGAAGCTTCATATAAACGTATTAAGTTTGCTAAATCGTAAAATGACTTCGTTTTCAACTTAAAAGCTTCTTATAAATGTAAAACAATTGCCAACTCATAAAACGACTTCACTTTTTAGTTTAAAAGCTTCTTTTAAACGTAATACGTTTGCTAAATCGTAGATTGAAACTCATTTGAGACATAACGTGCTTAGTTAACGTTTAATTCAAACTAAGTTCGAAATCGAAACCTATTTGAGACTTAAATACTTAGTTAGCAATAAATGCAAGCTAGATTCATTTGAAAATTCGTTTTTAACTGAAAGAGAGGTGCTTCAGCGAATTATGACCTTCGATCGCTTTCAAGCTCATTATGATTCAAAACTTAACTCAAAACACTTAGTTAGCGTATAACTCAAATTAGATTCCTAATAAAAACTTCAGTTGTCATTCTATAGCTCGTTTCAACTCCTTTTAAAACTCAAGATGGGTGTATAAATAAACTAAAGGTTTAAAATGTTCCCAAACTTGTAACTATTCAAAAACTTAAAGTACTTGGCTCATTTATAAGGCAATTTAAGGTTTCTTTCTATATGTTCAACACAAATGCTTCTTAAAGTCATTATGGACTTACTAGCTCTTTAATCGAAACTCAATAGAGACATAGGTAAGCAAATAACACGCAAATAAGCTAAGCTTCATAAGTAGCACCTTAAGATGCTATTTTTCGGGTCTTTTAAATTCTTTTAAACACAAGGAGGGGTCATACCCAAACCAATGCCTTAAAAACTTTTTCGAACTCTCTTTTAGTTTGCTTTTGAACTTCCTAAACCTATCGACTATTCAATTGAGTCACTAACTGAGCAGTTCGATAGTTTAGGACATTTTTACACTTTAGACGTCCTAACACGCGAACAAATAACTGACAAATGTAAAAGTATTTTCAAACGTGTAAAACAAACTTTCTAAATGACCTTTTTTTTTTAAGACATCTAAAGTTTCAAGAATTAATCACATAACATCATGTAGCATATTGGGGGAAAAGGGTTTACACATAGCACATTCATACACTTCATATCACAACTCATTAAGCCACACATGGCCTCGCAATCCACACGATTGCGGTAATTCACAACCCTATCTCCCTCCTCACACAGCACCGACCACAAGAACCTCAAACCACTCAATAGTTCCACCTCGAGCCATCCAACTTCCAACTTGGTTTAATAATATGATAAACAAACCAATAATTGACTAATGCATCATATAAAAGCATGGTGCTCATCAATAATCTTAAACAGAATTTAAACATGATCGTATTAATTTAGTGACAACTCCTAAACAAAATCCAACATGCTTTATTAGTGCCTTAATATGCCCGAGAAACATCCTTAAGCTTCAACGCAACTTAAACAATAATCTGATTAATTAACAGTGCCATGATAACATTCTATTTGTTAAGCAATTCTCCAAATTGTCAAATTACTAACATTCAGTATCAATTTGTCATACAATTAATCCCAAAATCAATACCGTGTTAATAATTTCTTGATCTCAACTCTAAGTTCCCCCAAACTGATTTCAATCCTCGAAATTAACATGCAATAGCTAATTCAATTAAATTTGTTGAAAATAGTAGTAATGTAGGAGCAAAGGAACCCTCACCTTGAACCCAAGCTAGAGGCTCGATTCACGATTGTGGGCTCGACTTTGAGGCCTCAAATAACTTTACTTCTTCGGCACTTGCTTACCCACGCTGGAACACGACCAAATCGCGCCCAAAATTCCAAAAACTCGAACCCTAAAACAAACACAAACTCACTTACTGATTGAGATTGAATTGGGTGTTTTAGGAGGTGATTTCCACGCTAGTTTATAGGAAATTGAAGCAACTAAGAGTCGAAGTGCATGAATGTACCTGGGGTGTGCTTTCGAGCTTCAATTCAGCGCCCTAAACCTCCTGTAAATGTGGCAAGAAGCTTCGAAAATCGACCTAGATTCGCACGAATTGAAACTAGCTTGGAGGGTGGTTGAATGGGTGCGGTTTTGCAACTGTAGGTGGCGACAATCGACTCCCAATTTGAGCTTTGGAGTTGAGTTAATGGAGGAGGAGCGAAGGAGGAGGAGACGAGCAGCAGAGAGAGAGAGAGGAGAGAGAGAGTGTCTGCCGTGGGGGAGGGGGAATCGCGCGTGAGGAAGAAGGAGAGGGGGTGTCTTGCGCAAATTACCAAAATGCCCCTCCCTCTCTTTATTTTTGTGTCCCAAGCTGATTCATATTCTATATGGCTAGTCTAATTCATAACCCGAATTCTAAACCCAAATCGATCATATATTCCTTCATCAACTATTTGTTCCAAAATCTATCTAGGTTCAATTTGATAACATCAGACTACTTCTAAGGTTAACAACTTAATCGTATTATTATCGGCGATAAAAATATTCTTTTTAATAGAATCATCGCTCACATAAGCACGTCAATAATTAATTAATTCGTATCGTTGATTACAATAAATTTTTATAACGTAAGAAGGTGTTACAACAACTTGACAGAAAACAAGGTACGCGGGCCTTACAAAAACTTAATAGGAAAAAATAAAATAGTTAATAGTTTTTGGGTTCTAATTTTTAATTTTTAATTTGATAAATATGTAATAAAAATATAAGAGATATAATATTTGGTCAAAATAAGAACTACGAAAAGATAAGCGTAATTAACAAATTATTAAGCTTATTAGGATCTAACAATATTATTATACTGTTTAATTTTACTTAATGACTTAAATACTTAATGTAGGATTATCTTAGTATAATATCATTCTGTGACTACCGTCATTCCGTCAAAAATACTGCATTACTGATCTACAGACTACGATCCTAAATTATCTTTATAACATGCTTAAATTTTGATTCTACATAAATACATAATCATATTCAAGAATATATGTTTGCATATGATCTCATAATAATGTGACACCTTTGAATTTTAGACAATCACAAACTCGTATATTGCAGTTGCTTTTGAGTTTTGACGTACTCATTGAGAACATGTAGACCTGGCAAAACTGACCCGAGACTCGAAATCGAACCATATTCAACCCGAAATTTTCTACAAAGTTGCTTGTTTTAGCATGACGAGCGTATTTGACCAAAAATTGGTTGACCCGAAATCAACCCGACCTGAACCATACCCGACCCAAACCGAAGTGACTCGAAATATCACTTAACCCAAACATGACCCAACCCGTACCTGAACCGAATGACCCATTTGCTAGGTCTAAGAACATATAAATCAAGTTGTTAATCTCATAAAGATAAATCTTTAAATCTTGATATATGATCACTTAATGAGCTATTGAAGAACATTAAATCAATTATTGAAAATGTTGACTTGAATCAACATGTTTTTGTTTACCAACATAACTCAAATATAACAAACGTGAAGTTATGCACCAATACCAGGGTCAAAATAAAATTTTTATCATTTTCTTTCTTTTTTTTGATCATTTTACAACTCACTCATGAATCATAACAAATCTTTGAATCTTGATATATACAACTAACACAATTGACTCATGAATCATGATTGACGTTAGGTTAGTTCACTAATTTTGTCATAGCACGACCTCAATTGAGATACTTGAAACTTGACTTAACAACCCGTAAATCCCTAATTCTTTAGATAATTGCACGTCGCATAGGATATAAGGCTATGGATGGGTTGTATTGGTAAGTTGTAATTTACTAACTTTCATAGTAAATGTATAATTAAGCCCATAAAATTTTTCATTACAAAAGTTCCTTTTAATTTTACTTAAGCTATGAAACTTATACATACATACATACATACATACATACATATATATATATATATATATATATATATATATATA
>JACYFF010031957.1:119176669-119217194 GCA_017589665.1 Selenicereus undatus | reverse complement strand
AGCCAAGGGCAAGAGCAAGCAGGAATAGTCCTATCTGCCGTCAAGGACTCGATAAAGAGAATGTGAGCGGGGCCCATTCTTGATCGTCTTTGTAGGCGAAGTTTCCTATTACCTTACCTGCTGCCCGGGGCAAATTCCTTTGTATCGAGGGGCTAGGTCTATTCCTTCTCTCGATATGTCCACTCGGTCGTAAAAGCTTTTTCTTGAGACAGAGAGTAAGCACCAGCGGGGGAGTCTTCCTTCGCTTCTTTAGTCATTTCCGCTACCACATGGCATGTTCCTTGAAAATAGAATCTTCATTTTGACTTATGTAAATAATTCTTCTTATAAGTAATCAAACTCCTGGCTACTAAGCCGCCTAAGCATTCCAATCCGTCGTAAGCATAACGTGACGCATTCTAAGCTGTCAAAGTCTTCGCTGTATTCGTGTCTGATGGTTTGTGAAATAGCCTCGGCTTTGAGGGCGGACTTGATTTCCTTGTCTATCTGTAGTTTGTAAGCTTTCGATTCGTTCTATCTCGCACGCATGTTGTCATAGATCGGGTGAATGCCCTTTCAGTGGAGTAAGCCAAAGCGAGTCTTGCACGTCTAGTCGCATACCCCTATCATCTGATTGTTCTATTTGTTGCAGTAGTCGTATTTGTTACCAACCATTTTGTTTAATTCCAAGCCAAGATCTTTGAACTCTTCTTCCTTCGGTACATCGAATTTGTTGGTATTCCGTATGTCTCCTTGTCTCTTGGAAAAGATTCCAATCATATCCCCCCCACATCATATAGGTCATCCCCGAATACCCGATGGCCTGAAGGTCTAATGCTTTCCCCTTCTCATTCTTGCTTGGCCCAATGCCTTTCTCCATCCTATCAGTCCGTCCAATCCCTTTCGAAAAGCTCCTCCCCAAATGAAGGCATATATGTCAAACGGCTTCACAATCATCAAACGCGATTGAAAAAAAGAAAGGGTGACGATGTCGGGCAAGGTGTCATAAAAAGATGTTTTGGGTAGTGGTTGTAAGTTCGAAGGGTTGTGTGTTACTCGAGTGAGGTGGTAAATAAGATGTGAATAAGCAAAAAAAGAAAATAGCAAGGTTAAGTCAAAAAGGAGATCACGAAACTACTAGAGATGTAGCTGAGGATAGAGTTGCCAGTTAGGCTTTGACTAGGTCTATGAAGGGCCTATGGTAGAAAGTGAAAAGAGCCGATTTGCTTATTTAGTACATCACGTAGTGTACCTTTTTTCGTTGGAAAATCAGATAGGTGAGAAAGGAAGGAACGCATTCGAGAAAGCGTCCTTCTAAGACAATGGCTGGGTGTTAGCGTATGGATCGACTTGAATGCCAGCATTTGGATGAATTCCCAAACCCTATGAATCTCTCAAGAGAGACTGGAATTGAATCCTACACATAAGAGCATTCTTTTTGCTAAAAAAAACTTTCATTCATTAGACCAGTCAATACAATAAAGGAATGGCAAAGTAGTTGATCTCGACCCTTGCCAGTAAAGAAGCTTTTTGAGTTACGTCAGGAATAGTAGAGTCAAAAGAAGAGCTAAAAGCTTGAGCTGAATCAGCTGAGAGTTCAAGCCCCTTTCTTTACTTGATATTCTATTAGTAAAGCGCTGGAGCGCCCTTGAAAGGTAAGGCCTTCATTTTCCCTATCTCGGTGCTTTTTGTTTGTGCGTGCAGTGGGATAAAAGCCCCGTCTCCCTTATAACTAGGCTAACTAGGAGAGAAAGCTCTGCGAGCTTCCCCTTATAGAAATGGAATGAGTTGAACTAAGTTACACTCATTTCGTTGAACTAAGTTACACTCCTTCTTCGTCGTTCGAGGCTGTAGCCTTAGTCTTAGTACGTGCGCTAGAAGAGGCTACCGAATGCGCCAATGAAAAAGTGTGCCGCGAAGGGCCTACCCCTTGAAAATGGAAGGGCATGGAGAAGCGGATTCCTACTTCTTAATAGAATAGCTTGATCGACCACCGTCCTTATTGACCTTCCCTCTGCTTGTGTGTCAAGCAATCCTGCTTCGGTCAAGGAAATCGCTTTGATTGCTTAAAAGTTAGGCGAGCTTGAGTTAGTAAGGAGATATCACTTTTTTGCTGGAGGAGAAGGAAGAGGGTGGGAACCTTCTCCAATATTAGCAAAATCGCACTAATGTAATTCATTAGCCCTACTATCCAACAGAGCAATTGGAGGCTCGAAAGCTGGAGCGCGCTAGCGCGCTTTCCGTTCTTAGTCAGACTCAGGCGTTGGCGACTTATTCTATTCTCTATGAGTTGTGGCTTTTCCTCTTTCTCTACCTATTCTTGTTGCAAATCGTTGGTCTTCCTCACTTCCTTTAAGAAGGTTGAACACCCACAATTTGTTGATAGTTACCTTTATTGTAGAATATCATCTGATCGATTCAATTCCTCTGAGTTGTGGAGATCGACCTTGAATGACGGCAACCTTGTTGCGTTATTAAAGATATGGGCCACTTGGTCCCAAGATTCTAATCTTGGCTTCTTTCAGGGAGTTTCAATCGAGTATGGGCTACGATATAGAAATCTTGAATATTGTTCAGTAAGAATCTCACACTATTGGTCGATTTGGCTTCACCGAAGGTATGATTTCTACCACTTTGCTCTCCCTTTCTACTTATGCCCCTTTCCCTTGACCTTGGTTAGGTTGCCCTGTTTTTTCAGTATGTCCTGCCCCAACAATTTATCAAATCCTTCTCAGTGGCTATCTGACCTAAAACGAAAGGCAAACCTTGGTTGCCTTATTTCCTTCTCATACTCAATGTTTGTGATTTGGCTATTATGTGTTCTCAGCTACAATAGTGTTCTTAATTGCTACCTTCTTCTTGCTCATGTGTTTGACTGTCATGGAAAGTGGAATTTCTTCATTCTAAGGATCACCTGGAAGATGCGTGATTTTGTCTCACTTGGATGGAAATCCTTTTTGGAAATTAGTGGAGGTTGTCATTGCTGGATGATTGATGTTATAGACTCATGCCTATACGTCCTATTTATTTAGAGATGGGGTTATTGCCATATAATGTGGAAATGTAGGAAATTGCACATGTTCCTTAAATTGATGATTAATCTTAATAGGAGATGTGTTTTGAAGGTTGAAGTGATTGCTTATTTCACTAATTGGTCAAGTAGGGTGGAATTGCAATTGAGGGTTGATCCTATGTGTTGCGATGACTATTGTTGTTCTTCAATACTGCTAATTTCATTAGCTATTGATCGACCCACAATCATGTGTATATTATTGACAGAGTGTTGGATACTTAACTCTCGAAGGAAGTTGAACCTTGTTACTGTTATACTATTTCTTTGTGTTAAGTTGGTCCTAATATTGTTGAAGATAGATAATTCTTATCAGTGTTGTTTGGGTACTATGTTCCCAGCCCATGCCTCTTACGCAATATACTTCACTTTTACTTGGTCTTGTATGGGGTTTCGGTATTTTATAGGAGGTTATAGGTCAATGGCGGAGCTTAATACGACTAGTACTGCCTCACCTTGTGGTGAGATGCATTCAGTATTAGCTCCATGTTATTGGACCCTATTCGATTGTTTGTTAATGATGAAAGCCTACCTTTTTGAGAACTTGGCAACAATCGTTTACATTACACTCATCATCCTACTGTACCCCTTCTCTAGGCTTCATTTAGCTATGTATAGCAAGCTATTCTCTCCTATCATTGTACGAAAGGTACATCTACTGGAACTTAAAACTAATACTATGACTTTGTTTTTACTATTGAATTTGACTTGGTGAGAGAAGTGCATGATGAGAGTAATCTCACTTGCATTTCCAAGGCCTTCGATCAGACTGCCTTCAGGCCCAGACAAATTTTTGTGTTTATATCGTTATACTTAGAAATTAATAATAAACAGCATGATAGTCATGAATTTTTGACTATATGTTGTCTTGCTTCTTTTCTTAAGTGCTTAGATCTCACAAATCAGGTTTCTGGAGTAGCCATACTTGTAATATCATTGAACTTCAATATCTTTGATGGCACAATGGAAATTGGTGAGGAAGAAGCAATCACCCATGCGTATACATTGGATTTTATTTCTTTGTATAGCTTTGATGCAGCACCAACTTTGTACCTTTTATTAGTTGAGGAATTTATTGTAGATCTCAAAGTTTTATATGCTTCCTTGTTGTTCATCAACTATCATATCATGGCGAATGTAGGGATGGTTGTGTTAACAACTGTCACTTCTGAAGCCAATATATAGTCTGCCTTGGGGCTCAAAACATGGATTACTAAGGCAATTGGTTGGTTTATCCCTGGTTTGGTTGTGGACACCTTTAATGCACCTTTCTTTTTCAGCCCATATAAGGGCTTTTCCTTCATTGTCCAACTATGAAAGGAATATGCTGGAACATTCAAGGCCTCAAAAAACAACAAGCACTTTTTGAAGTTAAGTTTTTGATTAGAAGTCATCAACCTGGCTTAATTTTTCTGCTAGAAACTTTGGTCAACGACTCTAATATTGGCAAAATCTTACCACAATTGGGATTTGACCACTATGATTTTGTATCCCCGGTTAACCACTGTGGGGGGATAGCAGTTCTATGGAATAATAGGAACATTCATGCATCAGTACTTTTGAAAGAACAAAGAGTGATCCATATGATGGTCCACGACATAGTAAATGCTTACAATTCAATTATATCAGGAATTTAGAATAGGGAAAAAGATGTGTCTTGGGATCACCTTGCCCAAATGAACAACGCTATAGATATTCCATGGTGTCTCATAGGAGATTTTAATGAACTGGTATGTCCGAATGATAAATTAGGGGCACCAGCCCCACACTTCAACAGATTCCAGCGCCTAAATAGATTCCTTGCTTGTATCAATGCAAAGAATTGGCAAGTATCAGGAAATTTTTTTACATGGAAGAAAAAGGTATACACCTACTTAGTTTACGAACATCTAGAAAGAGCTATAGTTAGAAATGACTGGCTACTTTATATCTGATGAACCTCTATTTAGTCCCATCTTTAGCCCCTATTTGACTCATTTTCTCCCGCGTTTTCACGTTCGATTGTGTTAAGGAAGAGTCAAATCGGCCTCCTTTAGCACACTTTTTACTCATATAACATCTTTTGATATTTTCAGGAACTTTATTGAAGAAACGGAAAGATGAACAACATTTAGCAGAAAGGAGTGCCAAGAAGGCGAGGAAAGCTGCGAAAAAGCATTACACGGAAGTCCAACGGAATCGGACCCATGTAGCACGACCAACCCACTCGGACCGGCACAAGTGGTTGGGCAGCCAAGTGGCACGACCGTGCCATGTGGCACACCCGTGCCACTTGTGCGGTTTTGGGGTATTTTGGGCAGGGTTCTGGCACGGTGTCCCCGTGCCACCCCCGTTTTCGCGTTGCGACTTAAATTTCCTTCGCGGCTGTTTTGAGGGAACATTCAGTTTTAGCTTCAGTTTTTCTCTTCCCAAACGTTTCTAGGTGATTTTTAGGTTTCATTACAGAGTTTTATTTTGACTTTGGATTTGGCTATTGGATTGAAGTTTATGCGACTTTGAATTCATTCAATCAATTTCAGGTTCTTAATTCTCTCTTCTCTCTTGTTCTTGGTTGTCTTGAGGTTTGTTATGGTTGTTAAATTTAATGTTGTGTTTGTTGTTGGAAAGATGATCGTAGGCTAAATCCTCCAACTTAGGTTGGGATTAACGCCGAATATGTATGGTTGAATCATGAATTGGCCCAATCTCTGCCTTCCCTTTGTTTTGTAATTGCAAATTCTACTATGCACGCCACATGCTCGATGAAATGCTCGAAAGATCATTCATCCTCTTTATTAGGGTTTAGGGGAGCATTGAGAGACAGAACCTTTACCTAGTGCAACTTAGTAGATTATTAGGGTTTTAATATGAAAATAATTAAGATCCTAATTGGAATTTGAGATTGTAAACCTTGTAATCCTTTAACTTTTAGTCTCATGAGAATAGGCAACTATAGTTCTAGGATTAGTCTTCGACCCTTGAGAGAGGGAGGAGATGGACTTAAATTGGCAATCTATCCATTCGTGATGCATGCTCGGGAAAGCTTGGTAGGGCTAGTAACTGATTCACTAGCATAGTCGTGCTGTTAATTCCAACCTAGGTGTTTACTCTTTTGCTGTTTATTCCATCTTTTAGTTGTTATTGTTTCCCTTAGTTAAGCTACAAAACTCAAATTGTGATTGCCTAGCTTGGGTAGAATAATCTAGTTCTAGTAGTTGAAAGCAAAGTTCCCTGTGGATTCGACCCGTACTTGTCGGTTGCTAGCTACAGCTACGCCTTGCACTTGCGGTATATTTTTAACTCAACAATATCCCAATGCCTATGAAATGCATGGAAGTTTTACTTGTTCAGATCATTGCCCCATCATTATATCAAGCGCCATTCAACCTTCACGAACCAAGGCATTTCCATTTTGATTCTAGAATTTTTGGTGCTAGCACCAAAATGTTAATAAAATAGTCGTTAACTCAGGGAAAATGAGTCAGACAGTGACTAATATGTTCAAGCTTATGTGAAAACTTAAACATATCAAACTTGAAACCAAAGAATGAGCCAAAAAGCACCTAGGGAACGCCTATGACAAATTGGCAAAAAATGCTTGTAAAATTGATTATGTGGAAGGAAAACTTGTACAGGATCCCAACAATTATAGGCTAAACTCATGGATGCATCGCCTCCTGAAATAGAGAGAGAAGCTCCTCCTTTTGAACTAGAAATATTGGGGTAAACTGGCTAGGAAAGAATGGCTAGTGGATGGAGATTGGAACTCCAAATTTTTCCAAACAAGAGCTAAAGTTGTGAGAAAGAAAAAAAATGGTCATTAAGATCAAAGATGAATGTGGCATCCGGATTGACAATCAAAAAATAATCGCCGATTAATTCATTACAGATTATTCTAATAGGTTTAAATCTGCTCATAACATGAGCAGAGTGCTTCCTAAGTTGGGATTACTCAAACTTTTATCTGAGCTTGATAACCAAGAAATCATTAAATTGCCAAATCTAGAGGAAGTAAAAATTTCACTCTTTAGTATCGACTCTAACAAAACCACAGGCCATAATGGTTTTGATGCTAGATTCTTTAAAAATTATTCGCATATTATTAAAAATGACCTTTTTAACAAAGTAACTGAGTACTTTACGAATGGCAAGATCCTGAAGGAAATCAATCACACCTTCATAGCACTCATTCCAAAAGTTGCTAACCCTACACAGACAAACCAGTATATACCCATTAGTCTATATTCTACTATTTATAAGGTAATTTCAAAGATACTAGTCAATAGATTGAGACCTCTTCTTGATAAGTTAATGTCACCATTCCAAAGTGCTTTTATACCTGGAATATCAATTCACGACAGCATTTTACTTGCTCATGAAATTATGCACAAATTTAAAAATATGAAAACGAAGACGGCTTGGACAGCTATCAAGTTGGATATGGAAAAAGCTTATGACATAATCGAGTGGGACTTTATCTTCAAAGTGCTCATGGAAATGGGCTTTCATTCAACGTGGATCTCATGGATTAAAGAATGTATATCCTCAGTTTCTTACTCACTAATTGTCAACGACGAACTAAATGAGTTAATCAAACCGACGAGAGGGATCCGACAAGGAGACCCACTCTCTCCTTTTCTTTTTATCTTCTACATGGAAGCCCTTAATCATATGCTTTATCTTCAAGCCAATTCTAGTAAGTCAGGTATAGCAATTAAGTTAAGCCCTAAGGATATAAAGATTCTGTGTTTACTTTTTGCAGATGATTGCTTACTTTTTTGTAAAGCAAACTCAGAAAATTGTAATAAGCTAAAGTCAGTACTTGATCATTTCTGCACGACATAAGGGCAGCTGATTAACTATAATAAATCAGCCTTGACATTCTCTCGTAATGTATCTCCAATCCAAAAACAAATAGGAACTACTATTCTTGGTATCCCACGAAGATAATCTCTAGGCAAATATTTGGGCTGCCTAGTCTTTCAAGGACACCCCTCAAACACTACATTTCAAGAAATTATTAATACAGCAACAACAAAATTAGACGGCTGGAAGGCCAATTGCTTATCAAAAGCCGGTAGATCAGTTTTGATTCAATCTCACCTTGAACCGTTACTAGCTTATACAATGCAATGTTTCCAATTACCCAAGGAGACAACTAACTTCTTGGATAAATATAATAAGGATTACTTTTGGAAAAAAAAACTAACACTGAGAAAGGACTGCCAATGATACCATGGGATAAGATTTGTAGGCCTAAAGTGCAGAAGGTCTTGGACTTCGAAAGACAGAGACCACTAATAAAGCTTTCCAATGTAAATTGGCAAGGAAAATTCTAACACGAAGCCCTAGTCTATGGGTGCAATCTATGACTAAGAAATATCTCTAGAACTCTAGTTTCCTGACTCATAAACAAAAATCAACAGATTCCTTAGTCTGGAAAAGTATTTTGAGAAGTTGAGACTTGCTCAAATTAGGCATCATATGGAAGGTTGGTAATGGTCAGCATATCTCATTTTGGAATGACAATTGGATAGAAAATAGGAACTTAGTCAATATTTTAGTTCTTAATGATGAAAGTATATCCCAATCAAGGGTAAAAGTAAGTGAATTTATTATACATTAATCATAGTGGAATATTCCGCTTTTTAACTAGGTCCTCAATAACCATCTGATAGTCCACAAAATTAAAGGAATCTCCATTCCTATGAATGCTACGGAAGACTCTTTCTATTGGGGTCTGAATAGCTGTGGTGAATTTTCTACGAAATCCGCAACATGGGTAGCACATGGTTTGTATAATCAAGAGAGGTCAAAATGGTCATTCAATTGGATTTGGAAAATTGACATTATGCCTAAAATCAAAATTTTCTTGTGGCAACTATGTCACAAAGCGCTACCGGTAAGAGGTACACTTTTAGAAGAGGGCTAAACATCGACCCGGTTTGCCCACTTTGTCTTGGTGATATTGAATCTGTAGAACATCTGTTCATGTAGTGTTCAATGGTTAAAAAAGTGTGGGCGGCTGATAAGCATCAATGGCTCCCACTCAGTGTTTCACCGGCTGGCTGCCAAGACATGTTGCATAGTCTGGATAAGATTCACTCCACACATAATCCAATGGTCAAACAAAAATTTTCATTTTTGTTATGGAGCATTTGGAAAGGAAGAAATGCAACAGTGTTCAAAAACGAAGTCTTCAATCCTTTTGCATGCTTAATAAGAGCCAAAAAAGCGAGTGCAGAATGAAGAATCCGAAATTGCATGTCGGTTGATACATTCTTTAGGGGGGCTTCTTCTCCCCCTTCCACCTCCATCTATTTTGTTAGATGGCACTCTCCTCCTCCTGGGCTCATCAACCTCAATTTTGATGGATCACTCATCAACTCCTCAGCGGCTGGAGGCTATATTCTTCGCGATTGGACTGGAAGGTTACTTCACGTAGGCTTAAGCGAACTATGGTACCTCCTCCATTTTAGTTGCAGAGGCGAGGGCTATGCATGATGGACTTTATGCAGCAATACAAGTAGGGTATCATAAATTATGGAATGTGGCAACAAAATTGTTATCGAGGCGTTACAAGGGAAATTTAAGACTCCTTGGCAGATTTAAGGCATCATCAAGGATATTCATACTTGGAAACATATGGGCATTCATATAATTGCAAACCATGTGTTTAGAGAGGCTAACATGGCGGTAGATTGGCTTTCCAAATTCGGACATTCGATTACTAACTCTTTTTCTCTTGACTTATGTTTCTTACCTATGCTTCGAGCAATTGTGGCAGATGATATAGTTGGACGTACTCTTGCGAGAAGTGGTGTCTAACCTTATTATTGTTTCTTGTTTACCTTTGTTAAAGAAAATATATACATATGTGTGTGTGTGTGTATATATATATATATATATATATATATATATATATATGTATGTATGTATGTATGTATGTATGTATGTATGTATGTAAACAAATTAATGGGTCTTGGGTCGGACTGGGTCTTCTAAGATCAAGAGGAAACCTTCAGCTGCTACTTGGGTGATAGCATAAGTCTTACACTGAAATAATTTTTAAGTGTTGAACAAAATTAACATGCTAAATGTTCTTACATTGCCAAATTTTCATCAGTTAGACTTAATCATGAGTTACAATGCTTTTGTTCTCGTCGGTAGTATTCGTTGGGTCTACCGGTGCATGCAAAATGACCCCATAATCAGATTAATGTCATCCTCGAAGGCGAATTGTACGTATGTTTTTCTAACCCACCTTTTTTTCTAAAAAAATAAAATAAAGTTGAAGAAATTCAAACTGCATTACTTCGCCTATTAGGCTATCACCTATCCAAGAGGGGTTATGTTTCAGTATGCCAATCAATCTTTCATAAAATTTCCCGTTCTCGCCCAATTTGGGTGAGTGCTTGTTTCATCTAGCGATGGGAAAGGAATTAATTAGATGACGTGAAATCAAATCTTTATATAATAAATGCAAAAATGAGTGAGGGGCTAAGGGAGCTTCCCTCCTCAAATCCTAAAGTCTGAAGCAATAGAGATCCTTAATCGTTGATGCAATATCCAAATTTAATCTTATCTGTTAAATTACTTTTACATTTCTAAATTAAAATTAAAATTTTGAATAACTGTTCATCTATAGTAACAATTTTTTAAAAACTACCAAATACTCCTTCTCCCCCACGTTACTGCCTTTCTCCCTTCTCTCAACTAACTCCCCTTATCACAATCTAAAACTCCCCATTTTTATAGGAGTCTTTTCATTTCTCTATCATCTTATCTTCACTGGCATTTTCCTTCTCTCTCTACCGTCCAAACTTACCCTAGAATTATTCAAAGAAACCTCAATAAACTCCACCCATGTAATTGAACTACCCTAAAATCACAAAATTAAATGAAAATCATATTCTTCTACTCACCGGAGTTATCAAATCGGGTGAAAAATTGGGGGAATTGGAGTGGTTGTCGTCAACTGGGTCTTGAGAGGAGAGATAAAGAGAAGATAAGTCGTTTTCTTCTTCTTCTTCCTTCTCCTCCTCTAAATTGAAGGACCCATCTTTGTTTTTATCATTTGGGAGGTTATAAAACTCATCAATGGAGTATAGAACTCATTGTATGATTTATAGAGATGAACTTGGGGTCCTGTGAAATAGGTAGCCACTTGATGAACGCTAGAAAGTATTAGCATGCTGCCATGGATTGTCGGGAGTGCCTTATCTTTCAATCATGCAGATACGTCAGGTGACTATACTGAGCATGATCTATATGTGGGTATCCTATTTCTCCTTTGGTTGTATTTTATGACGTCAACATAAATTTGCATATATAAAATGCGCTCTATCTTTCCTTTATTTCCAATCTTAAAGTGATATATGTAGATGGACATGTTCTTTCCTGTTTCGAGAAGAGTAATAACAGTAGCTTACTGCATGGCAAGAGATAATTAGACATCTTACGGACGAGTTGAACCAAGCGATCAATCAGTATACTGTTAAATCACTCATTTGGCAGTTACTCAATGGGCTAAATTATCTACATAGGTATGAAGTAAAACTATGGCAGAGATGTTCGCATACTTATTATTTGCCTTAAAACTCAATTTTGATGACTTATTTGCTGCAGTAATTGGATAATTTGCCAAGATCTGAAGCCATCAAACATCTTGGTATGGTTTTCTTTTCTCTTTGCCATTTTTCAGTATATGTCTGGGAAACTTGCACTAATGACTTGTCGTATTATTTTTGTTCTATCACCTGTCTCTTCTAAAGGTTATGGATGAAGGAGAAGAACAAGGGGTTGTTAAAATTGCTAATTTTGGATTGGCAAGAGTATACCAAGCTCCCTTGAAGGCACTGGCTGACAATGGGGTAAGTACGGTTCTATTTACAGTGTTATTTTGTTCACAAAATTAATGCTCCACATGCGCATAGGTAGAATTTGAGTATGTATAACATGCCCATTTGACCAAGGCAAGTGTGCTTTGATTGACTGTAGTTAATCCAACAGTTTCATGTTGGCTATGTTCATTTCAGCTTTACTGAAGAATGAAAGGGTCATTCTTTATTTTAGTTTTGGTCTGGAAGGTTAGAGGTCCTTGCATGCTGGCAAACAACAAAGGCTATATGTCGAATGTATATTTAAAATCCTAGAATGATAATATTATCTTTGTAACTACCTAGAGGTAGTTCCCAATATCACCTCCAATTCATGATGTGACCATTAATTTCATCTCTATTAATATAATCATCATTATTTCTATGTGGTTGTTTTGTTATGACTATAAGAGCTCTTCCCACTAAATTTCGATCCTTTTGGGCTTTAATGGCAAACGAAGATGAGTTAAGAATGAGAGAAATGATGTAGTCATTTGTTTCACCAACTCATCAAGCAGAACAACCAGAGGTTTGATTCTAACATACTCTCTCCATCTTTATTTGAATTTGAGTGTCGTTGGCCTCATTTCTTTTAGATTTTTTTTTGTTAAGTAGAAGGATTTAATTATTTTCATTGACTTTTATAATATAGTAGGACTTTTTTATTCTTAAATTTTTGTTTGGGTTTGTAGTTAGAGGTTTACTTCCTCCCTTTGATTAACTTCATTTGGTCTTTGCTATGCCCACTTGATCAGGAATTGAGAGTGATTGAAGATTGTAGATAGATCGATAACAGCACGGAAGTCAAGTATAAGTTAGATCACTTAATTTAATGTTTGCATATTTGTTCTTGGAGGAAATCTCATCTTAATGCACAAGAGGTACCAAAATTATTTTCATTTACACTTAATCACTTGTCAATTTTCTACTCTTGGTAGGAGGAAATATGAGATTTGATCAAGGTCGGAAGTAGTTGAAGAATGTAGATAGATTGATTGGAGGAACTCAATTTGGTTAAGGTATAAGTTAAATTGTTTATTTTGATATTTGTATATTTGTTCTTGTAATAAATTCAATTATATCGCATTATAAAGTTTTTGAAGATTATTTTTATTGGTGCAATAAAAACTATTATGTTTAGTTACGCTTAATCCCCTGTCAATTCTGCTCTTGGCAGGAAGAAAGGTGAGATCAACAGTTATCCTATAATAACTGGTCATATGTTTTGTACAAGATACATCATTTTCTGCATGTGAGAAGAGAATAAGCGACTGTGACCATGTGTTTCGAGGGGTATAATTAGGTTAAAAGAATTATACTAGCTAATAAAAGGTGCAAAGATTTATACTAATAAATTATAGTATTTGTCAACAAGAAAAGCAATCGATTATAACTTCCCCAAATCTTGCTTCACACATCGTTTTCCCACATATGTCACAAACAAGTGGCAACTGATTTTCTCACGATTCTCTAGGTAAACCGCTCACCCTTCATTTTAAATTAAAAAAAGCACAAAATCATTTTAGATCATTAGGCTACTCCTAGAGTCTCAGGTAAAGCAGATAATCACTAGAAGAGATTTGTAAATTCTGTTTGGGTGCAAGTGGTAAGGTTCACCTTGTGATTCTATTTTTTCTTTGTTCGTTTTTATCCCCTCTCCCCTTCAAACATGGGTTTTAGACTTTTAGGGGTTTGCTGGATGTTGCTGATCTTTGACTTGGTGTATGTTGCTCTTGTAAGAACCATAAGCGTAGGTTTGATGAGCAAGTGGATACTTGATATTGATTCAATGAAAAAAAATAAATTGGATAAGGTAAAGCATATATTAAATGTGTTATCATCACTTTGCGTATAGAATGTTTAAATAATTTCTTCTTATTTGAATTAATTCATCTTTTTGAGTCGTCTATTATTCTTTACAGAAGTTTTTTTTTTTTTGTAGTATCTATGTTATTAGCTCCCCTACCCCAAGAAAATTTCTTTAGACTTATTTCCATGTGAAATTTCCTTCTCCACCTATAAAGTTGAATCACTCATAGAATAGTGGTTAATTAATGAGTGGTTCGGAAGTTTAATGTATGAATGGACATAATCTAGAAATTACTTATGCAACCATTAATTTCAATTTTTTGTGAGTATAGTTGCATTTCATAACCAACCATTTTGAGCGAAGTCCATGTTCGGAGCGAGAAGAGGTCGATAAGTGTTTGCCTTCTTATACCAATTCTGAACATATCTCCATTGTAATTAATTATTTAGTAGCTTATGAAGTTCCAATGTGCATTATAAGTTTTCTTTATAATGGTAGGTGCTCTTGGTCTCTTTTCTTTGTTTTCATGGCCTTTCTCCCAAACTGTTAAAGCTTTTTGTATTTTTCTACTCAAGTTCTTGATACGACATAAATAGTTGTTTGATTTTTTGAAATTAAGGTTCAAGAGATATCACTTCGATTGTGGACGAGAAAATTTGATATGAATATTTATTGATAATGTTTTACCTTTCTAGCTGTTTTTTTACTATAGGTTTGTCTCTCTTTTTCCCTCTATGTACCAGAATTTGTATTTTTTTGGTTGATGTTTTGCTTTATTAGCATCTTCTTACAATTTATGTGCTTAAATTTATAACATGTAAGAAAGATACATGTTGATTAGACTTTGTACTTTGTAAAGTCGAGAAAATCGATATTGAACCTAGGGGCAATGAACACAAGGTATGTCACTAGCATTTCAATTTTCTCATTGCTTGATTGACTTTGTGTAATTAAGAATGTATGCTTTCTCTTCACTGGAATTGGTATTTTGAACATACAAAACCGGGTCTATGTTAGGTATCTAGGCAGTTGGCATGGACTAAGTATCCAATTACATTTTGAGTCTATTAGTTTGTGTTTCTATTTTTTATTTTTTTTGGGGGGGGGGGGACAAAATCCAATCACCTTATGTTGATCCACTATTATATGCAACATTGTTCAGTAAACAATCAGCTAGTTAGGGGGACAAGATGAATCCCAACTACAAATATCAGAACGAGCAAGGCACAATTCAACCAAATAATACACAACTCGCTTTTAGTTTTGTGAACCTAGGGAGTATTCTTCACATTTATCATAATTTAGCGCAATTTATTATTTCCAATTCAGTTTTGTTAGATATCATAAATTAATGTAATTGCATATTTCAGTCTTATGTTGGCTTTCATATGACAAAATATTAAATTCACAAGAGGTGAACCGTTAGTACCTAAGTGACTAATCTTAGTGGAAATCAGAGACGTTTTCAAGAGTCTCTATACCAATTTAGTAAGACTATTAGAGGTGTTTTCAAAAGATCCTATGCCCGATAACACTCTTTGTAATATCATTTATTTGGTGTGGGTTTTATTGTAATGTAGTCAAAATTTTGAAACTTTAATAATTTGAGATGTTGGGTTATGAATGATTGAAAGGACAATATTAGCCTTAATCAAGAATTTCTGAAGCTATTAATTAATTAATTTTATTACCCATGTACTTGATAAAAATTATTGAATTCAATTTTACGAAGTAAATATGATCAACATCTTGAATTTTTTTTTTTGATTTAGATATGTATTTTACACTCTTTTGAGCATTAAAATGTAGTCAATGTCAATAGCTTTTTAGAGTAAAAATATACATATTGGACTTATAACTAAGAGGTAATAATAAAATCTTGCCGATATAGTTTCATCAATGCCATAACAATAAAACCTAAAATGCTTTAAAGAAGTCATTATTATATATTTCAATTACAACAAAATAGTATAATTTTTTGAAAATAGATTTTTCAAAATAAAAAATGCTCCGTGCAAAACACGGGCCCATACTAGTATATATAATCAATTAGATGAGTTGGAATCAAATATATTAATTTTGTAGTTATTGGACATCTCTCTGCCTGTCTCTCTTCACATGCGAATGCAATTTCAGCATGAATACTTCTTGGTTATATTTGTGATTTTTTTAGGTTCCTTCTTCCAAAAATGAAGATCATGCATGGCAAGCTGCATTTTTTTTGTTTAGTGAGATAAGATAGGTTTCGAAACTTTCTTACTTCTCTAAGAATGACATGGGATGAGATTGGACTTACATGATTGTAAGGACTAGACGCCTGGCGATCCACTCCATGAGCATTGGACCATAGAAAAGGGCAGCCTAGGATTGGGATATGGGGAATGCCTCTCCGACCGTCAAATTAGTATGGGGTCTCAAGAAGAGACAATACAGATGGGATAATACAGAGAAGGAGTAGGTCTTTCCAGGGACTATGATAAGTGCCTTTTTGGTTATGATTGTGCGTGATGAATGATTCCTCAAAATTTTATGCACCTTTCCCAAAGTGGGTAGGTAGGTCCTTATAGTCCTTGCTGCTATGAGCAAAATAGCAATTTTGCTCGGGGTGTATTCCTGATGGGCCACAAGACGATTTATGTTGCCAAGCCCAAGAATTTCCTTCAGGGTTCAGGAATGGCTGTAGGTGGCCGCTGTGACGTAGTCTCAAGAGTATGTTATGCGGGGCCCGTATTGGATCCCAAGTTCAAAAAGAGAGAAGAAAAGGCAGAAAGAGGGAAACATGTTCGAGCCTAGGGTCACCGACCGTCCTCGTTGTCGGACACTAGCGAAACATCGTTCGACCCAATGCTCTCCTCTTGGTTGCTCGAGGGACCCAGTACCGCTCCTATGGCCACGGGACTAGATTGGCGAGCTCTTAAAATGCAGTCCCTATTTCTTTGCGGTCCGCCCTCGAAGACGAACTATTGCAAACGTGTTAGGAAGGACTTCAGAACGACAGCCATGCCTTTACTCAGCACGCCTAGATCCAGGGCCTTGTTGACCACCATGGCATAAAAAGTAGTGGTGTTCATGGTCCGGGTACCCGAACCAAAAGAGAATTCGGTTCGGGTATCCAAAATTTCAGGTCGGACGGATGGCGAACCGTATCCTAACCGAAAATTATCAAGTACCCAATTTCGGGTACCTAATAATTTCTGCTCGGGTTTTGGTTATCCAATAACCCAATTTTTGTGAACCTTCTTTTTTTGCCAAGCAATTTTGTTGCATATTAATCCAAACTTTTTTGTCCTCTTTTTTGGATATTGTTGTAATTTCCTTAAAAGGTCAACTCCTTGTTTATGCCCTAAACCACATGCATACCTAATTACCCATTCTTGTTTGTGCCCTAAAACCAAAATACCATACTGTTATGTTTTAAACCGCAAGTGCACGACGCAGTTGTAGCTAGCAACTGGCAAGTACGGGTCAAATCCTCAAGGAGCTTGTTTTCAACTACTAGAACTAATTACTTTACACAATCTAGGTTAATTAATATTGAGGGTTGAAACATTGACTAATAGAAGGAATACCAACTAAAAGTTCGAATAAGATAACGGAATGGAAACACCCAGGTTGGAATTAACAGCGCGAATATGATAGTAAATCAATTACTAACCCGCTCAAACTAACCCGGGCATGCATCATGAGTGGATAGATTGCCAATTAAGTTCATCCCCTCCCTTTCTGAAGGGTCGAAGACTAATCTTAGAACCAAAATCTCCTATTTTCATGGGATTAAATGTTAGAGGATTACAAGGTCTACAATCTCGAATCCTAATTAGAACCTTAATTATTTTCATATTCAAATCCTAATTGTCTACTAAGTCATGCTAGGTAAAGGTTTCATCTTTCAACGCTCCCCCAAATGTCAATAAACATAGATGAATGCTCTTTTGAGCATTTCATCGAACACGTGGTGCGCATAGTAGAAAACATTAACACAAACAAGGTGGAAGTAAGGGTTGGGGCTAATTCTTGATTCAACTACACATATTCGGCATTAATGCCAACCTGAGCTAGGAATTTAGCCACACATCATCTCAAAAGCAACAATCATAAATTCCAATTCACTAAATATGATTCAACTGAAACCCTAGAAAAGTAATGAAGAGATGGAAGAGAATTGAGAACAAACTTGATTTAATTGCTGTTAAAAGGTAGAACAATCTTCAACTGTGAGGAACTCAATCCAAATACATGAAAATAAAACTCTCTGAAATACCCTAAAAATCTCCTCTAAAAGATGCTCTCTAGTAAAGAAAAACAATAAACAAGATATGTCCCAAAAATTGCAATCAAAAGAATCTAAGTCGCGACTGCGTGAAAGGGGGCACGGTCATGCCTAGCGGCACGGGGTAGCCGTGCCACCCTAGCTAAGGTGGCATGGTCGTGCCACCCAGCATGGGGTGGTTGTGCCATCCTACTGGCCGGTACTTCTTGGTTCTTTGGCACGGCACGACCGTGCCTGTAGGCTTGGGGTCCGTGTTCCAAATCTCTGGAACTTTCGTGCAACGCCGAGTGACCACTTTTGTGACTTTAAACTCGCCTCTTTCGCACTCCTTTCTGCTAATTATCAACGATCCTTTTATTCCTTTGGTAGAACTCCTGAAAATACGGAAAGATGTTGAATGAGCGAAACATCTACTAAAGGAGGCCGATTTGACCCTTTCTCCTCAACATCAAACATGAAAGTTATGGAAAAAGGAATCAAGTAGGGGCTAAAATAAGGTTGAAATAGTGGTTTATCAACTCCCCCATGCTTATCTCTTGCTTGTTCTCAAGCAAGATTAACTCAAGAAGGATCAAATAGAGAGATAAACCTCTAGTCACACACCTCCTTTGGCAAAAGATGAACAATTGATAAATCAAGCTAAATCATGCATTAAAGGCGGTCAAACCAAGGTGCGAAACAATTTCAATAAAACACGCACACTCCTATTCATGAAACCTCCTACCCTAATGCAACACATCAAATACCCAATATGGAATCACATAGCGAGACAACACCTTCATCCATAACTATTGAGTAAGCAAGATCAGTAGAACTTCACTTTAGGACAAAGTGGAAGACTCCCCTCAATGTGTTTAGAATATGTAATAAGGGTGCATTCAATACTCTATCCAATCAAGCAAACTCCTGTAAGCCTGGTAGAGTTCTCGATTCTCCACCACTTGATGCAAAATGCAATATGCCAATTATGAGGACTTGTAAAAAGGATGTAACGGGGTCGAAGGTAAAGGGTGAGAAGTTGAGTAAATTTGGGAAGAGTAGAGCTAATAGTCAAAGGACTAGGGAGCAAAAAACACTTCCACAACTAATGCCGGAACAATAACTTCACATGGCAATTTGGAATTGAGCAACAAAACCCCACAAAAACCTCAAGGGAGGAATTAAACAATCTTATTGTCTTACCCTCAAGCCAATCACTTTATTCGCAACTTTTCTACTTCTTTCTTTTCTTTTTCTTTGCTTCCTTTTTTTTCTCTCTTTTCTATTTCTTTTCTTTGGAGTGAAAAAAGGACATGCAATTGGCATGGGAAATACAGACTCAAATCACGAATCCTCCCAAACAAGCCACCAATAAAGTACACAGGGTGGACTTACCTCCAAAGCAAACCCAACTCAAATAGAAGTGTTGCTCCACTACACGATGACAGGGATATGGAGAATATTTATAGGCCAAGTGTTTAGTGCATATGGTGCAACAACAAAGACAAAGGGAAAGGCACAAAGGGCTAGCAAAGGGGATAGTACACATTAATGAGTGGCTTTTTGGCTTATGTGGTTAAATGGAACAAAAATTACCTCAATCACATTAGCACATGCACAGCTAAATGCGATTTCAAAGAGACTAAGACCAAGTTCTAAAGATGTAATCTTGGATGAGTCACATATGAAAGGAAGTACGAGACTATATGTAATGAATAGTCATTAGGCTTAAAGTGTAACAGGTAAGTCTACCACAGTCAAAGAACTTACTGCAAGGTATGTCCTACTTATCAAGGTCTATCAGGCCAAACCACATGAATCTCAAGGGCAACATGACATACAATATAGGGCAGGGGAGTTACAAATGACAATGTTAAAACGCAATTTCGCAAAAATTCACACCATAATAGGCAACACTTCAACACATAACTCGACCTGATCAATCAATCATCACCCCTTGTGTTCTCTTCAAAAAAGGGGTTTTCACAACTTTCATTCAAGAATTTTTTCAAAAGCAATAAATCTAACTAAGAAAGCAATAAAAGATATAAAGGATAGTTAGAAGAAGGGTAGGAAGTAGTACTTGAAAGACTTATGGATACCCAACTCGAACACTTCTCCTTTTGATATGCAAAATCTAATCTATGTGCTCTAAACTACATGCTTTATTAAAGGAAAATTGCAAAGACAACCTAGTAAAACTACATGACATCCTATCTATATTATGCAAATGCAAGTGATATCCTTCAACCCGCGCCCCAAATCCACACTTCCACCTAAAGAGCTATAAGCGCGCCCTCCATGCTTAAGATTTTCATTGTCCTCAATGAAAATGACAAATAGAAAGACCAAAGGGAGGGGAAAACTAGCAGTGCTCAAGAGAAGAGGGGAGGGCCGGGGGAAGAATGACACACGTTTTTTTTTTGTTTTTTTTTTCCTTTTCCAAAAGCAATGAGCTACTTGGGGTGCCTCCTAAGAAGCGCTTGTTTAAGGTCCTTAGCTTGACCCTTACCTCAGGTTGACAAATGATGGCAGGATGGAGGGAGGTGGAGGTGATGTAGTGATAAATGGTGTTGCCACCAACACCTCCCCAGGGTGAAAGGTAATGCCTCCAAGAGTAGTAGGGATGGGTGGAGGCGGATTGGCTAGCACTATAGGCCTCATATTAGGTCCTCTATCCCCATCAAGTACCGTGACGCAAGAAACTACTGCGTGAGGGACAGAATATGTAGAGGCCCCAGGAACTGAAGGAGGAGCAGGAACTGGCGATGGTGTGCGTGAAGGGAGATAGAAATCAACCCTCTTCCTACACAACTGGAAAGACATAGTTCCTGCTGCACATCGATCACCGTCCTTACAGTAGCCAGAAACGACCTTCCAAGGATGATGGGACCCGGGAGCTCTCATCCACATCCATGACAATGAAATCATAGGGGATGATGAACTTACCCACCCGAATAGGAATGTCCTCCAGAATAACCACAGGTTGCTTGATGGAGCAATCTGCGAGCTGAATGATCATGCTGGTGGGTTGTAGGTTTTGCAACTAAAGCCTCCTATATAAGCAGAGGGGCATTAGGCTCATGCTAGCCCCCAGGTCACAGAGAGCTCCCTCAATCTACAGATCCCCTATAGCACAGGGGATGGAGAAACTGCCTGGGTCTTACAGCTTAGAAGGTGATTAACCCTGTAAAATTGAGCTGCACACCTCTCTAATGGGGACCACTGAAGCTCCCCCATGTTCCACCTTCTTGGAAAGAAGCTTTCTAAAAAATCGTATGTAGGACGGTGCTTTCTTGAGAGCTTCTAGGAAAGGAGTATCCGCATAAATCCGCTTCAACATATCTAGGAATCTAGCAAATTTGGGCTCAAGATGAAATAAATTGGCTAAGGCCATCCTCTGAAGGTAGGGCACTGGCGGTTGATAGGGGCGAACAAGAGGTGCATGATTGACCTTCGCAATGGTGTTCAGACTCTCCTCTTCTTTTTATTCATTAGTTCTTGCAGAATCAGGAACTGAAACTGTTTCCTGGAGAACCATCACATGGCTCTCCTCTAACCTCTCGCCCACCATAGAAACGACATTGACATGGCCCCGGGAGTTAGTTTTAACCTGGCCTTGTAGTTGCCCCTAGGGCCTCTATAAACTAATGACTTACTAAGCAATCTAGGCAATCTGGGTGTCCATTACCATCTAATGTGCAAACCATAGCGCTGAAGTTGCAGGTCAACTAATTGATTGATGAACTAACAGTTTCATTAGTCTTAGTTTGAGTCACTATGAACTGCTCAATGAGACTCTCCAAGCTTGATTTGGGTTGTGGAGGTGGTGGGGTGTAGGGAGCTTGGTATTGGTATCCAGACGCTGGCATAGAGCTCTGAGGCTGGGTGCTCGAGTTCTTGTAGGAAGGGTTGGAATAGTTCCTCTAACCCGAGCTGTGAGTATTGGGGTATGGGTTGCTCTGTGGTGGGGGGTTGAAGTTGTGCACATCGTTGGTGTGCTCACTGGTAGGTGGACCATTGTAGCACTTAACGGATGCGTGCCCCTGTACACCACAAGTCTCACAGATAGCGTAGACCCCAATTGACGACCCCAAAGGACCTCCTGGAGTAGGGGAAGTGCCCACTCTGTCAAGCCTCCGTGCCAGTGCATCCATCCTACTGGCTAGGAATGTCACGACATCGACATTGTACTTGCCACCGCTCCTCCTCGGGGTGGCTCTCTTGCTTGACCAGTGGTAGTTGTTGGAAGCTATCACTTCCAACAAAGCATTTGCCGCCTCAATCGACTTTCCCATGAGAGCTCCTCCTACAACGACATACTGAGATCTTCACTGACTGCTCTAGCCCATTTTAGAATGTCTGAACTAGCAACCTGTCAGAAACATCATGGTGAGGGCATTGCCACTGGAGGTCTTTGAACCCCTCTCAAGCCTCATATAGGGATTCTCTATTCCGCTGAATGAAAGATGTGATCTCAGTCCTCAACTTTACAGTTTTGCCTGGTGGAAAGTACTTGCTGAGGAAGGCCTTGGAGAGAATCGCTCAAGTGGTGAATGAGTTAGGCTCCTCATTCTGCAACCAATCACTGGCTCTATCCTTCAATGACAAGGGAAAGAGCTGCAGCCTAATAGCATTAGTGGACACCCCGTTCAACTTGATGGTGTTGCATTTCGCAAGGAACTTGCGAAGATGCACATTGGGGTTCTTCGAGGGATGTCCACCGAACTGGTCCCGCTCCATGAAGGTGATGAGAGTGGGGCTGAGCTTGAAATTGTTAGTCTCAATCGCTGAACTAATAATAGAAGAGGTGATGCCCGATGCCTGCGGTAGAGCATAGTCTCACAACACCTTATTGTCCTGCTCTGCCATCACTACTTTTGCTCTCTTCCTTCTTCTCGCTTCTCGGCCTCGCCGGCGTGCAATTGCTTCGATCTCAGGATTGAAAGATACAAGATTTTGATTCCCTTGACTCCTCCTGTGCATACAAAAGCAACATTATACCCAGCGTAAACGGTATCAAGCAAAAATAAGGAAGAACCAAAGTACAAAAAGGAAAAAAAAGCCTAGTCTAGAGTGTGTTAATCAGTTCTAATATTGAAAGGAACAAGCTCCTCGGCAACGGTGCCAAAAACTTCTTACATTTTAAATCGCAAGTGTACGGTGTAACTATAACTAGTAACTGGCAAGTACGGGTCAAATCCTCAAGGAGCTTGCTTTCAACTACAAGAACTAATTACTTTACTCAATCTAGTTTAGTCAATATTGAGGGTTGAAAGATTGACTAATAGCAGGATGTTGCACCCATATTTGACCTCATTTTATCCCTTATTTGATCCACTTTTCTCATGGTTTACATGCCAAATCTAGATGAGAAATGATAAAATTCGCTTTGTTTGATTCAATTGTGCTCACAATATGTTTGTCTTTTTCAGGAGAAACTTAGAGGTTTTGATAGAAAGAAAGACCTTATGAGAGATTTCAAGGAAGAAAAGAGGTATAGGAAAGCATGGGACCAATGGAAGACGCGTGGAAGAAGGCACGACCATGCAACAGGGTAGGCATGGTCGTGCAACGAAGACCGAAGCTGTGCACGGGCAGCACGACCACACGCACAGCTGTGCATGGTGGCCGTACATGGCGCACAGCTGGACGTGCATAGTGGCACGGCCATGCGTCCCTCAGCCGTACATGGCAGAGCAATTTTTTTGCCTTTATAAGCAGCTCTTCTCTCTTTCTTGAGGGGGCCTTTTGCTGGGTTCTTGAGAGGACCAATTAGGGTTTATCCTAGCCTCCACAAACCCCTTTAGGGGGAGATTAGATTACGTTAGTCCTTGTATACATTGTAGAAGATTTTAGATTCGCAATTGAAGACTAAGTTCTTCCTCTCCTTTTCTCTTTAAGTTCATGTTTTTTAATTTATATTTGCTAGTTCAATAGATTATTGTTTTGCTTTGGTTTCAATGTTTGTTTGTGAATTAAAGATTTTATCTTTGGTTGTGATTTGTTCTTGAGATGGCCAATTGATTCTTGTTTAGGCCTTGACGTAACTTGTTTATGCCTAGAATTTAGAGTTTTCTTTCACGCCCACCAAGTGTTCGATGAAATGCTTAAAAGTGCTTTCATCCGTGTTTTGGGGAAATTGACTTATGTTGAGAGGTGAGGTCGATTGTCTAGTGTGATTAGAAAGAATAGTTAGGATTGGGACATGAAAATAGTCTCATTTCTAACTAGGTCAAGGGCTATCAATTTTGTTGTTTAATTGAACTAATCCAATGAAAATAGGAGGTTAGAACAATTAGACTAGATCATGACCCTGGAGAGAGAGCTTGGGTGGTTTTAATGATGCAACCGACCATCTCTTAATACTAGCATAACTTGGGAAGGTTTGGGCTTGACTTGATTACTTGGTTTATCTTAGGTCTAATCACAGTCCTTTTGTTTTCGATTTAGTAGTTTAGTTTTATTTTCTATTCCTTTAGTTTTGCCTAGCTTGAGACGCTTTAGTTAGCTCTGGTACTTGGAAACCTAACTCTCTACGGACGACATCTCGAGTACTCAATGATGCACCTTGCACTTGGGGTTTATAAATATTAAAACTCTGTTCTTCCCTAACAAGGTTTTTGGTGCTGTTGCCGGGGAGTTAGCGCTTACCAATATTATAGCTTACTTGGGCATTCGAGACAAGGATTTTATTTTGAAAAAAAGAAAAAAAAATTAAAAATTAAAAAAAAAAGTCTTTTTCCCACTTTCCTTAATATGAGCATGAATTGTTTTGGAGGTACTATGATAGATTACATGCTTTTCTTGCTCATTGTGATTTTTATTTGGAAAAGTGCGAAGTTTTGAATACAGTTTATGCAACAACAACAACAACACCACCTCTAAGTGTGGGTCCCGCTTTCGCGGGGTCTGGGGAGATCCAGCTGTAGGCAACCTTACCTTTACCGACATTCCTACCCGTAGAGAGACTGATTGCAAGAGACCCACAAAAAAGGATTTTCAGAAAATATTTTATAGAAGAAAGCTTTTATGAAAATAATTAATTGAGAAAATTAAGTCCACATAGCAAGGAATAACTAAGATAAATTAAAAGGACAAGTTTTTGAGGCTATGAAACACAAGAACAATATAATAGGGGAAAGTAAAATACCTTAACAATCAGGTTATCTCTTCCCAGAAGAAAGTACTATCTGCAAACAAACATGACATACGAAAACCACTACCAGCATTAAGTTTTGAATACAGTTTATAAGAGTGTGAATTGTGAGACCCGTACTCTTTTAGAGTATTAGGATTTTTACGCTAAAAATGTTGATGAAGCTTGGGATTTTCTTGATTGGTTGGCTCAGGATACTTACGAATATGAGATTAGTTGTGCTAATTCATACATCCCACCCCCTCGTATCCCTAATTATGCTCGTCCTATGTGTGAAATTCGCCCTTGTTCTGATCATATCAGTAATTCTTGTCCCTATTATATTTCTGATGAGGGCGTTGCTAGACTTAGCAATATGATAGAGACAATGAATAAGCAACAAATTGAGTTTGCTAATAAAATGCGGGAGTATGACCTATCACATGAGACTGACCTTAGTTCTAGTGCTCCTAGACTTGATGTCAATCTGTGTGATGATGGTGCGTCTTTCCTACCTCTAGAGTCTGGACTAGGGGAAGTCATTGACCTTCCGTTGCCTACTTTACCTATTGTTGCTCCATCCTCGCCTAGCCCTTTTAGGAACAACACTTCGCTTATCATGACTTTTCTTGATACACCTTCCCCTTTAGCTCAGTCAACGGAGTTCAAGGTAGGTGAGACCTTTGGTGTTAACACTAGTGTTGATGAGGATGATACTTGGTCTGAGTCAGGCGAAGTTTTTATTGAGGTGCATGATTTTCATGAGACTCCCACAAGGATTTCATGCGGTGGATGTTGTGGTTGCAGGGCCAACTAGTCCTAATTTTGTTGATAATATATCCCCAAACTCTCTTGATATATTCCATTCTTCTTCTTCATGTTCACCACCCTCCTCTTCCCCTACGTGTTGTGATATATTACTTATTGATTCTCATGTGATACTTGAGGGGAATGAGGATGGTTGTTCTCAGACTTTAGGTACCTTTAGAGGGTATAACCCCTCCCTTGATCCTTACAATCTGTACCTAGAGCATTTGCCTAGAAAAATCGTGTTGATTATTGCCTTTGACTATTCTACTGATTTTTCCAACGCATTTGATAAGTTTAGGAGAGCACTTATTATTATGCGTGTATTTATATTTATGTGCTCTTAATTACATTCATCTTAGTTGCATGCTCAGGTGTTTGATAAGCTCCTACGAGCTTTGACGGCATCCGAATTAGTAGCTTGGATCTTGAGTGATGAGAAGTGGCTGATGCTCCTTGAACCTCCCATCGCACCATTTTTTAGAGGCTTAGCTTGGGTACGATCAGTACCCAACCTGGTATAATTGTTCTGACCCTTTTCCTTTCTTTTTATTTTCTTTATTTTCTTTTGTTTATTTATGGATATTAAGATTGTGTTTTTGTTGGTGATCATCTTGAGGTCTAATTTGGGATGTTGTTGAGCCATTGATGACTATGATCACCATTTTTGTATTTTTGTGCACATTTGTGTTTTGTGATTGGTGGTGTTGATGGATTAGTATATCTTTGTTTTTGGTGGTTAGTTTTGTATATATGTGTGGTTTTGTTTTTGATTTGGTGAGTGTTTTTGGTTGAGTGTGCTAGCTTGTGTATATGTGTGCAGGTTTAGTGTTCTTGTGCGTGTTTGTTTTGTTTTGTGTGTCTTGTGTGTGATTTTGTTTTCTTCGTTTTTGTGCGTTTTGTGGTTGGTAATGACTCTCAGCTCCCAATGAGGACATTGTGAGATTTAGGTGTAGAGGTGGGGTCATTTACCCTTTATTCTTATTTTTGTACAAATTATTCATTTTTGTTGCTAATTTTTCAATTTTTCCTTTTCTTTGCATAGTTTTTCTTCTTGCCTTTTGGGGTCTTGTACTATTTTGACTAACTTTGATCCCTTGTACCTTAGCTATTAGCTTGTACCTAAGTAAGTTGTTCATGATAGATCTTTGTCCCAAGTCTGTCGGTCTTGGTCCCAATTCTAATCCCAACAGTCCATTATAGCTATGGAATCTAGTCCTTATGTACACTTCATCATCATCTTAGGATCTTAGTCTTTCGTGATTGACTCTCCTACCTATTTTCGACACGGTTACTTTAATTTTTGTTTGCATTAAAAAAAACAAAAAATGAGGGAAAAAAAGAAAAAAAAATAAAATTTGGAATGACAAGTATCCCTTTGAGGCATGTGCCGCTGGGCATTACCCTTTGAGGCACGTGCTACTGGGTGTTACCCTTTGAGGCAATACTGCTACTGGAAAAGCTTGCTTCCCTTATTAATAAGTTAATTATGTAGCATGTGTCAGTCAGGTGGGAACGAGTTTGATTTTGGCAAGCTTAAGTCCTAGGATGATGATACACTTACACACCAAGCATTAGGATGGATTCCAGGTTTTGATGTACAGTGGCGTGAAAAGTTGGTGCTTTGATGCCATGTATGTGAATAGAGAGTCTTGCTATGTACATTCTGTTTATATACAGGCTAATATCTTTGTTGCATTGGTGATTTGGTTGGTTAGAATGCTTATAGTTTTTCCCCTTGTATAGATATTTGTGCCTTGTTTGTGTATCTATTTTGTTTTCTTTGTTTTCCTTTCCCCTTTTCCACTTATTTTTGTTTTTCAAGATTTTGTGGGTATATCTTCTGCAAACCCTCACGAGACCTCACTTGTCCACTTAGGGGAACCAAGGGATGCAAAGGGCTTGTTGCATACGCTAAATGCAACCGTGATTCCTACAAAAGTGAGTTAAGTTCTTAGGTTAGTTTTTATTTTTGTTTTGCTTGAGGACGAGCAAAAAGGTAGGTGTAGGGGTATTTGTTGCACCTATATTTGACCTCATTTTATCCCTTATTTGATCCATTTTTCTCATGGTTTACATGCTGAGTTTAGATGAGAAAGGGTCAAATTCACTTTCTTTGATTCAATTGTGCTTATAATATGTTTTATCTTACTTTCAGGAGAAATTCTCGGGTTTTGATAGAAAGGAAGACCTTAGGAGCGATTTCAAGGAATAAGAGAAGGCTAGCAAAGCCTGGGACGAATGGAGGACGCGTGGAAGAAGGCGAGACCGTGTAACGAAGACCGAAGCTGTGCACGGGCAGCACGACCACACGCACAGCTGTGCATGGGGGCCATGCGTGGTGCACAACCGGCCGTGCGTCCCTCGGGCCTAAGCGGCAGAGCGGTTTTTCAGCCTTTATAAGCAACTCTTCTCTCTTTCTTGGGGGGCCTTTTGCTGGGTTCTTGAGATGGCCAATTAGGGTTTATCCTAGCCTCCACAAACCCCTTTAGGGGGAGATTAGATTAGGCTAGTCCTTGTATACATTGTAGAAGATTTTGGATTCGCAATTGAAGACTAAGTTCTTCCTCTCCTATTATTTTTAATTTTATGCTTTTTAATTTATATTTGCTAGTTCAATAGATTATTGTTTTGCTTTGGTTTCAATGTTTGTTTATGAATTAAAGATTTTATCTTTGGTTGTGATTTGTTCTTGATATGGCCAATTGATTCTTGTTTAGGCCTTGACCTAACTTGTTTATGCGTAGAATTTAGAGTTTTCTTTCACGCCCACCAAGTGATCGATGAAATGCTTAAAAGTGCTTTCATCCGTGTTTTGGGGCAATTGACTTATGTTGAGAGGTGAGGTCGATTGTCTAGTGTGAGTAGAAAGAATAGTTGGGATTGGGACATGGAAATAGTCTCGTCGCTAGCTAGGTCAAGGGCTATCAATCTTGTAGTTTAATTGAACTAATCCCGTGAAAATAGGAGGTTAGAACAATTAGACTAGCTCATGACCCTTGAGAGAGGGCTTGGGTGGTTTTAATGATGCAACCAACCATTTCTTAATACTAGCGTAACTTGGGAAGGTTTGGGCTTGACTTGATTACTTGATTTATCTTAGGTCTAATCATAGTCCTTTTGTTTTGCTTTAGTGGTTTTATTTTCTATTCCTTTAGTTTTGCCTAACTTGAGACGCTTTAGTTATCTCTCGTACTTGGAAACCTAACTCTCAGCGGACAATATCCCTAGTACTCAATGATGCACCTTGCACTTGGGGTTTATAAATATGAAAACTTTGTTTTTCCCTAACATAGGAATAACAACTAAAAGTTCGAATAAGAGAACAGAATGGAAACACCCATGTTGGAATTAACAGCACGAATATGATAGTAAATTAATTACTAACCCCATCAAACTAACCCAAGCGTGCATCATGAGTGGATAGATTGCCAATTAAGTCCATCCCCTCCCTCTCTCATCCTAGAACCAAAATCTCCTATGTTCGTGGGATTAAAGGTTAGAGGCTTACAAGGTCTACAATCTCGAATCCCAATTAGAACCTTAATTATTTTAATATTAAAATCCTAATTGTCTACTAAGTCATGCTAGGTAAAGGTTTCGTCTTTCAACACTCTCCCAAACCTCAATAACAATATATAGATGAATGCTCTCTCGAGCATTTCATCAAACAGGTGGTGTGCATAGTAGAAAACATTTACACAAACAACGAGGAAGTAAGGATTAGGGCTAATTCTTAAGTCAACTACACATATTCGGCGTTAATTCCAACCTAAGTTGGGAATTTAGCCACACATCATCTCAAAAGCACCAATTATAAATCCCAATTCACTAAACATGATTCAACTGAAACCCTAGAAAAGCAATGAAGAGAAGGAAGAGAATTGAGAACAAACTTGATTTAATTGCTGTTGAAAGGTAGAACAATCTTCGACTATGACGAATTCAATCCAAATATATGAAAATAAAACACTCTCAAATACCGTAAAAATCTCCTCTGAAAATGCTCTCTAGTAAGGAAAACAATGAACAAGAGATGTCCCAAAAATCGCAATCAAAAGAATTTAAATCACAACGGCGTGAAGGAGGGCACGACCGTGCCTAGCGGCACGAGGTGGTCGTGCCACCTCGGCTAAGGTGGCACGGTCGTACCACACAGCACGAGGTCGTCGTGCCACCCTGCTAGCCAGCACTTCTTGGTTCTTCGGCATGGCACGACCGTGCCTGTAAGTGTGGGGTCCCCGTGCCAAATCTCTGGAACTTCCGTTCGACACCGAGTGACCACTTTTTTGACTTTAAACACGCCTCATTGGCACTTCTTTCTGCTAATTATCAACAATTCTTTTATACATTCGGTAAACTCCTAAAAATACGAAAATATGTTTAATGAGCGAAATATCTACTAAAGGAGGCCGATTTGCCCCTTTCTCCTCAAGATCAAACATGAAAATAATGGAAAAAGGAATCAACTAGGGGCTAAAATAAGGTCAAAATAGAGGTTTGTTACATACAAGATCATCACATAACAATCAAATTTCAATTACTTCACACCTCGAAATGCTCATTAATATCGTACCTTAGCATCATACCATGTTCATGGCCCAAAATGATTAGAACTCAAGCAATCCAAATCTAAAATACTAAATTACTAATATGTTAAACATCCCAACCAAGCAATGCAACACATCAAAGTTTTAGTGTTATTGAAAACAAAAAAAAATTTATTTTTTTTTTAAAAAATGGGATTTTCGGGTACCTGAATTTGTAAATTGATCATCCCGTACCCGAACCAAATATCCGAAAAAATTATCGGGTCGGGTACCCGAACTGAATTTTTGGATTGGGTATCGGGTTTTTGGTTTTGGATATTTTTGAACACCCCTAGTAAAAAGTAGCTTGAACCAACTCGAGGAGGAGAAAGTCACGGGCGGCTTCCTTGGCATCAGCCATGACAAAATTAGGACATAGGTCCCAGTGATCTTCTGAGAGCCGTAGGGGAGGCTAAGACGCTCTCCTCAAGTGCCAGCTAAAAGTCTCCCACCTAAACAAGGCCATCTCCTCGGTGTGACCAGAATGAAAACCAAACAAAAACGGATATGAACACTGCTAAGCAAACCACATTTTTATATACAAAAGTAGGGAGCTTCCCAATACGGCATTCAAACCTTGGGAATGAGGTCACCCCAGGAAACCCCCGGCACCAAGATCAAAGCACAGGCGTCCACGAGTGATAGGGCAACTCCAATGAAAAATTGCATTTTGAAGTGTGCAGGTAATCCTTTCAACCGGAACTCGCTCCACATTCTACCTGTCCACCCGTTCGGTCGGGCGTAAGAGCAACATGGGATCCAATGAGGGCTCCACATAATATACTTGTGGGCCTACGTCACAGCGACCACCTGCAGTCACTCCTGAACCCTGAAGGAAATTCTTGGGCTTGGCAAGAGACGACCGGTCAGGAAAACACCCCGAGTGAAATTACAATTTTGCCCCTGGTAGCAAGGATTATAAATACCCACCTACCCACCCCGAGAAAGGGGCAGAGAATTATAAGGGATCATTCATCACCCACAATCACAACCAAAATGGCACTTATCCTAGTCCCTGGGAAGACCTACTCCTTCTCTATATTATCTCTTCTGTATTGTCTCTTCTTGGGACCCCAAACTGACTTGATCGTCGGAGAGCTGTTCTCTAGATCACAATCTGGAGCTACTCTTTTTGCAAGTCCAATACTCGTGGAGTGGATCGCTAGACGTCCAGTCCACCCACTCTCAACCCACGTCATTCATGGAGAAACCAGAAAGTTCCAAAACATGATGAACTTGGGTAACACGTAATCTCTCTTCTTTCCAAGATAATCATATGTAATAAAATTAGGATAAATCTTGGCAAGAATTTTGCTTAATCCATTAATCAATCCGTCTCACTTTGATATACTTTATCCACAACAATTTAGGACAAATAATTTTTAGTAACATGCAGTTGTCACGAAAAAATAGCACATTATATACTTCATCTAAGCATGCCCGATGCTAATTGCAAAAAAACGCCAGCCATTATCCTTGTTGATGAGAACTATCCCCAAACACATAATTGCAAAGCGTTAAATATGGGTAAATTGAAACGATCCCTTTCACCGCATTGTACTTTATATAGCTTGCTCTATTCTTGTACCAAAATAGAAACGCAACCTATGGATTTGCAATTTAGAAAAGTGTAAGGGTGTACTCAAGCCACGTTGAGCCGAGTCTAAACACAAGCCAAGCTTGGTCAAATCAAGTCTGAGTTGAGCTTTGACCGAGTCGAGCTTGAACTTAGTCAAGCCTTGACATACTATGTATGTGTGTCGGTATATTCTTGTTTCCCCAGAATATCTAATAAATAAAATTTTTCTCCAAAAATCTAGGGTGTCAAGTGATGCCGCCAAGGGGGGAGGATGCTTAATGGATGAACTTGTTTTTACTCTCAAATGTTTATCCGATTATGGAGACGTGGCAAATGGGTCATTTGGTTTGGGTACGGGTCAGGTCATGTTTGGGTCGGGTCATGTTCAGGTTAAGTGACATTTCGTGGTCGTTTCGATTTGGCCCGGGCATGGTTCGATTCAGGTCGATTTGTGGTCAACCAATTTTTGGTCAAATACGCTCGTTATGCCAAAACAAGCAACTTTGTGGAAAATTTCAAGTCAGGTATAGTTTAGTTCGGTCAATTCAGGTTTCGGGTCCACTTTCGGATGAGCATATTTCAGGTGTCGGGTCAGGTATGGGTCTGGACCGTTCAGTTCGAATTTTGGGTCTCGGGTCAATTTTGCTATGTCTATGGTTATGCCTCCAATGTACTAAAACATACACTAATGTGTGGGAAATTCTTAGATGATCATCGCACTCAACTATAAGCATGCACCTTTCAAGTGAGGACCAATGTTTAGGGATGGTGGTGAATCGGGTCTGAGTTGGATCATTTTGGACCCAGATTCATTTAATTTTTCTGAACTTGGAGCAGGACCTGTTGGATCTGCAAAGACACGACCCCGACCCAGATTCTGTTTTGATCTAGCGGGTTCACAGGTCCTAATTGTTTTTCACATTAAAAATTATTTTTCCACATCCCAACATCAATTACCACACTATATGACAAGTAGTTCTTTTTCTACGACTGCCATAAAGCAAAATGACTTTAGGGTTTACTAGTTTAGAATTACTTTAGCTAATTGCCTTCGCCACAATTTTATTAAACAAATTAATGGGTCTTAAATGGATCTCGAATCGGGTTGGATTTGAATTTTTCAGACCCAGGCCCAACCCACGTCTCTTGGACCCAGACCCGCTTAAGATCCATTGAGTCTCATTTTATTATTCCCAGACCCTCTAAAGTGGTTTGGGTCTATTAGGTCTGGGTCGCGTCTAGAACCCACTATCATCCTTTCCAATGTCGAATACAGACAAAATTGAAAAATGATTTAATTTATTGGGAGGAAATTAAATTTGGTTGATAGGCTTACAAGCCTCCTCCTCCTCCCCCTTCTATTAATTCAGTTGAAGAATATGTAAATTAACTAATATCCTAGCTGGCAGTAAGTTGCAGGTTGTTACAAGTTGGTCACTGCATCAAGATCATCAAGATCCTGTAACTAACAAGTTGCCATGTATATACATGTATATATATATCATTCCTCTTGTACAATAATAATAATATATAGAATTGCATTCTTCCTACCTTCTTGATTTTTCTTCATTCTGTCTCATGGTATCAGAGCAAAGGCTCGTTTAATTCTCTTCTTCCATGACTGCTACTTCAGAAAACATAGATGCAAACAATACTTCAGAAACAATGTCTGAAGCCACTTCGAATCCCTCACACATTCTTTTCTTACACCCTTCTGACAATCCCAACAGCATTCTTGTTAATGAGTTGTTGAATGGAAAAAATTACGGAACCTGGAAGAAATCTATGGAGATTGCATTAATAGCCAAGAACAAACTGGGGTTTGTCCTTGGAACATGCAGTCAACCAGTTCTGACTTCACCATTATTCCCACAATGGGATAGGTGCGACAAGATGGTAATCTCTTGGCTTCTTTATGCTGTGGAAAATAGCATTTCAGACAGCATATTGTTCTCTAACTTGTCAAGGTAGAGGACTGATCTTGAACAAAGATTTGGTCAATCGGATGGCACAAAATTCTTCCAAATAAAAAGTGACTTGTATTCAATCGCTCAAGGTAATCGTGACATTGCTTCCTATTTTACTGAGATAAAAAAGTTGTGGGATGAGCACGAGTCAATGTTATCTACCCCTACATGTTCTTGTGGGACAACTTGTGCAACTTATGTTGATGTTCATAAAATGAGGGAAAGGGAGAAGTTAATTCAACTTCTTGTAGGATTGAATGATGTTTACAAAACTGTTAGAGGAAATATACTAATGTCCAAGCCTTTACCCACAGTCAGTGAAGCATATTACATGCTTCTTCAAGAAGAGCATCAAAGAGAAATGTCCTCTAGTGCTCATATAATTCCACAGTCTGCTGCCTTACATACCAACACTTTGAATGTGTTTGGCCAAGATCCTTCTGCCATGATGGGAAATCAAAATGGCTATGGAAATAGAAATACTACTTATGGTCTAGGAAATGGAAATAGAAATTCTGGAAACAATCTTGGTTATGGAGTCAATAACAACAATAATACTCTTGGAAATAATGGATACAACAGCAGGAATTCTGGGTCTAGAAAGCCTCTATTTTGTGATCATTGCAAAATGTCAGGACACACAATACAAAAGTGCTATAAGATTCATGGGTACCCCCAGGCCACAAGCTTTATAGAGGAAAGAGAGTTGCAGCATCTGCAACTCAAGACTAAGAAAGTGGTTCTTGGATAGAAGATGTTCATGCAACAACCTCATCCGAAACTCAGCCTACCCTGTCTTTGCCAACACTTAATGCAGAACAGTATCAACAACTTCTTCAGCTTTTAAGTAAGCAGTCCTTGGACAATGCTCATCCATCTTCCTTTGTTGGCACAGGTTTTATGGCAGGTAAAAATAGTCTTTGTTTTGCTGCAACCTTTGATAGTGGCAGTTGGATTATAGACAGTGGAGCTAGTGACCATATTACTCCTCATCTACATCTCTTTTCTACCTTACAGCCCATTAAAATTCCTGGATTTATTACAATGCCAAATGGAAAACAATCCAAAATAGCTCACATTGGTTCAGTCCAGTTAACTCCTCATCTAACATTACCAAATGTTTTACATGTTCCTGAGTTTCAGTTTAACCTTTTGTCAGTCCATAAGTTGTGTGAGCAAATAGCTGGTAAAGTCATTTTTTCAACTACTGACTGTGTTCTCCAGGGCCTCACATAACAGGCAATGGTCCTTGGTAAAGCAAAAGGAAGCCTCTACCACGTGCAGACCCATAGCAAAGAGGCAGCAAGTGATCATTCTCTGGCACTGTAGCTCACTAGGCAAACTGACCATCACAGTTCTTGTTCTACTCAGCCCATCTTCCATCAGAACCATCACTTTTCTGCAGCTGAATCTTGGCACTTCAGATTAGGGCATTTATCCTTTGACAAAATGAGATGTATTAGTCTACCTTGTGATAAAAGAAACCATAATATCATATGTTCTATTTGCCCTAGAGCAAAGTTACATAGACAATCTTTTCCTTTAAGTAGCAGTAGAGCTTCAAGAATCTTTGAGCTTGTACATGTAGATATTTGGGGGGCCTACAAGTGTGCTACATACAATGGCTACAAGTATTTCCTTACCATTGTTGATGATTACTCTAGAGCAACATGGATACATTTAATGTCTACTAAAAGCAATGCTTTTCCTTTACTACAAAGCTTCATTACCTATATTGAAAACCAGTTTGGCCTTTCAGTCAAAACCATCAGAACTGATAATGGCTTAGAGTTTAAGGATGGAACAGCTATCCAGTTTTACAGTCAAAAAGGCATATTACACCAAACATCTTGTGTAGATACACCCCAGCAAAATGGGATTGTTGAAAGAAAACATAAACACCTATTAGAGGTAGCTAGAGCCCTTATGATTCAGTCCAATTTACCTCAAAAATTTTGGGGGGAAAGCATCCTTACTGCAATCTACTTGATAAACAGGTTTCCTACACCAATTTTGGACAACAAAACCCCCTTTGAAGTCTTATACAAAGAAAAGCCCTCTTACACTCATTTAAGAGTATTTGGGTGTCTAAGTTATGCCTCTACACTCAAAAGAAATAGAAGTAAATTTGATAAAAGAGCTACAGCTTGCATTTTCCTGGGCTATCCTTATGGCCAAAAGGCCTACAAGGTTTATGACTTAGAAACAAAGAAAGTCTTCACAACAAGAGATGTTGTTTTTCATGAGTCATATTTCCCTTACTCAGTGTACATCACACATCAGATCTACCATTACCTTTCCCAATCCTTGAAGAAAATAACACAGACTTACCACATACTATGAACAATCAAATACAAACAGAACCACCATCTAGCACCATTTCTCTTAACTTGAATCAAGAACCAAACCGTCAGCTCAGAAATCAAACTGCAACACAAATTACACAGCCAAGAAGGTTCACTAGAAATCATAAACCTCCTCCTTATCTCCAGGATTACATTTGCCCAAACATCCAAAAGAGTTGGTGTAATCTAGTTATTATACCTTCCAACACTATGACATGTTTATCTACCATAGACAAATACCCAGAACCAAGCACTTATGAGCAAGCTGCTGCACAACTAGGATGGGTAGAGGCAATGCAAAAGAAAGTTGATGCACTGCAAAAGAACAATACTTGGGATGTTGTAACACTCCCTAAAGGGAAGAAAGCAATTAGCTGTAAATGGGTTTTTAAAACAAAACTCAAGTCTGATGGTTCTCTTGAAAGGCTAAAAGCAAGGTTAGTGATAAGAGGCTTCACTCAGCAATATGGTATTGACTATCAAGAAGTTTTTTCCCCAGTGGTAAAAATGACCACAATCAGGACACTCATGGCAATCTCAGCAGCAAAGGATTGGACAATGTACCAGTTGGATGTCAATAATGCCTTTTTACATGGGGAATTGGATGAGGAAGTGTATATGCAAATGCCAAAGGGCATACCAAATCCACATAATAAAGTCTGCAGGCTAAGGAAATCTCTATATGGTCTTAAGCAGGCCAGTAGATAATGGTTCAGCAAACTGAAAGACACACTCATCTCTCTTGGCTATTCCCAATCTAAGAATGACTATTCTCTTTTTCTAAACAAGTCCTCTGATCACCTCACTGCCATAGCAGTATATGTGGATGATATCTTGATCACTGGTTCAAATTTTACAGAAATTCAGCATGTTAAACAATGCCTCAATGACAGATTTGGAATCAAGGATCTTAGATAACTGCATTACTTTCTGGGCCTGGAAGTACACCAAACTCAGCAAGGTGTCATTCTCTCTCAACAAAAGTTTACTAGAGAACTATTAAGGGACTGTGGACTTGCATTAAAAAAGAGTACTGCCACTCCACTTCCACTTAACTGTAAACTACTCCCTGATGAAGGAGACCTACTACCTGATCCAACAGTTTATAGGGCCATAGTTGGGAAACTAAATTTCCTAACAAACACCAGGCTAGATTTGAGTTTTTCTGTACAATATCTCAGTCAGTTCCTGCAAAACCCCAGGACAAGTCATCTTCAAGCTCTAACACATACATTAAGCTACATTCAAGGCACAGCAGTACAGGGAATTCTCCTCAAAGGTTCAGCTCAACTGAGTCTACAAGCCTTCTTTGATTCAGACTGGGCAGCTTGCCCCCGCATCAAGAAGATCAGTAACAGGATATTTAATTCTTTTAGGATCTTCTCCCATAAGTTGGAAATAAAAAAATCAAGGCACTGTTTCAAGGAGTTCCTCTGAAGCTGAGTATAGAGGAATGGCACAAGCAGCCTCAGAAGTCACATGGGTAGTCAGACTACTTCAGGAACTTGGCATCAACAATCTTACTCCTATCACCCTCAACTGTGATAACCAATCAGCTCTGCACATAGCTCACAACCCAGTATTCCATGAAATAACAAAACACATAGAAATCGACTGCCACTTCACCAGAGAAAAGGTACTTGAAGGTCTCCTACAACTCAGCTATTTACCCACCACATCTCAACTAGGAGATATTCTCACAAAGGTACTTCCCAGCCATCAGTTTCAAGAACTAATGTCCAAGCTTGGCATGGTCAACTGTTCAGACCATTCCAGCTTGAGGGGGGTGACAAGCCTCCTCCTCCTCCCCCTTCTATTAATTCAGTTAAAGAATATGTAAATTAACTAATATCCTAGCTGGCAGCAAGTTGCAGGTTGTTACAAGTTGGTTACTGCATCAAGATCATCAAGATCCTGTAACTAACAAGTTGCCATGTATATACATGTATATATATATCATTCCTCTTGTACAATAATAATAATATACAAAATTGCATTCTTCCTACCTTCTTGATTTTTCTTCATTCTGTCTCAGGCAAGGCTACCGAAATTGGCCTTGACCGGCTTGTTCAATTGATTGACCTATGCACTGTAAGTTTTTCAATTGAATTGGATACTTAAACCGGTTCTTGACCTATGCACCATTGGTTTTCCGAATTGAACTGGATAGTCAACCCGGTTCTTTACATATGCACCGTTGGTTTTTCCAATTGAACTAGATACTCAAATCGGTTCTTGATCTAGTAGCTTCCCCCCCCCCCCCTAAAATGCGTAACTTCATTGAATATTTGAATGTCAGGGAAGATTTTCGAACTCCTCCCACATCTCGTAGGAGATGTCTGATGGCTAGGTCGCCATTCACCTAGTGACCAAATGTATTACTCGATTACCTTTTGACAATAGAAGTTAAAAAATAATCATTTGTTATAGTATTCATTGAACTTTTCTAGTTATTTAAATTAAAATTTAGTTATATAAACAGCAGATAACTCATATAATTTATCTAATTCAAGTCAATGGACTTTATCCGATCAAACTGGTTCGACCGATCTGACCATTGACCATGAATGTGACCGGTTCGTTCATAGATAAACTAATGAGATTTAATTAGTTTTCTTTTTTTAACAAAAAGGTGATTAAAAAAATATTTTGGATAAGTGTACATATTGAAGTCTAATGTTAAAAAGTCTTCCAAACAACCAATAAATGACGTCGAATTAAATGTTTTATTCACTTTCTAAAAATATTTGTTTCACCAACACCTTTGTATATATGGATCTGTGTGCAACATCCTTTTTATTAACCCCGTTACGTGAAACGTTAAGGGCTGTGCTAAATTAAGAAAGCGAGTGCCATAGTCCAATCTATTATATAATATAAAAGAAATGTTGAGTTCACTTGCATGAGAGTGATTTTAGGAGGTTGACTTATTTACAACCATTGATCAAATACTCTGGCAAATCTCAGCCATCAATAAAAAATTTAATTGTTTTTTAAAAAATGAAAAGTTGACTGAGGTACTGGGTGCATTAGGTCTCAGGTTCGATTCCCTCCTCCCCCATTGTATTGCCCTTTGTGGCTCCTACGGATCCAAAAAAAAATTCGTTAGTAACTTCCTTGATTCTCTCCCTCTCTCTCTCTCTCTCACACGTTAACTCCTTAAGACCAACTTCTCATAAAATTCCCCATCATTTTTTCCCTCCATCCAAATATAAATTTAGGGCTCATTTATGAAAAGTAAATGGTATGATCTATATCATTAGTCAGTCAAGTATAAAATTGGATAATAGAAGTTTTATACATTTACTTTTAAAATGTGTATTACTTTTATTTTTAAACTTATTATTTTTTGTCATTCATAAATTGATTAGTGTGTTGTTAAAAATATTTTAAGAAAAGATACAAATTTATAGAATAAGAATTTGTGTTATACATAAAATCCAAATAAACAATATTTTTAATTTTTGTATAAATTAAATACTGTCGATAGTCTATCTGTATGATTTCATTTATACCTAAAAAGGATAACCTATAAAAATTCCATTTAATAGTGCTTAGCAAAATTCCATGAATTACAAACACAACTTAAATAAACAATCAAAACTCAACAATATTAACAAAGTATCCAAATTCACACCCAAACAAACAAAAAATAAGATTGTAGATTGAGAATTATTGCAATTCGTACCATTTAATTATATTATAGCTCGAGACCATGCATTGCATTGACAATATCCCCATCCCCCCCTACACACACAAACACACACACACACACATATATATATATATATATATCTGTGTGTGTGTGTACATATATATATATATGTATGTATGTATGTATTTATGTATGTATGTGTATAGACACAACCTAAATAAAACAATCAAAACTCAACAACATTCACAAAGCATCTGAATTTACACCCAAACAAACAAAAAAAAGATTATAGATTTACTATTATTACAATTCTTACCACTTAATTATATCAGAGCTCGAGATCATGCATTGTATATATATACACACACACACGTATGTATGTACGTATATATATGTATGGATGTATGTATGTATGTATGTATATACACACACACACACACACACACACACACACACACACACACACACACACACACACA
>JACYFF010031957.1:119147078-119167586 GCA_017589665.1 Selenicereus undatus | reverse complement strand
ACATGTCTTGTATAGTTGGGGAACATGTCTTGTATACTGGATATCCACCGTGCTAGGTCTGCAAATGGGGGCTAAAGAAAATAGATTTAAGGCATTCTAACACATTGATTCTAAAAGGGAATGCATGGACAGATATGTTAGTAATATGCAAATGTTTGTGGTCCTTGTGTTAAACTTCATAACTGCCCTCATCCTTATTGGACGGGATTTGTTCACTCCTTTCCATCATTGTTCACTCTTCCCTGCATCACATTCTCATATCACCCTCTACTTGCCCTGCAGATTTTCTCAGTGGCGTAGCCTCCTGCACATCAAATGTATCATTGCTGTTTCATTATGCCCATTCTGATTCCCAGTGTTCGTCTTATACAATCACTTAAACTAAATTCTTGTTTTTTTGCAAAAATTGATGCCTATTTTCCTTGTAAATTTAGCAAATTCAGGTGTTCCTCTTCATTTTATACCATCACTCGCCATTCCTCACTCTCCCTGACTAATTTGGGGTGCAGTCTCAATGTGCAGCTCAAACTCATTTTCTCTCCCCCTTCACTGTCATGCTATCCCCTCCTCCTAGCATGACATGATACTTATATTAGCCTTAAATCGGCGAGTAAATGAGAAAAATGTTGTTTGATCTCTATTACATGATATTTGGGGGGGGGGGTTGGTGTTGGGGGGTGCCCTGGGAATCAAGAAAAAAGGAAAAAATCTTTAATAAGGGTTGGGACTGTCAATTTAAGAGCCATGTAAGAGCGATTGAGATCTGTAAATCATAGCAAATGGAATCATACTGGTAAATTTCTAATTTCTTGTTTCATAAATGAGAAATAAGGTTGTGAGCCTTTAAGAACTAAGAGCTAAGAGGAGAGTACAAGATGATTAGAGCTTGTCAAATTGATAATTAACTAAACAAGAATAAGAAAAGTAAATAAAGGAAATAGTTAATAAGTAATAAAATGAGAATAAAACTCCTACAAGTTGTCAAGGTGTTCTCCCTGCAAGTTATCAGGGGCCTAAAAACCACGTCGTTTTTGTGCAAGGATAAGCCTAGGCTTCCCAACTGACCTAGGAGGGGTGCACCTAGTCAACAATTTTATGTACCAGGGATAAATACCTGGAAGCGGCATGTTCTAAGTAATCATTTCAAAGTCAAAGAAACTAATGCAACGGGTGACTGTTTTGGTGGTGGTGTTAACCTCAACCATAAACTATATGGTTTTCCTTTTTTAGACTACAGTAATGCTGCAACCTGAGTCTTCCTCTGTACTAGCTGCTGATTACACTGTCTATTAGACCAATCAAGTGGTTAAGGGTGGGGTGTCGCACAAGACCCAACAGGTGCCCATGGGGTTTTGTAGTTTGGGTTCCACACTAGGTCCCAAAAGTGTCTGACAATATTGACATTTGCACCTTTTCTAAGTAAAATGGCCAAATAGAACCTCGTGACTAACCATAACCCTCCATACCTGATTTTGGTCATGTATAGCATAAAGAATCATTTATCAACATGCTATTGTATAGTGCAATGCAGAAGAGTTCTATTTCTATTGATTGGTAGTGTCCTTGGCATAGCTTCATCTAGTTTGTTGATACTATGTTGACATGGGCTTGAAACTCAGGTTTGTTGCACATCTTACATTGCTTGTTAATGAGCTGTGGTGACTGATTTAATAGAGCAAAACATACTGTAACCTTAAGAATATGGTGTTGTTTGTCACCTTTTTCATTGTTGTTTTATAGTCTGCAGTCCGTGGAGTTTTTCTAAGCTATCATGATGATTGATGGCTGCGATTAGAGCAGTTGTTTGTTGAATATCTGTGAAACTTATCCCTGCGATGAAGCCATCTGCTATGAAATTGTTTCTGATGCGCTTGATTTACTTTGCTTAGGTTCCTGTGAAGTAAGCCAGGGAAGTTTGCTGTTTATATATATTTGTATGTCCATGATTTGAGCATAACTTGCTTTTTCTGTGAAGTAAGCCAGGGAAGTTTGCTGCTCCGGAGTCTCTTGGGCACTATTATTTGAACTTTTGGTGTATATGTCTCGTTCCATACAAGAGGCACGGGGTGCAATTCTAGAGAGCTTGTTTGTGCTCGATCTCATTTTGTAGAGAACTTGTTTGTGCGCGATCTCATTTTGCAAGGATTTATGTGTATTTACTCTACAATCGCACTATAAGACAGTTTGTTATAGAGTCTGTTTGTTTTATATTGCTGGTACTCCGACCGTGTGGGTTATGGAGTTGTGATCTCCGGCGTGTAGCCGTCGAGCCTGGTGGACATATTTATTATGTTTCTATTGTTACAGGTACTTATTGTAAGGCTCTAAGCCTAAGTTATGGTCAGTTTTTAGGGGAAACTCTGTCCGTTTATTTTCAAAATTCTAGAAATTACTAACATCATTAGCCTCGGTATTAGGGTGTTACACTGTTTGAGCTTGTTAATGAGCTGTGGGGAATGATTCAATAGAGCAAAACATACTGTAACCTTAAGAATATGGTGTTGTTTGTCACCTTTTTCATTGTTGTTTTCATGTGTTCATCTTTGTTATGGTGTTTATTTAGCTCCATGAGTAAAAGATTAGAGAAGGCGTCATTCAAAAGAGTTGCACGGTAAAAGTAATACAGCTATAAGAATGCTAAAGAAATAAATCAATCTCATAATGAACAACACTGTTGATGATTTTGCTGATTCTTTTTTCCATGTGTCATAATATTTGCTCGAAAAGTACAGTTTACATTCATAATGCTTTTGGTTAATGCAATGTCAATGTGTGGGTTTTTTTCTTAATTACTCTATGCTTGATTCAATATGGCTCAAAGAGTACAGCTTGAGCTGCTTGAATGCAATGTCAATAAACCCTTAGCTGGTTTCTTTGGATTTACGCCTTGGTAGACTTGGGACTCTCATTGGATGCTTTCTTGGGCATGCTAATTTGTATTTCAATGTTCTTTTCCCAGATTTACTTTGCTATGTATATAATTCTTTGTTTATGGCTATGCAACGATTTATAGGAGAAGGAGCATCAAAGGGAACCTGGTCCCTTGGAATGGTTTATGGAGACTCATCAGGATAAAGAAGGATCTTACCATGAACCGGCGACTAAGAAATTTGTAGTATGTACATTTATACTTATTATAATTTACATAGAGTATGTCATTAATTATTACATACATAAACAACATAATGATAAACGTTGGTATCTATGGCCAAGAATTTATATAGGATATTGCTGTTGACATTGTGAAACGAAAGACGGGTGGTTCAGAGGTGGTATTTTCTGAAGCCACGGTGCCGGCTGAGACTTTTGCTTATCATAAGTTGATGGGACCTGAAAGTAGTGGGAGAGTTAGAGGGGTTGGGTCTGGAGTAACTTCTAATCAACTTATTGGCAAACGTAATTGTCAAAGTGGAACTGAACCTTCGGATTCTGGCATAGTGAGTCTATTGCTAAAAGAGGTTCAATCCTTGTGCCTAGAGGTCACTTACTTGAAATCTCAACGAAATGATGATGTGCATGTTCTATCTCAGGTCATTTTTAAACTGTGGTTTTATTACTTATTATTAAGTTATCACACTTAAAAATAGATAATGAATACATGTACTCTTTGGATAAGGTTGATGTTAACTTCTTTACTTGGTGTGTGATTAGGGTGATGATGTTGAAGAGAATTAAAGGAATAACACACCCTTAGCTGGTGAACCCATAAGAGATACTTCGATACCTGTGCCCACATCAGCTAAGAATAATGAGGCGTATATTAAGGCTGCAGGTCAAATTAAAAATACCACTGTATTAAGGGATAAAGGTGGAGCTGCTCATACATCTAGGTGGTCTCATGTTCCAAATCAAGTGAGTTCACAGTCTGTATGCACATAAATGTCGTATTCTCGTACAAAATCTTATGTTTGGCTATTTTTTTTTAAAGAACTATCATACATGATTTTGTTTGTTTGTAGGCGAGTCATCAAAGACAGTGTGCTGGAGGCAAAGAGAACATACAGGTGCAAATAAAACAAAACAACCACTTTTATTTTATTTTGATCCATTTAGCTTCATGTTGTGCCACTTGGGTAAAGATGACATTTATAATCATGACACTTCCAATTATGTTCTTGTTAGCTATTTTGTCTTACACAATCATATCTGACTACTAGTTTTATTTAGCCAAATCCACTTGAAGGAGTTAACAAGTCCTGTACAACTCAAATCAGCAAGAAACATACTATTGTGACAAATAGGATGGAAAATTCCACAAGTGGCATGGTACGACCCCATAATCTTGTAAATCAAGTAAGTCCTTATTTTGTGCACATAAACATTACATTAGAGTATAATGTAAAAACTTTGCACAGTTAGCTTTTCATTATTGAAGTTTCTTTTCAATTTGTAATTTTATGTAGCCGGGTGAACTATTTTCATCTATGGGGGAAAATACAAATACTTCAACTGATTGCTCAAATCAATCGAACATCGCTCGCAGGCTAAATTTTGACCAAAGGGAGCAGGTAAGACGTTAATTAAGTAATTTTCCCCTAATATTATGTTTCTTAAATTGGAACAGATTATTCAACTAATTTGGTTGTTTTTATTGTTTAAAGGACAACTTTACTCACCGTAATCACTCATCATCTAAGGAGATGAATCGTTTGCCTCGGAGCCTTACAAATTCGAAGAGCACTCGAGTTGAATTTGGCGCTTGTGATGATGGTGTCACCTCGAATGATGAGATTTCTGGAGATGGATGTTGGAGACTTTTAGGAACTGCATATAATTAACAAGCACAAAATCCGATCACCGCACAAAAGAGGAAGGAAGTAGATACTTCTAATTTTAATTCAAGTATCAATTTGCCTAAGAAACAAGCAAATAAGACATCACTCCATAGTCAGGTAAATAGTTGTTGAAAGATATTATGAACTCTATACTTCCAGTGTATCTTTACTCGTTTACGCATATGGTTTTCTATGTTTTTCTTACTTCAAGTATCCTCACCAAATGATTCATTTGAATGAATCTTAAGTGTGGTCGTGCGGAGATAGAGAAGTTAGTCGATAAGGTGATTGAGGAAAATCCAGACACCGTGAGAAGTTTCAGGAATCCAAAGAGAAGAGAATTTGCTCATTGTTTTCTAGGTGGCAAGGTATATAAATTCTTGTATATTCTTACATTTAAGGTTTGATTAATGTCGTTTACTTTGGGTAAACCAATTCTAAAAATAAAACATCATTTATTGTAGGCCTATATTGAGGGTAAAAAGAAGGTGGACAAGGACCTACTGAGCAAGATTCTTTACGAAAAGTTGTTCGCTACTCTTCAGCAACCTGGTAAGAGTATGTTTTGGCGATTACACTTTTAGCGTTTTCCTCACACCCTCTGAACAGCTATTCCTTCCCACCCATTTCTCGGTTGAAGATTTTGGCTATGTTTTGGCGATTATATCTATGCTTGTGGATACTGGCTTTGTAAATTAAACGATTAACTTGTTATGATACTGAACCGAGCTATTTGTTCCTGTGAATTGCGAAGTAATTGTGGTATTAGGTAGATTCTGCTGAAGCTGTTCCTGTTAAGTGAAACGAACGTGCTATTTGTGAACCCCTCCTTTCTTGAATTGATAAATTGATGCTATTTGTGAACCCCTAATTCTAAATCTAAAATATCTAAGTAGTTATACCTTCATCATCAGTAGGAGCATAAGATGAGCGCCTTGAACGATGTTGATGATGTGGAGTTGGCTAACAATTTAAGATCATAGTAACTATGATCCTAACAATAAATTTATCTTGTCTTCATGCATATACTTGGTTGTGGTTGTATGATTGATTGAACTCGATTTGTGGTTCTATTGTTGGTTCAACTATGTTGTGGTTCTATTGTTGGTTCAAACTCTGTTGTGCATCAACTTGATTCTGCAAAGTCTGCATTTTAGTTAATCTCTTTGGTTATCTTTTCTAATATTTTTTTTTTGTGTTTCAATTGTCTAACAGGTTGCATTGCTAGAGCTAACATCTCTCAGTGAAGAAAACGAAGATCGAGATTTTGTTATATATTCTTGGATGTTAGGCATGTTTCCAAAGTATAGTTTTAGGTGGTATATATATAGAGCAATAAAATGTTCAATCAGCTACATACAACAAAAAAATTAGTACGATGGATTCAAAACAACACAAGAATATTTAGTTTTGACTACCTTGGTCATTATGTTGTGTCTGCAATTAATTTTTTTATCATGCACTAATGTGTAATTTATTGAATTGATATTTAATCTATTTTAATTTTTTGGTTTGTTAATTTTATTCATTCATGTTATGCGCGCTGGTAATTAGTATAAAATTTATTAATTAAAAAATGAACAATTGCATACAATTGTTCTATTTTAAATTAATAAGTTTTATATTAATTGCCAGCATTATTTTTTTAAAAACTAAACCGACACTAGTAACACTTTTAAGTGTGGGGAAAATTATGACTTCTTGCATCTTTTAGAGTGAGTATAACGTAAAATGGCTACACATAAATTGTGGGTAATTAGTACTTACTCCGCATTTATAAGTGTGGGAAATATAGCTCTACCCGCACTTTCATTAAGTGTGGGGAACACTTCCACACACTTACCTTCCCCACACTTAGCCTAAGTGTTGGCAACTGTTGTTTCTACACTTATAAGTGTGGTTATTAGCAAAATTAAATGTGGAGGGAAGCAACCTTTTTTGTAGTGGCTCCTCCTTCTCTCGTTCATTCTCTCTCGAAAATGGCGACTCTAGGTTTTTAGTTTTCATTTTTGGTTGTTCTTGATTTGAGAGCTTTGGATTGAAATTGATTGCTGAATCTGGTAGATTATCATTTCAGTTAATAGAAAGTACGTTCCTTTACCCTCTTCCTTTTGCGTTTTAATTCAAAGTTAGCATTTTTAATCATGTTCATATTCGTGATTGTGGTTGTGATTTTGATGATGATTAGGGGCTAAATTTATTGTCTTGGATTGGGTGTAGCCCCTATTGTGCAATTTGGATTCGTATTCTAAATTTATGTGAGTGAATGCCCATGTTGCAATTGAACTCTCACTTAGCATGCCAGGTGTTCGATGAATTGCCTGAGAGGGTTGATTCATGTTTGTAATTGGGGTTTAAGAGATTAACAAGAGTTAAATCCTCTACCTAGAGCTACTTAGTAAGCAATTGGATTTCTTAACATGAAAATAGTTAGGGTTTCAATTGGGAATTAAGGGTTACTCAATCTTGTGGTTTCGTGATTCTAGTTTCATGATAGTAGATAATTAGGATAACTTGACCAGTCTAATTACATTTGAGAGAAGGCGTAGATACGCTTAACTTGTAACTATTCCATTTCAATTGTCTGTGTGGACAGATTTGCATGATCTAGTTTATAGTCCAAGAAACACGATAGTGTGGTGAACCCTAATCCAGGACTTTCGTTAATATTGATTTAGACAATAGTAGTAACTTTCAGTAGAATACAATTGTTATTGAGTAAAAACCATTCCTAATAGACTCTGGCCTAAACAGAGTGTTAAAGGTTGGTTCGGTGGTTGAAACCGAGTTCCTTGTGGACACGACCCGTACTTGCCGTTGCTAGCTACAACTGGCACCGTGCACTTGCGGTATTTTTAACTTAACAAATTTTTGGCGCCGCTGTTGGGGAACTTGGTTGTTTCAACATCAGAAGTGGTTTTAAGCGCTTTAGATTAGGCTTTTCCTTTTTCTTTTCCACTTTTCCTTTTCCTTCTTGTTCTTTTAGCTTTGTTTGAACCTGCATACGTTTAGTGTGGTTTTTGGCTTTGTATGCACAGCCGTAGTCAGAGGGGGCGACCACTCATTCCTGTTAAGCCAAGAATCATGCATTATTTTTATAATTATTTCGATTATATTATATATATTATTTCGTCTAATTTGTTTTGTTTTATATATTTTTTAGGGTTAGTATTAATTTAATAAAGAGGAGAAGAGAAGACGTAGAAGCTCGGGTTTTACACACTCGGTTATAAAGACGGTCTAAAAATAATAATTATGGAGAATATTATTTTTATAATTATTTAATTGGGCTAGGGTTTCAAGAATTGGAGAAGACTTAGAAGTCTTGAGGGAGAAGAAGTCTAAGGAAGAAAGGAAGAAGGAAACCCTATTTACTAACCCTAATCACCCTCACCATATAATACAACTCACGCCTTAGCCCATCTGATAGAAAAAAAAAAAAACAACAGCCATCCACGCCTAGCTCCATCTTCACGGCATCCCTATCTTCAAGCTCCAACCCTCAACCCTTCTCCAACAGCCATGGCCATAATAATTTCTCACAGCATCACCCTTCATCCCACCATCACTCCTTATCACCATATCATCACTATCTCATCTCACCACTCGCCTCAATCTCACACCTGCCCTTCTTCATAATCACCCATCATCATCTTCTTACATCATCATCATACACTATCATCTTCATCACCGTGAGCATCATCTTAAAAAAAAAAAAGAGTTTTTGCTAGTTTTTATTTGTTAGTTGTTTAGTTTATCGTTAAACATGAATTATGAGGGTGAATTTTGTGATTTTCTTTTTAATATGAGTGAGTAATTTTTTTTTGCTTAGTATAATCTTCTTGAAGCCATGCTAAATTTACTATTTTGAAACAAGTTTTATGCTTTAATGCCTAGTTGATTTATATTCATGATTCTTTAGCGATTAGTGTTTATCGTTTATGAATTTGTGTTAAATCGATAATGCATGCTAGTTGATTGAATACAAATTCGATTGATAGTTTAGAAGACTATAATACGTAAAAGTTATAGTCTTTTAGGCTTAGGTATCACCCTAATTAATCATGGATGGCTCAAACCCATCTCTTTATTATGTAATTGCTTTAGATCTTTGTTAAATCGATTTGCTGGTAAATTGTTTACAAAGTGTTAAATGATGTTTTTCTAATTCTTAATGCTCTAGTTTGGTTAAATTTTGCGCTGGTGTAAAGATTATCAAATTAGTAGGGTTTATATTAGGGCTGGACCTAAGTAAACTAGAATATAAGGAAAAACGGGAAAGAACCGCTGGTGGATATCTTCTACAATTTAACTCATGAATGAAATTAACTTGTGTGTTGATGATAAATATTAATCTGCATGGTGGATTAAGATTATACTAAGTATCCTTCATAAATTTGACAGTTTTTCATCATTATTTGTATCGTAGAGTTAATTTGATTAGTTTGTTAACTTTTGTTCTATTTTTTTAGCTTCAATATAATTTCAATCGACAAACCCCCCCCCCCCCAAATTATAGTCTTTTAGGAGTGTATAGGTAATTTTAGATAGTATAGATTTTGATTTTTGTAGTAGTTATAATTTTAGATTGATTTATATTCAGTTTTAGTATTTAATTCCATGTTTGTTAGAAATTAGACTAAAAATAGTTTTTTTTCTTTTTCAATTTTTATCAATTCCTAGAGTTTATAGAGTGTCCTAGTCTACCCATATTTAATTTCGTAATTGTTGGATGATATTTGATAATTTTTCAGAATTATTTTGTGAAATTGATATGTGCAGGTTTTTAGGTTATTAATTCTGAAAATTTTGATTTTAATTATTAATTCATGTTTATTAGGTATTGTTAAGTCCAGAAAAATGTGTCCTAGAATTAGGGTAATTTTCTTAATTATTTTTGTATTTATATTTATGCAAATTATTTTATTTCTAATCTCAGATTTAATATTCTGCATTGATATTCTGTGGTAATTTTCTGATTTGATTTTGCTGAAATTATCTGGATACAATTGAAGAGTTATAAGCTTATATACCTGGAGAATAATATTTTAGGTTACTTTTTGAAATTTTTAATATTTATTTTCTGATTATTATTTGCTGTTTTGATTTTTAATTAGAATTTCAGTTACTATTCTGTTTTTATTTTTCTAAATTATTTAGGGAATATTTTTACTTTTTTATTTCCAGAATATGATCTAGAATATTTAAGAGCATCATTGGGTAGTTTTTTAGATTTTTATTCATTAAATTTTAATTATTTTAGAATTATTAAGATTAGACTTAATAAATTGGATTAGTAAAATCATTTAGGATTAAGCTAGCCTTTTGCAGCAATCTTTCCTTGTGGATTGATCCCTACTTCCCTATGCTATAAAAAGTATTTAATAACTGAAGTAGTGGTTAAATTTGTAACTCTCGACAAACTTTATAATTCCCTTTGACCCTGAGATCGAACCCACTGCGCGAAGGCAAAGCGGTGCAAGAAAGAGGCAATTGCAACAAGACAACACTATGGCCGAGAGAAATCCTAAGGTGCTGCGGGACTATGCCCTACTGTAGGCCACCGGCCTCACCTCTTCCATTGTGAATCCGGTCATCGAAGCGAACAACTTCGAGCTGCGGCCCGCCCTTGTATCCTTCGTAGAGAAGGATCAGTTTAATGGGCGTCCCACGGAGAACCCTCATATTCACCTTCGCAACTTCCTGGCGAAGTGTGACACGATCAAGCTCAACGGGGTCTCCGCTGATGCCATCAGACTTCGGTTCTTCCGTTTCTCGCTGACGGACCGAGCCAGTGACTGGCTCCTTAATGAAGAGCCTAACTCCTTCACTACCTGGGAGGCCCTATCGACTGCATTTCTCAGCAAGTACTTTCCCCCGGGAAAGACCGCTAAGTTGAGAGCAGAAATCACCTCCTTCTCTCAATGCGGCAATGAGTCGCTTTATGAGGCGTGGGAAAGATTCAAGGATCTTCAACGCCAATGCCCCCACCACGGAGTACCCGACTGGCTTCTAATCCAAACATTCTATAATGGACTAGACCAGTCACTGAAAATGTCAGTTGACGCCGCAGCTGGCGGTGCACTTATGGGGAAGTCAATAGAGCCTGCGAAGGCCTTATTGGAGGAGATGGCCTCCAACAACTATCATTGGTTCGGTGAGAGGGAAGTCCCTAGAGGACTGGTGAGGTTTATTGAGTGGATGCTGTGGATATGCTGGCTAGCAAGGTGGATGCTTTAGCGCAGCGTTTTGACAGGCTTAGAACTCCCTCCCTAGGGAGTTTAGTGGGTGGTCCCTCGGGTGTGACGTTTGAGGTTGGGGTACCTTGTGAGATTTGTGGCATTCAAGGCCACATTGCTACTGAGTGTCAATCTGTTTTCCCAAGCGTTGAGCATGCCAATGCAATGCAAAACTATGGCCCATGCCCACCACCACAGAACAATCCCTACTTAAACACATACAACCCCGGTTGGAGAAATCATCCTAACTTCTCCTACCGGAACAACAACCCCTTGCCACCCAATGCCTCTCTGCCCCCTGGTTTTTAACATAGGGCACCCTACAATCCATCTACCCCACAACTACCCCCACAACCCAAGTCTAACCTGGAGAACCTTATGGAGCGCTTTATAGCAACCTAAACCAAGACAAATGAGGTTCTTAGTGAGCAAATCAACCAACTGAACTCCAAGTTCGACGCCATGGCCTCCCATCAAAAGGTGATGGACGCTCAGATTGCACAGATTGCTCAACAGATTAGTAGTTTGTCCTGACCGCATGGACAATTACCGGGTCAGCCAGAGGTCAACCCCAGGGGTCACGTCAATGCCATCTACACGAGAAATAAGGGAGGTATGGAAAGTCCTGTGATGATACTTCAGGAAAAGGCCCCAGTTCCTATTTCTACAGGAACAACTATATTGAACAAGGAGGGGGTTCTGAATGAAGAAGAGGAAGATCATCAACCTCCTCCAGTCCGACCTTATCAGCCTCCTGTTCCTTACCCTCAGATGTTGGCTTGGGCTCAGCTCTCTCAACTAGGGCCCCGGTTCGCGCGATTCATAGATATCCTAATGTGGGTTTACACTGATACCCGTTTTTGGGAGGCTCTTAAGAAAGCACCGGCCTACCTCAAATTTTTTAGAGAGCTCCTTCCCAAGCGAGGTGAGCCCGAAGGAGTTCCAGCGGCCCCTATGGGAGAAGTGTGTAGCTCAATCTTCAAAAGTCAGTCGCCATCGAAGTTACAGGATCATGGTAGCTTTTCTATCCCTTGCTATATAGCGTGTACGCAAATCAAGAAAGCTCTTGTGATTTGGGGGCCAGTGTGAGTTCAATGCTGCCTTTTCTGTGCAAGAAGCTTGAACTGTTGCACCTGAGTCCCACCACCATGCTTATACAGCTAGCGGATGACACTCTCAAGTGATCGGCGGGTGTTTTGGAGGACGTTCCTGTCCAAGTGGGTAAGTTCATAATCCCCTGCGACTTTATTATGATGGATATGGATGAGAACCCCCAGATCCCTATCATCCTTGGGAGGCCGTTTCTAACTACTACGGGAGCAGTGATCGATGTAAAGGCACGAACTATATCCTTCTAGTTTTGTGGTGAGACAGTTGATTTCTGTTTCCCTCCACCACTACCTTCTTCAGTTCCTGCTCCTCCCTCTCCTCTCGAAGGCCTTGCATATCCTACCCCTCACGCAGCTAATTCTGGCGTCACAGTGTTTGATGGGGATAGAGGACCTAATATGAGGTTTGTTGCACTGTCTGATTTACATCCACTCATTCCTACTGCTCTTGGAGGCGCTACCTTTTGCCATGGGGAGGTTCTGGAGGAAACGCCATTCATCACTCCACCATCTTCACCTCCCTCCTTCTTGTCATCTTCTGCTAATTTGAGGTAATGGTCAAGCTAAAGACCTAAAACAAGCGCTTCTTGGGAGGCAACACAAGCTTTATTGCTTTCGAAAAAAAAAATGAAAAAAAATGAAGGAGATGCGAGGGAAAAGTTCAAGAAAAAAAATGAGCGAGAAAAAGAGGTAAAAGATTTGGAGGGAGATGGTTTGGAAGGCAGAAAGTTAGCATGGGCACCCTATGCCGTTCGGCATGGGCGTGCCACCCCTCCTCCAAACTTGAAAAAAAAAAAAGAGCAAGAAAGAAATCATGTGCCATTGGTCAGAAAAGTGGCACGGTGCAGGCAAGACCATGCCACGCCTTGATTTCGCAAGCGCTGGCAGCAGAGTGGCACGGGAACCTCGTGCCGAAAGGCACGACTGTGCCACATTAAAACACAGCCAAAAAGCCCGATTCTTCTTCTTCTTCCTCCTTCCTCCATTCAAACTCTCTTCTTTCTTACTCTAAAAACCGAAAAGCTCTCCCTTGCCCTCAACATTGCCCACTCACATCTTGCCCCAAACTTCTCAAATTCCTCCAAATTTCTTCCCATTTCTTCAATTCCTTCACTCCCATTCACTCTCCTCTCAAACTTTTTAACCTTTCCTTCTCAAACTCATCCCACCCCACACATCACTTTCTCTCTCTAAAACCCTAACCTCCATTATTGAGGCTGAAGGTTGTAGAGAAAGAAATTGGACATTCTCTTGCTATTTTTCCCCTCTACATCTACTTTTGGGCCCTGATCATCACGGGCTCCATCCCAACCCAAGAAATCATCACGGGCAACCTCCTATTCCAATGCAACTGCCTCTGCTAAAGGTACTAAATATGCATACCCTCTTATTTTACCTGTTAGCTCTAGGGGTTTGCAATTTGTTAACGATGAACAAAAGTCCCGTTATGAGCTTTTAGCCACTAGGAACACTAGTGAGCAGAAATACTTTCATGCTGACTCATTGCGATCCTTGGGAATGTTGGATGATATGCTGACCCTACTTGGTAGATTAGGATAGACTGAGTATATACATATGCAATGTACATCCTATGATCGCCTTATGGTTGACTTTTTAAGTTCCCTCAGTGTCGATTGGGATGGTAACTATGTTGTTCATGAGGTTGCCATTTACTTTCAAATGTTCAACATTGACCATCGGATGCGTTTGAGGATGTTTAATGAGCTTTTGAGATTCTTGGTGGTCAATGGGGCTTATGGAGATGTTCCCTCATTGTAGAGACCTGACCCCATTTGGTTGAGTACTACCTGCTCCAAACGGAAGGAGTATACTGATAGGTAGGGGAGACATCGGGTTTTTGACCCCCGACAGGCCAAGGCCACTGACATCTGTAATGTCAACCTGCAGTGCCTAAACACTAATATTGTGTTCGGCCACAATGACAACAAAATGGTTGTCGGAAGGTCGAACTGTTTATTATCTGGCGCGCTTTGTCAGGTACCCCCATTGACACGAGGGCCTTCATAATCCGCCACTTAGCGAAAGTAGCCAAGACTAGCAATAGGAATGTCATTAGTGTTGGTGGTACTATTACTGCCATTGCTAATGCCTTGGGCTATAGCTCACGACTCTCCGCTCTCGAGCCTCATTTCCTAGGTGGTCACCTCGATCTTGGCACCCTCCACCATATGCATATAATAGATACTTGAGGTGACACCATTCGATACCCCCACCACAAAACCATCCTCTTCACCCTTCCCAATGCTAAGCATACCACGGTCGCTAACAAAAGAAACTGGAACTGCGACCGGGAGATTATTAGGGCAACTGTTCTACCTCAGGAGAAGCAGTTAGGAGCTGATGAGGAAATTGAGGTCGATGAGGGTGGAGATGAGGAGTATGATGATGAGGAGGAGGAGGAGGACATTGATGCTGGCCGAGGAGAGCCTGCGCCCGAGGATACCCCTGCTGCAGAGGCGACTATCGCACCACCTCCGCCACCACTTTACCCACCATTCACCCATGAGATGGGTGGGTCTTCTTCCTCGGCAGCATATATGCCACTCGACCCCACTTTTCTCCAGTCTTTCTCCAACCTCCAAGTGGAGGTTTTCGGGCTTCGGGAGGGTTTCACCAGCTTGCGTGCTGACATTGGTCGCCTATCTGAGCACATGGACTCCATTGAGGAGGGAGTCTCCTATTTTCGGGGTTTCATTAACCGCCAGGAGGAGCGGGAGCAGCGGCGGATTCAGAGGGAGGAGGAACGGGCTATGAGGGAAGCCCGAAAGTACGAGGAGCGTCGGCGGATGAACGAGCTACTTTGGCGCCAGTCGGAGTCCATTCGACAGATGGAGGCGCGTTTACGCTCTTTTCAGGGTGCTTAGGTTGGCTGCTCATCCTTCCCATCTTATGATTCCTCCACCTTTCATCCATTTCCTCCGCATTTTTTGCCACCCCCAAGGCTCGACGGCACCCAATGACTGTAAGTGTATTCCCCTTTCCCCTTCTTTTCTTATGCATCATATTTTCATTGGGGACAATGAAACGTCCAAGCATGGGGGGATGTTTATATCCGTTTAGTGGGGTGTATTGTATATATCTCCTTTTAGGTTTCATTCTAGTTTAGCAGCATGTTTAGGGTGCATTAGTTTTCCTTTTATTCATCCATTTAGCAAAGCATGTAGGAAAATGCATATAGGTAGGTGATGCATTGTACATATTTTATTTCCTAACACTTGGTCTCTAGTGGAAATGTGTTGAGTGAAGCTTTACAAGACTGCAAGGTAATTCTTCTTGTTCTTCTCTTTATTTATCCACTAGTTATCTGCTTAGGGTGATTTATTGCTTTTTTAAAAAAAAAAACCCCTTTAAAAAAAACCCCCCTCCTATGACGATAACCAAGGCATTGGTGATCAGTTGGTTGGTATGGTTGTACATACTTGTGGATTGTTTGCAGCAAATGCCTTTGGTTGATGATTTTGAAAGCATTTTGACCACATTATTTGGTTTGCATGTTGTTTGCCCTTGAACTCCCCTCATCATGATTGATTATTCCTTTTAAGTGGGACATCCTTTGGGCTAGTTGTGTGTTTGGTAGTGTGACCCGTGAGATTTTGAGCCTATAGACTAATTCATAAATTTAGTCTGACATTTTCTTTCTTGTGTGTCTCTTCCATGACTACATCTCCAGTAATTGGTTTGATTCTCTTTGAAATCGCATTCAGCAAGTGCATTATGATAATATGATAGAGGCATTCATTTGTTTTTATGAACTACATAGCCAAATCTGCCACCCATGATTGAATGTTTTGACCCCTTGCTTTTCCCCTTTGAGCCTTGCCCGTTTTTGTTGTGAACCCTTCACTATTAGCTATTGGCCTAAACACATTTCCTACCTCTAAATCAAAGCCAGTGGGGCAACAATTCGTTATTTTGTGGGTAGCTTTTGGGTGTTAAGCAACTTGGTGGTTCATTTTGGTATATGTAGGGATGTATCATGGTGATCATTGGGGATTGAGTGTATAGTTATTGCGCATGTCAATCATTCATTTCCCTTTTAAAAAAAACGAATAGAAAAATGTTTCCAAAGAAATCAAAATTAAAAAAAAGAGAAAAAAAGGAAACTTGTCGAAATTCTTATGAAAAAAAGGAGGAAAGAAGCGGTGAATGAGTGTGTTTGGCATGTTATCGTAGTTCATTCCCGATGATCCATTTAGTTAAGGGTGTATTCTTATTTTGTTTTAGGGAAGTGTGCAATGTAGTTGGTTCAATTGTTGGTTGCTCATTGGCTTCGGCTGTTAGCTCCTCATTTCCCAAATTGTTTGTCCCCCTTCTACATGTGACCTTAGCCTCATTACAACCCTGAAAAGTCATCTTGATTATTGTTTTGCATATTGCACTTTCGCGGTGGAGAATTAAGAATCTTACCAAGCCTATGGTAGTTTGTTCAATTGGAAAAGAGTTGAGTGAACCTTCCTACATCTTAAACACATGTGAAGGAGCACATTTGCTTTGTCCCCCCTATGAGAGTCACTATCAGGCCTTCTAGCCCACCACTTATTTGGAGGCATCTTGATTGGGGAGGGGTGTGATATGGTGTGACTGGATGACAAGTTGAACATGTGGTCTTCCAAATGATTTTCAAATGAGTTTTGAAACTATGTATTTATGCCTTGAATGGTTTCGCTAGTTGTGCACACCTATGCTTGATTTACCTGGTTTTCCATTCGCCTTGCCTGAGAAGGCGAGTAGTCGGAGGTCTCAACCTCCTGTCAGTTTATTTACGCCCTAGTCTTGCTTGGGGACAAGCAAGAAATAAGCATAGGGGAGTTGATAAACCTCTATTTTACCCCTTTTCGACATGGTTTTTTACCCCTCATTTCGGCCATTTTTGGTAAAACTTCAAGAGTATAGAGGTTGATTAGTCATTCTTTACCCCAAATCTGCCTAAATGTTGTATTTTTGTGTTTTCAGGAGTTCGATTGAAAGAAACAAGGAAAACAAGCTAATGTTGCGCTAAATAAGAGCCAAAAGATAGATTTCTAGCCAAAAGGAAGTGGCATGGGGGCACCATGCCAAACAGTGTGACTTTGCCACCCCCAGGGCAGCAAAGTAGCACGATGGCACCATGTCGAATGGCACAACCGTGCCACTTTAATTCTCCCCCATTTAATTGTAAATTAACGTTGTAATTAGGAGTTCCTCCTTTTCTCGTTCATTCTCTCTAAAAAACGGCGACTCTAGGTTTTTAGTTTTCATTTTTGGTTGTTCTTGATTTGAGAGCTTTGGATTGAAATTGATTGCTAAATCTGGTATATTTTCATTTCAATTAATAGAAAGTACTTTTCTTTACCCTCTTCCTTTTGCATTTTAATTCAAAGTTAGCATTCTTAATCATGTTCATATTTGTGATTGTGGTTGTGATTTTGATGATGATTAAGGGCTAAATTTATTGTCTTGGATTGGGTGTAGCCCCTATTGTGCGATTTGGATTCGTATTCTAAATTTATGTGAGTGAATGCCCATGTTGTAATTGAACTCTCACTTAGCATGCCCGGTGTTCGATGAATTGTCTGAGAGGGTTGATTCATGTTTGTAATTGGGGTTTAGGAGATTAACGAGAGTTAAATTCTCTACCTAGAGCTACTTAGTGAGCAATTAAATTTCTTAACATGAAAATAGTTAGGGTTTCAATTGGGAATTAAGGGTTACTCAATCTTGTGGTTTCGTGATTCTAGTTTCATGACAATAGATAACTAGGATAGCCTAACCAGTCTAATGACCTTTAAGAGAAGGCTTAGATATGCTTAACTTGTAACCATTCCATTTCAATTGTCTGTGTGTGCAGATTCGCATGATCTAGTTTATAGTCCAAGGAACACGATAGTGTGGTGAACTCCAATCCAGGACTTTTGTTAATATTGATTTAGACAATAGTAGTAACTTTCAGTAGAATACAACTATTATTGAGTAAAAACCATTCCTAATAGACTCTAGCCTAAATAGAGTGTTAAAGGCTAGTTCGGTGGTTGAAACCAAGTTTCTTGTGGACACGACCCGTACTTGCCATTGCTAGCTACAACAGGCACTATGCACTTGCGGTATTTTTAACTCAACATCAAGTGATGTTGCTGAAAGGGGGGGGGATGCTTAATAGGTGAACTTGTGTTTACTCTCAAATGTTTATCCGATTATGCCTCCAACATACTAAAATATAATCTAATGTTTGGGAAATTCTTAGATGATCATCGCACTCGAATATAAGAATGCACCATTCAAGCAAGGACTAACGTTTAGGGATGGCGGTGAATCGGGTCTAGGTCGGATCCGTCCGGACCTAGACTCATTTAATTTTTCTGGACCTGGACCAAGACCCTTTGGATCTGGAAAGATGCCACTCCGATCTAGATTTTGTGGATCTAGCGGGTTCACGGGTCCAAATTGTTTTTCACAGTAAAAATTATTTGTCCACATTCCAACACTAATTACCACACTATATAGACAAATAATTGATCTTAGAAGACTTAATATTTAATTAAAAAAACATTCTAGCGGCACGATGCACAGCTAAGTGTTCTTACCTATGTTTTAAACAACAAAAATAATATTTTAATACAAACCACAAAGACAAAGTCCATCAAATTTTAAACAAGCAAAATAAAATAGTTCTTCTTCTATGACCGACACAAAGCCAAGTGGCTTTAGGGTTTACTAGTTTAGAATTATTTTAGCCAATTTCCTTTGCCACAATTTTATTAAACAAATTAATGGGTCTTAAATGGGTCTCGAGTCGGCCTGGGTCTGAATTTTTCAGACCCAGGCCCAACCTACGTGTCTTGGACTCAGACCCGCTTAAGATCCGTTAGGTCTCATTTCATTGGCCCTCTAAAGTAGTTCGGGTCCGATAGGTCTGGGTCATGTCAAGAACCCATTGTCATCCCTATCAATGTTGAATGTAGACAAAATTGAAAATCGATTTAATTTAATGGCAGGAAATTAATTTTGGTTGATAAGCATGGTTATCGAAATTGGCTCGGATTCGTTAGTTCAATCAATTGACCTATGCACCATTAATTTTCCAATTGAATTGGATACTTAAACCGGTTCTTGACCTATGCACCATCGATTTTCCCAATTGAACCGGATACTCAAACCGGTTCTTTACCTATGCACCATCGCTCAACCGCGGTTCCGGCGACATCCAAGGCTTCCGATAAGATGACAAACCTCCGCCATGGTTTCCGGCTTGAAGTGTTCCACAGTGGTGTCAAATGCAATGGTCGATTTCCTCCTCCCTTGGTACCGGCCGAACATTGGCCAGCACTAGCCAGGGAAAAATGGTGGCGAGAAGGGCCAAGGCAGAGGCGAGTTTTCCGGCAAACGAGGTGAGGGAGGAGAAAATCGGCGATTGCATTTGACGCCACCATGGATCAAGCCAAAAACCATGGTGGAGGTTCACCGTCTCCCGAGAATAGAGTCGCTGAAAGACTTGGATGTCACCGAAACGGTGGTTCAGCGATACCATAGTTGTCGCCGGAAAACTCATCGTCAGAAAATTACTTGTCACCGGAAACATGTAATTGGAGAACAACCAAACAATGTTATGTAGATATTAATTTTATCAATATTTAGATATATTTTGTGATTTTTACAATACTTTTTTAATATTTAAAAACAAAAATAAAATCAATGGTTAAGATCAATTTATTCTAAATGTACGCTCTAGATTTAAGAAATTGTAGTGGTTGTCATACAGTGATAACCACTATAACTGCATTGTTTTTAATTTTATTTTTAAAGACGGATTAAAAAAACATTTCAATTAAGTTCATATTTCACCATTTATTTGTCAACAAATAAGAATATAAGATAACTTATGTTTACCCCTTAGGCAAAACTGCACCCGGCAAAACTGACCTAAGACTCAAAACCTGAACCGAACGACCTGGATTGATACCCGAAGCGACACCCGGTATGGGATGAACCGATTTGGACTCGAAACCAAAGTAAACCGATCCACAACCGAACGAAACTTGAATTGTAGCATGACCCGAAATTACCCAAACCCGAAATCAACCGACCCAATTCAAACCCGAATCGAAGGGACCCGAAAATGGACAACCCGAACCCGACCAGAACCATACCCTTTTTAAAACAAATCCGAGTCCTACTCGACTCAATTTGGCCCATATTAAACCCGAATTCGAGTATACCTGTAACGGCCTGAACCTAAAATCAGCTAATTATATTGCATTATATTAAGTATAAATTAATCAAGTTTGGCACTACATTACAGTTTAGTATTGTATGTGTGTGTGTGTGTATATATATATATATATATATATATATATATATATATATATATATATATATATATAGATATAT
>JACYFF010031957.1:119103802-119137078 GCA_017589665.1 Selenicereus undatus | reverse complement strand
GGGCTTTCGGTTGAGTAGATCGAAAACGGAATACCTTCACTGTTGTTTCAGCGGAAGGATAGAAGAGGGGGGAGAAATCGTACTGGATGGGAGGACAATACCGAAGGTCGCCAAATTCAAGTATCTGGGTTCGATCATCCATCAGAATGGGGACATTGACGAGGATATTAGCCAGCGGATTAGAGTGGGCTGGCAAAAGTGGAAGTCAGCGTCAGGGGTGTTGTGTGACAAAAGAGTGCCCATGGGTTTGAAAGGCAAAGTCTATCGGATTTTAGTTAGACCGGCTGTTCTCTATGGATTGGAGTGTTGGCCTCTAAAAAAGGCGCAGGTCCAAAGGTTGATGGTAGCTGAGATGAGGATGGTCAGGTGGATGTGTGGTTTTACGAGATTGGATAGGATCTCGAATGGGGTAATTAGGGGCTTAGCTGGAGTGGCCCCCATAGAGGAGAAGATGAGGGAATCGAGGCTCAGATGGTTCGGCCATGTGAAGAGGAGAAGTGTGACCACCCCTGTGCGAAGGTGAGAGAGTATCAACCCCCCTGGTGGTAAGAGAGGAAGGGGTAGGCCGAAAAGGAGCCTAGAAGAGGTGGTTGGAGAGGACCTCAGAGTTGTCGGTATCACAGAGGACATGGCTCAGGATAGGAGTTTGTGGCGGGACAGGATTAAAGTCCCTGATTGTAGGGGACCGGCTCCGTAGGTGGCAGTAGCTTAGGCGGTGTGGGGTGGGGCGGGGTGGGTAGGGTTTTGGTTTGCTTGTTGCAGGTCGCGCTTTCCCGGGATGTCACGGCACCAAGTGCCCCTGGTTTGTTGAGGTATGTCTCCGCTCCCTATATTTTCGCTTATCCGGAACATTTTCCCCCTCCCCCTTTCTCTTATGTCGGTCAATGGTTTTTGCAATCGTTTTCTCTTCAAACCTTTTTCTCAAAGCTGTTTTGTGGGTCATATGGAATCAACCTCTCTATGGGTAGGAATACCGGTAGAGGTAAGGTTGCCCACAGCGGGATCTCCCCAGACCCCGCGAAAGCGGGACCCACATTGGGAGTTTGTTGTTGTATATATATTTGTGCATCGCAGGTTGAAACGACGACGTGACCTCAAAATGGACATGGCTATGCTCCTAAATGATTCGTTCAAATGCTAAAAAATATTTGAATGTCCGCTGAATAAATATTAGCCTAAGTATCAAAGGCTAACCGAAAAGCGATAATTATAATAATGAACGAACAAACATAGTAACAATGTAATAATAATAATAATAATAATAATAATAATAATAATGATATAAGTTATGTATATAAAAAGGGAGTGAGGCACTATTCAAAAGTGAAAATATTTCACCCAAAATTTTCCACCCAACAAATCTGTAATCTCATTTATTACTTTTAGCCAAGCCTATTAGTTCAATTTCCTATATATGTATATATATAATGAATAAAAAAAATAAAAAGACTTGGATAAAGATGAGAAAAAAAATATCTAGAAAAGGGGGTTTATGTGTCATTAAATAAATGGGAGGAAAAAAAATGAAAATAAAATTGAATAGAGTAAAATCTCAAACAAACAAACCAAACCCAAATAAACCAAAAATCAAAGACAAAACCCAAACCCCCAAACCCCTTCTCTGCCTACCCACCCCGACAGAACCCCCCCCCCCATTTCCCCTATTTTTTTTTGCCAACCAACCCCTACCTATTTCGCCGTCGTTCACCGGCTGGTTGCTACCGATAACAGCCGCCGCTGCTCCCCCGCCCCCCATGCTTCCCTCTTTTTCCATCCCCTTTGGTGCCTTGGGGTTGTTTGAGTGGTTAGAAGGTAAAAACCCTAACTCTCCTCAATTCAATTTTTGGATGATTTGAATATGAATTTTTGGATTAAATGGTGTAATTAGCAATGATGAGTATTTATTTGCAAAGTTCTTGAATTATTGGTTGTTTGAATTGAGTTGTGAATGGGGGGGATTAGGATGAGTGTGGTAAGTGAGGGTTTGCAAATTATGTTGAATGTTAGTTGTTTATGGTGATGTTAAGATTGATTTTGATGCTTATTGGAATGAGGTTAAGGTGAAATAAATGTTGGGTGGATGAGTTGTGGCCATGAACTTGAGGGGGGTGAGGGTTATGGCTTGAAGTATGTTTAAGTTTATTATATGGATTATTAGTGCTTAAGTGAGTTAATTGATGATTAAATAGAAAATACATGTATATATGTATAAGGGTAATGTGTGGGTATACTTTGATTATGACTAGGTGATTAGGGATTGTGATTTAAATAAAAATACATGCTTGATTGTGGTTTGTATGGTGGCTTAGGTGAATTATGATGAATCTTTGAATAAAATAAATTAAAATTTGATGTTGTAATGTTGTATATTGGATATGTGTGTTTGTCAGGAGTGGATGATTGGGGTTTGGATGTTGGATGAAGTTAAATCTCAATTGGGTTGTTTTAGGAGTGTTTAAATAAGTCTTTGGCGATAATCGAACGGAAATAAAGAGATATAAGCATATGTATTATATTGTTGCATAAGTTATGGCAAGATTTATTTTCCAAGTGAGGATAGTGGAGATGAGAATGGAGGGAGATATAGTAGCTTTAAATGTTTGAAAATCATAAACCAGGTATGGGGTTTAGTGACATTCGAGGATCTTCGGCGTTAAAGGAAAGGGAAAGGAAAAAGTAGTTTTGTGGATTTCGAGCTACTAACGTAATGTGCCTTCGTAATTTTATTTCACTAATGAATAATGTTATGATCGTAACTCGATTTGAACATGAGACCAAGTTCATGAAATCACCTTAAAACATATTGTAAACCAAAGTTTAATGGTTAACGATGATTCGTAAAGGGAAAAGCAATAATCGTAATAATATCATTAATAACAATTATTGGAAAAAATAATCACAACTCTAATAATAATAATCATAACAATAACAATGATAATGATCAATAACGCCGTTAATAACAATAACAATGATAAATCGTTAAATAGAGATTTTCAAGGACCAGGTGCGTACGTTGCTTGTGCTATTCGAAGACTCACATGTTTCTCAAACTGTACAAATCAATATAATATTCACATAATGAATCAGTTTATGCAATGTTTTGTCACATAAGCAAGTAGCCCTATCAATTATCAATCTTCAGGGCTTATGCCCATCAATTTACCCGTGCGACTGCAACTCAGGCTTTCTGATCGGCCTGGGAGGTGTGCACCTATCTCAAGATCATTGTAGACATCAATAAGGGGTCTACTTCCAGATAATAAACGGCAAATCAATTTTACTCATACATTCTCTCTCTCCTATTTGCAAAATAAAATGTTTTAAAATGCAGGCGCACAACTAATTTAACTCAAAGCTTATTTTATTGCATAGGGATTTACGTTGGAGCTTCGGCTTATGTTTCGAATGTTTTTATATTTTCTGTTTTAGGTAAAGGTTCAGTAAACAGTCCTCATCCTGGCAAGCCAGAGAGTAGCAAGAAGCGAATGAGAGTTCTAATTCCTTTTGCCGAGGTTTCGCTAGCCAAAAGCTCACAGTGATTTATAGGCCGGCACTTTTAAAAACATGATGGGTGTATATTCCTTTCGATGTTGCATTTGTTAATTTTTGGTAATCATACGTTGAATTATTATGTGTATCGGAGATTTTGTAAATGGTTGGGTGTGCGTTATTTCACTAATGTGGGGAGACGGGTAATTAAATGGGCAACGCAATGATACATGTAATTTTAGTTAGCCTTGTTCCGTTACGGAACGGCGGTAATGTCTCCAATCAAAAGGCTTTCACTGCTAATCTATAATTTATGAGTAGTTAGGTTAGACTAATCAGGCATTAGGAATTGGGAGCGTTATAATACCCGACCCGATTGTAATCGGAACCGAAGCATAAACATAAATCATAACCAGTCAACCTAAAGCTATTCCTAATTCCCTAAATTTTATTGTTAAAGCCTAGAAGAAAAGCTCCTATCGCAATTTAGCACAACTTTGATAAACAAGCAAATCATAATCTCCCTATAACCATAGTACATAATTCATTAAAGCCTTTAACCAAGTAGGTAAAATGTAATACTTTTGACATATTTCAACCTATTGGTTGTTGCCTTGTTGGCTTGTAGCTAATCCCGTAAGTTGCTAATCCAATAAGTTGTCAATCATTACCGTAATTCAATACTTGCAAAGCTAGCTTGGCCGGAACATAAACAATGATCCACATCACAATGCCAAACTCAACGGGCCACCCACCCAGAGACATGGGCTTGACATCCCCCAAACTATGGCATTAGTACCCCATGCAAATTCTTAGTTCAACTATGACAAATGCAACACCAATCCAAAATAAAGTTTACATCAAATGCAAAAATTCACATGATAATCCTTTATCATCTCCTTAGTTACACAGCTAAGCGCTAATGAAGTTCACACAAATTATAATAATAAGAGGAAGACAACGCGACGAAGTCTCCAAATCTGAGCAAGCAAAAGAATCCACAATTGCAATAGCCTTCTAAACCTAGAAACTGAGATAATAGAAAAGATTACCAAACAAAAACAAGATGGCAATGCTTTTGGCCTCTTGATATTTTCACTTTACATGAGTCTTTATAGTTTTCTCCCTCCACAAGCAAATAGCATCACATATTCACATATAACATCGCAACAATAAGACTTGAAAAATTAAAAGGAATACGGTGACTACCTCACATCTAGCATCAAATCCATAAGAGAAACCCAATCCAAGGTCTTATCAAAATGAAACAATCCCAAAAATAGTCCAAACCCATCAGAGAAACCCAAAAACTAGGGACATAGAGTGAATTAACTAACCAAGTACTAAAGTAAGTGATCAATTATCTTGGCCATCATTTACGTCCATGGGAAAATCTAACACATTTAGTACTTGACCAATCCACATTTGATACAATGAATTCTTCTTCTTCTTCTTGCGCTAAAGTGAAACAAAATGCACAACAAAAATTCACAAAAATTAGGAAAAAAGATAAATATAAACAAATAAAAAAGAAAATATTCAATACATATCTTAAAAGCCATATAACCAAGTCCGGGTTATTATCAATGCTTCCACACTCTTAGAAATATAAGAGCTTCTCCAGTTATTTAAAATCCTACCTCCAACGCCAAAGGCTGACTCCTAAGCAATGGTAGTGAGTTGCATGCTGAAAACATCCGTAGCTAGATGAGAGAGTTCACCATACTTTTCTTGATTGGTTTTCCAAAACTCTAAAGCATCCAAATCTACTTTACGCTCAATTTTGGGGTCCTCCAAATAAGTATCAAGCATTGACTTTCCACTTCCACTTGAATACTTGCTATCATTCTAATCCAATTCCTACAAAATACAAAATTACAATTAATGAATAGAAATTAGAAATACATTTTTATCACCTTAATATCAATTGAACTAGGGAAAAAATAACTTGATTGATCTCACTATGTTGCCCTTAAAAAAAAGAGTAAAATAGTATAGAATTATAGAAAACATACCGCCAAATAGTCAAATTTACGTTTGCGGCTTTCAGTTCTTGAATCCGATCCACCAGTTTGTGATGATGGCGTTGATGATACAATAGGAGTTGGAGGATTAGTGCTTTGGGTATACTGTCTAAGAAGCATCTCTAACTTGAATTGTATGTCGCTCACTTTTCTAGTTGTCATTTCCTTATTTTCATATAATTTCTTATAACAATACTTGATAAACACCAACTTACATCGAGGATCAAGAATTGTGGCAAAAGCAAATAATAAGGTATACTCACTCCAATACTTATCAAACTTTGCTCTCATCTCCATGACCATATTCCTCATAATTGGATCATCACAATCTAATTGCTCTTTCAAGAACATGTCAATCTTCCACACACTTTCAAAGTACAAATTTGACGTAGGATACTTACTACCGAAAAACATATGAGTTATATCACAAAAATGTCCAACAAGCTCATGAATTGTTGTAATCCTTTCCAATTTATCATCTGTGGAAAATGTCATGTACATAGGATCAATTTGAGGAAGTAAATTAAAAGCACCAACAAAAAGAAGTGTTCTATCAAGCATTTCATAAGTAGAGCTCCACCTAGTAGGCACATCCAGCCCCAAGCCTTGTTTTCCAAGATCATACATCATATGACAAAATGCTCAAAAGTCCTCTTTCTAGACTCTGATCCCTTGACATATTCACATTTTCTCTAACCTTGACAACACAATTATCAATTGTTTTCAAGACATGTTTAACAACAAGATTCGAAGTGTGTTCCGCACACCGAATATGAAAATATTCCCTATCACTGAATAAATGCCCATTCTCATAAAGCTTGGATCTTAATTTATCTTGCATTTTTTCATTGCTAGATGCACAGTCTAATGTTTTTGAAAACATCTTATGTTGAATGCCCCATTCTTGCAAAAAGTTATATACAACACCACATAAAATAGATCCAGTATGAGGAGCCTCCAAATGATGAAAATTTAAAACTCTAGTAAACTTCTAATTCGAATCTACATAGTGAGCAGTAAATCACAAATATCCCTCTGTTTGGCAAGAGGTCCACATATCACAAGTCAAAGAAATGCGTCCAAGAAGTGCAAGAAGAGATAACTTAAGTTGTTTTTAAAATTGAGCATGTAACTTAAGGCAATCAGCTTTCAGTATAACTTAATCTCCAACTAAAAATCAAAACAGAAAATAATAAACAGAAACTAAATATTAAAAGTCACAAACAGTGACCTCAACTAATATTCTTCAAGTTTATAAGCTTATAACCCCAGAATTGTATCCAATTAATTTAAGAAAAATTAAAATAGAAAATTACTACAGAATAATATAACAGAAAATTAAATCTGAAACTAGAGAATAAATAAACTGCACTAATATAAATACGAAATTAATTAACAAAATTACCCAAATTTTAGGATATAATTTTCTGAACTCAATATCACCTAATAAACGTGTAAAGCTTGTCGAGAGCTACAAATTTAACCACTACTTCGGTTATTAAATAATTTTTATAGCGTAGGAAAGTAGGGATCGATCCATTAGGAAAGATTGTTTTGAAAAGGCTAGCTTAATCCTAAATGATTTTACTCATCCAATTTATTAAATCTAATCTTAACAATTCTAAAAGAATTAAAATCTAATGAATAAAAATCTGAAAAACACCCAATGATGCTCCAAAATATTGTGGATTATTTTCAGGAGAGAAAACAGTAAAAAGATTTCCTAAATAATCTAAAAAAAATAAAATCAGAATAGTAACTGAAATTCTAATTAAAAATCAAAACATCAAATAATAATCAGAAAATAAATATTAAAAATTGCAAACAGTAACCTAAAATATTATTCTCCCGGTATATAAGCTTATAACTCTTCAACTGTATCCAGATAAGTTAAGCAAAATCAAATTAGAAAATTAACACAGAATATCAAGCAGAATAATAAATCTGAAATTAGAAATAAATTAATCTGCATTAATCTAAATGCGAAAATAATTAAGAAAATTACTCTAATTCTAGGACACAACTTTCTGGACTTAACAATACCTAATAATCGTGAATGAATAATTAAAATCGAAACTTTCAGAATTAATAACCTAAAAACCTGACATATCAATTTCTCAAAATAATTATGAAAATTATCAAATAACTTCCAAAAATTGCGAAATTAAATATGGGAAGACTAGGACACTCTATAAACTCTAGGAACTGAAAAAAAAATCAAAAAAGAACAAAATTAACTATTTTCAGTCTAATTTCTAACAAACCGGTAATTAAATACTAAAACATAATATAAATCAATCTAAAATTATAACCACTCTAAAAATCAAAATCTAAACTATCTAAAATTACCTAGACACTCCTAAAAGTCTACACTTTGGGGGGGGGATCGGTTGGAATTATATTGAAGCTAACAAAAATAGAACAAAAATTAACAAACTAATCAATTAACCCTAAGCAACAAATAATGATCAAAAGTTGTCAAATTTATGAAGAATACTTAGTATAATCTCAATCCACCATGCAAATTAATATTTATCATTAACACACAAGTTAATTTCATTCATGAGTTAAATTGTAGAAGACATCCATCAGCCGTTCTTCCCCGTTTTTTCTTAGATTCTAGTTTACTTAGGTCCAGCCATAATATAAACCCTACTAATTTGATAGCCCTTACACCAGCGCAAGAATTTAATCAAACTCGAGCATTACGTATTAGAAAAACATCATCTAACGCTTTGTAATCAATTTACCAGCAAATCGATTTAACAAAGATCTAAAGTGATTACCTAATTAAAAGAGATGGGTTTGAGCCACCCATGATTAATTAGGGTGATACCTAAGCATAAAAGACTATAACTTTTACATATTATAGTCTTCTAAACTATCAATTGAATTTGTATTAAACTAACTAGCATACAATCTAATTAATTTAACACGAATATCATAAACGATAAACGTCAATCGCTATAGAATCATGAATATGAATCAACTAGGCAATAAAGCATAAGACTTGTTTCAAAATAGTAAATTTAGCACGGCTTCAAGAAGATTATACTAAGCATAAAAAAAATTACTCACTCATATTAAAAGTAACATCACAATAATTAACCAAATAATTCATGTTTAATAATATAAAGAGTTTAAACTAATTAAACAAAATAAAAATATCAACCAAAACAAAAGAACTTGACAAAATAACAGCCTTGGGGAGGATGGGTTGATCACGATGATGATGATGATGATGATAATTATGGTGAAGGAGAGAGGAAGGCTGCGTGGGTATTATGGAGATTGAAGAAGAAGCAGGTAGCCGTGGCCCTTTTTTATGGACGAGGCCTGATTGAGGGTTAGGCATGGGATTGATGAATGATGAGGAGATGAAAGCAAGTGTAGGGAAGTTATGGTGGGCGTGGAGATGGGGAAGAGATGATATGTTGGGGGCAAGCCGTGAAGGAGGTGTGTGCGTGATGGTGTTTTAGGAAGAGGGCAGCCGTGGACTGTTCTTTTTATGTAGCCGTGGGATGATCATGAAGAGGGTTAGGAATGGCTGATGGAGATCATGATGGTGATGGTGATGGTGATGATGATATATATAGGGAGGAAAGGAGAGGTGTGATTAGGGTTAGTAACTAGGGTGTCCTTTTTCCTTTCTTCCTTGAACTTCTTCTCCCTCAAGACTTCTTTTAGCTCTTCTCTAACTTTTGAAATCCTAGTCCAGACAATATCTTCATTTTTGTCATTTTTGGACCGTCTTCTGCCCAAGCATGTAAAACCCGAGCCTCAATGACTCGTCTTCTCCTTTTTATTAAAACAGTGCCTAACCTGAAAAATATATGAAAATAACATAAATTAGATGCAATAATGTGTAAAATATAATCAAAATAATTAATAAAACAATGCATGATTAATGGCTTAACAAAACATGAAATAAATATTAAAAACGAAATTTTCATATTTATTGAAATAAAAACCTGGCCATATCCAATTCACGAAATAATTTTGAAAAACTATCAAATAATTTTCAAAAATTACAAAATTAAATATGAGCAGATTAGGACACTAAATAAACCCTAGGATGGATTAAAGCTTGTAAAAACACGAAAGGAACTATGTTTAGCCTAATTTCTAACAAACTGGTAATTTAACGGTAAAACTCAATATAAATCAAATATGAAAATTATAACCACTCTAAAAATCAAAATCTAACCTATCTAGCATTACCAAGACACTCCTAAAAGACTATTCTTTGGGGGGGGGGGTAAACGAAATTATATCGAAGCTAATAATTATAGAATAAAAATTGACAAACTAATCAAGTTAACTAAGAGCAACAAATAATTATCAAAAGATATCAAATTTATGAAAAATGCTTAGCATAATCTATATCAACTATGCAAATTAATATTTATCATTAACACACAAGTTGATTTCATCCATGAGTTAAACTGTAGAAGACACCAACCAGCGGATTTTCCCCGTTTTTCCTTATATTATAGTTTAATTAGGTCCATCCCTAATATAAACCCTACTAATTTGATAACCCTTACACCAGCGCAAGAATTAAATCAAACTAGAGCATTACGTACTAGAAAAACATCATCTAATGCTCTGTAACCAATTTACCATCAAATTGATTTAACAAAGATCTATAACGATTACCTAATTAAAAGAGATGAGTTTGAGTCATCCATGATTAATTAGGGTGATACTAAGGGTGATAACTTTTACATATTAAAGCCCTTTAAACTATCATATGAATTCGTATTAAACTAACTAGCATGCATTCTAATTAATATAATATGAATATTCATGAACGATAAATACTAATCGCTATAGAATCATGAATATAAATCAACTAGACAATAAAGCATGAAACTTGTTTCAAAATAATCAATTTAGCATAGTTTCAAATAGATTATACTGAGCACAAGAAAATTACTCACTCATATCAAAATTAAAATCACAAACTTCACCCAAATAAATCATGTTTAATAATGAACTAAACAAAAAATAAAAATATCAAAATAAAAATTAAAAAAAGGGTGATTGTCGTTGCCTGTTGCTGTTAGGCGTGGATTATATATGATGATCATGATGGCAGGATGATGAAGAAGACTGTGGGTGGAGAAGATGATGAAGACCGTGATGAAGAGGGGGTGATGGTGAGGATGTAAGATGATGATCGTGCGTTAGTATATGTTGATCAATATGATGGTGATGAGATCATGATTATGAGGAGGAAGAAGGGGTGATCTGGCGTGGAGGCTTGCCGTGGCTCTGCCTTTTCATGGTGAGGATAAAGATGATATATGGTGATGAGGAAAGGAGGGGCGGGGTAGGTAGCTAGGGTTTTTTTTTTTTTCTTCTTCTTCCTTTCTTCCTTAGACTCCTTCTGCCACAAGACTTCTAGCTTTTCTTCAACTCTTGAAACCCTAACCCAATTAAATAATTATGAAACTAATATTTTTCATAAATTATTATTCTTGGACCGTCTTGATTGCTAAGCGTATAAAACCCGAACTTCAACGTCCTCTCTTCTTCTCTTTATTTAATTAATACTAATCCTGAAAAATATATAAAATAAAGTAAATTAGACGAAATAATATATATAATATAATCGAAATAATTATTAAAACAATGCATGATTTTTGACTTAACAACCACCTAGTTGAGCCTCTTCTGCCAAATGCACTGGCAAGTGCTCCATTACATTGAAAAAGCTAGGAGGGAAAATGGTCTCCAACTTACAAAAAGTGATGACAAGTTGCGATGCATTTTCTCAAGCATATCCCCTCGCAATGTTGTTGAGCATAAGTTCTTGAAGAACTGGCTTATCTCAATAAAAGGTTTCAACACATCATCTGGGAGCACACCAAATGCAATTAGTAAAAGAGTCTCCATGAGCACATAACAATCATGATTTTTCATATTGTTGAACTTAGCCTCATTAGGGTCCACGATATTCCTCAAATTAGAGCAATATCCATCAGGCATTTGAAGGTCCTTCACCCATTCATACAACTCTCTTTGTTTATCCACATGAAGTACGAAGTTCGCTTTTGGTTTAACTGGCTTACCACTTGGGCCTGAATGTAAATGTAATGGTCTATCACATATTTCAGCAATATTCATTCTTGATTTGGCATTATCCTTTGTTTTTCCATGGACATCCATAATAGTGTTAATAATGTTCTCAAAGAAGTTCTTTTCAATGTGCATCACATCCAAATTATGGCAGAGCAGTTGGTGTTGCCAATAAGGCAAATCCCAGAATATGCTCTTCTTTGTCCAGCTGTGCTCATTTTTCTTAAATTTTGGTATGAAAAAGTCACCATTTGGAGTTACCATTGGGTAATCTTCCACCTCGGCATAAAGTTTTTTCCTAACTAGTCGGCGAGGAAGACCCCATGTAACAATTCTGTCTTTCCTAAATGCTATTCTATTTCTTCTGAACGTATGATTCCTTGGCAGAAAACACCGATGACAATCGAACCATGAGAATTTATCTCAATTTCTCAATCTCAAAGCCTTTTGTTGTTTCATACATACAGGACATGCTAATTGGCCATTAGTACTCCACCCATATAACATTCCATATGTAGGGAAATCATTGATGGTCCACATAAGTGCAGCGTTCATCTAAAATGTATGCCTTGTAGAAATGTCATAAGTCTCAACTCCAACATCCCACAACTCTTTCAACTCATCAACAAGAGGTTGCAAATATACATCTATCTTATTTTTGGGATTTTTGGGGCCAGGGATTACACAAGTTAAGAACATAAATGGTGCGGTCATGCACATTTTAGGGGGGAGGTTATAAGGTGTAACTACCATCGGCTAAGTGGAGTTTGATCTTGAAGACAATGTATAAGGATTAAATCCATCAGTACATAAGTAAAGCCTCACATTCCGAGGCTCTGCAACAAATTCAAGTACTTGGTATCGAAATATTTCCATGTTGTCCTATCTGATGAATGACATAAAATATTGTCCTCACGTCGATGTTCATAATGCCATCTCATGTGCTCTGCAGTACTTCTTGATGCGTACAACCTCTGCAACCAATTTTTTAATGGCAAGTAATGCATCCTCGAGTCTGGCAATGGATTTTGATTCCTTTGCTGTGACCTTTGCCTCTTCCATCTTAAATGCCCACAAAACTTGCACACATCCAGGTTTGCGTCCTCCTTATAAAATAGCATGCAATCTTTCCGATAATAATCAATTTGGACCACTTCATTTACTTGGTATCAAAATGTTTCCATGCTGTCCCATCTGATGGATGACATAAAATATTGTCCTCACGTCGATGTTCATAATGCCATCTCATGTGCTCTGCAGTACTTCTTGATGCGTACAACCTCTGCAATCAATTTTTTAACGGCAAGTAATGCATCCTCGAGTCAGGCAATGGATTTTGAATCCTTTGTTGTGACCTTTGCCTCTTCCATCTTGAATGCCCACAAAACTTCCACACATCCAGGTTTGCGTCCTCCTTATAAAATAGCATGCAATATTTCCGACAATAATCAATTTGGACCACTTCATTGCCGAGATCTTTAACAACCCTCTTCGTTTGCCCATAGTTGTTTGGCACGCGGTTGTTAGGGGGACACATCTCTTTCATTAATTGAACAATTTCATTGAAACAATTTTGAAGCATATTATAATCGGATTTAATACTCAACAGTCTTACCGCCGCAGAGAGCTCACTGTGGGTGGAGCAACCATCATATAAGGGTTGTTGAGCAACTTGAACCATATCATAAAACGGTTCTTGGAAAGTGCTTGACCCCTCTTTCCTTACATTTTGATTTGCTATTATAGCATCATCAACCATGTCCTCCATTTGATCTACGTAGGATTCAGAGTAGTCATTATTAATATGACTTGAACCTCTAACTTCAGAAATTTCACTATTTGAATACCCAGAATCATATTGCTGAGGTTCTATTTCCCCATGACTTATCCAAAATCAATACCCTTGCACAAAACCCTTATACATGATGTGCACTTTGACCTCATCGGGTGTCAAGTACACTATATTTTTGTATTTCGTACAAGGACATCTATACTTTCCTCTATTCAGAAACTCTGTCTGTCTACGTGCAAATTGATCGAATTGGTTTACTCCATCTAGAAATTCTTGCGTACAACCACTACGATCAGGCAGTAATCTATTATACATCCACCTACGATGTAAACGACCATTCATATTCTGCTCAAATAACAATTACCACATACGGTATTTGATAAGAATTAATTTTAATCAAAATTATAATAATTACATAAATTTCGCAATTATATATTATATATGTTTACTTTAAAATTTCCACATGCACAAAAAAAACTAATAAATTTCGACAAATATACTTATATTCTGACGAATTTCACAAAACTAATAATTCATACATAGTTGACCACTTTATTACACCAACATATCAAATTTCAATTTAAAATTACCAAATCTAAGTGTACATTGCATTGGGCAAAATCTTTAAATAAATAAGAGCTACAACTTCATACGAATATCACATTTGAACAAAATTATAAACTAAAGTATCTCAATCCACCAACATATTAACTTTCAAGTTCATATCACCAAACCTAAACCCTAAATTGCATTGAGCAAAATCTCCAACCAAATTAGATCAATAACCTCACACAAATACCACATTTCAACAACATTATCAATTAAAACATTTCATTCCACCAACATATGAAATTTCAACTTCAAACTACCAAACCTCAACTCTAAATCGCATTTATCAAATTCTTGTAACGAATTAGAGCAATAACCTCACACAAATAGCATATTTCAACAATATTAAAAATAAAACCATTTCATTCCACCAACATATCAAACTTTAACTTCAAACTACCAAACTTAAACCCTAAATCGCATTTACCCCAAGCTTAAACCAAATTAAAGCAATAACCATACACAAATACCACATTTCAACATAAATATGAACTAACTATGAAATTCTAACAATCTAATACAAAAATTGAAAGAAATTACAACTAATTTAGTTGAATAACTCACCTCAAATGTGTTTAAAAAAATCAACAAAAGGGGTGGCGGGAGACGGTGGCCGGCGGTTACCGGCGTGGGGGGAAGGCAGCGACAGCGGTGGAGGGGGGGCCAGCGGCTGGTGGCGTCAACGGTGGTCGGTGGCTTGCAATATGACCCCACCCCCCCCCCCCCTCTCTCTCTTCGGGTTGCCTTCGACGTCGAGCTGTAAGTGAAGCTAGATTTGGTTATGGTTCCCTTTAAGTAGCTAGCGACGGACTGGTGACGGATTTTCCGTCTCCAGTTCAAAAAATTTGAAATTTTTTTTTGGGTTGGGCGAAGGAATTTTCGTCGCCAGGGTAAAAAAAAAATTTTTTTTTGGTGACGGGAATAAATTTTGGCGACGGAATTGTGTTTCCGTCACCAAGTGTGCCGCATAATCTGACTTTTTTCTTGATTCTGTTATTCCGTCGCCATTTCCGTCGTTGAAAAATTTCGTCACTGCACTTTGTCATTACTTTTGCCTTTTCTAGTAGTAAGGAGAGTGGGAAGAGCTATACTCGAATGGCATCAGTAGGTATCCTATTGAGTTTGACTGTATTGCCTTCGTAAAGAAATTGCGAAGATACATATTTGGGTTCTTAGAGGGGGGGCCTATCAAACTGGTCTCTCTCCACTCATGACATAAGGGTTGGCTGCTAACTCGAAGTTGTGTACCTCAACAGTCGGATTCACTTTGTATGACGAGATACTTGATGATTGTGGCATAGCATAATCTCTCAAAACTTGGTTGTCTCCTTCATCCATCACAACTTCTGTTTTCTTCTTCCTTTGGGTGTTGCGTTGCTTACGTGCAGTAGCTTCAATCTTAGGATCCAAGGGATAAGATTTTGATTCCCCTAACTGCGTCTGTGCATACAAACCAAGAACCATACCAAGCGTAAGCAGGTCCAAATAAGGATAAAGAAAAACAAAATAAAAGGAAAGAAAAAGAAAAGCCTAATCTTGAGTATTTTGGTTGGTTCTTATGTTGAAATAAACTGACTCCTCGGCAACAGCGCAAAAACCTTGTTGAGTTAAAAATATCGCAAATGCATGGTGTAGCTGTGACTAGTGATCGGCAAGTACTGGTTGTGTCCACAGAGAATTCGGTTTTAATTACCAAACTGTTTTTTAACACTCAATCTAGATAAACATTCACTTGGGTTGAGGATTACTAAAAATAGTTCTAATATACTAAGTATCCAAAACTTAACTAAATCAAGGGGTGATGTGGATCTTATCTTGGAGTTCACCACACTATAATGCCTTGTGAATCATTAACTGTGCAAACATGCCCACATAAACCATTAGAAAGGAAGGATTACAAATTGAAACACATCAACTCCTTTCGAAGGTCGTAGACTGACTAATGAATTCTAATTGCCTATTTTCATGCAGGTAGAATCGTCAAAGCACAAAATTGAGTAATAAAAAATCCCAATCAAATATCTAATTGTTTTCACATTAAGGCATTCAAACACTCACAAAATCGCACTAGATAAAGGATTTTTGGACCCTAATTATGAACAGTGAAATACGTCTGCTTCGAGACATTCATCAAACACCTCGCGTACTAAGCAAGAATCCAATACATATATATAGGCATAATTCATGAAAACCTATAACATGATTCAATCAAACATAATAGAGGCTAATTCCAACCAGAGATTGGAGTTTAGCCTCTACACATATTCACAATCAACTCCCCTTTTATCGACTCTCAAACCTGCTCCCCTTTCAGAATGTTGCTCCCGTGCTCATCTATGGGTCGATGGATGAAGAAATCCTTCCAATGGGACCTACATATCTACAAAAGGGAGAGTTAGTCAAAATAAAAGAATTAAAAGCAAAGGGAAGCACATGTGATCAAATCCTCTATAAATCAAAGAAATATAAGGGAAGATCGGTGAAATTAGGGGGTCAAAATAGCGAAATCAGAGGTTTATCAGACATTTATTGTTTTGCTATTTATATTTTGATGTAAATGAGAGATTTGCATTTGCGTTCTTAATTAACCATAGCCTTCAGTGTTTCACAAAAGGGTTAAATAAAACGAATGTAAATTCATTGCGTAGAGAATTCCATATAAAGGTCTCGGAGACAGATATTTTTAGAGTGAATTTGGTAACTTTTGGAGGTGATTATTGTTTAGAATAACTTTTAATTTTGGGGTGGCCATTAACTTGTTTGAAAAAAAAAAATTTCTAACGAACTTTTTTCTAAAAAAGAAATAAAACCGAGGAAACCCAAACCTCATTAGTTCACCTATTAGGCTATCACCTATCCAAGAAGGGTATGCTTCAGTACGCCAATGAATGTTTCGCAAAATTTCCCGCTATCACGCAAATCTGTTTAGAGTTTGACCACGTTTTAATTCAATTCATTAACAGGCATTTGGGTCATTGCTTGTTTCATCTAGCCATGGGAATGGAATTAATAATCCCCATATTTGATACTTAATTCAATTTTTTTTTAAAAAATGAATCACATTTCTACAGTGCCACTCAATCCTGTACATATAGATTTTTCCTCCCCTTGAGTCTATGTAAATTCATACCCTTTTTCAATTATTCAGTGGTAAAAACCCATAATAAATACCATTAGGCAAATATGAAGAATTATGGCTACGATTGAATCAGATCTCAAAAAAAGAAAAAAGATTGCAATTTGCAACAAAATAGCTGATAACAAATCAAGAATGCAATTTCAATTATGTGAACCAGATTTTCTAATTCATTGATGGAACGAAGCAAGTGATATTAGATTATTCGTAGTTAGAAATCATTTCCATATCATATACTTTCCATTATCACGTAAAAATAGGACATCATATGCTTCATCTAAGCATGTCGGATACTAATTGCAAAAAACCCTCGCCAGTATCCTTGCTAATGAAAACTAGCCCCAAACACATATAAATGCAAAGCGTTGAATATGGCTAAATTGAAAACGATCTCTTTGACCACATTGTACATTATATAGCTTGCTCCATTCTTGTACCATAATAGAAACGCAACTTATGGATTTGCAATTTAGAACAGTGTAAGGGTGTATTTGAGCTGAGCCGAGCCCAAGCTTGGCTAGGCGTGGTTTTGCTTGTTAAGTAACTGAGCCGAGCACGGACACGAGCCGAGCTTGGACCAATTGAGTATGAGCGGAACGTTTATCGAGCCAGGTTTAATCAAGCCGAGTGCGAGCTTAACCGAGCCTTAACGTACTGTACTTTTTGCTATATGATTCAAATCTTTACGTGATTATTTAAAATATATCTAATTACAACTTTGCGGATAGTGTAATTCGTTTTTAAAACAAATAAACGAGCTCACGGGCCGAGCCAAGCCAAGCCAGGCATAACCACCGTAGGCTTGGTCTTGGCTCACTAAGCATGCGAGCTGACTTCAAGCCAAGCCGAGCTTTGACCAAGCGAAACCCAAGGGTTTCCCATGCCTACTTGGCTCATGTAGATCCACTACAATGTTGGAGGGATTATGAGTGCGATCTCAAGGGGTGATTGGTACAATGGGGTCAATACAATAAAGAGTAAAAATCAATAAAACATGACTTTCAACAAAAGTCACTGAAAAAAATATGGAATAGACGTGTCTTCACTAATGCAACAGAGGATGAATTTACACTGAAAAAAAGATGCATGAAAATAATGGGTGCATAAATGTAGATGAAATGATCATAAAAAAAACTCCCATAAAGAAGATGATTACTTAATGTGACAACTCTACAATAATCAGCACTAATTTCCCGAATTACAACCAGCACTAATAGCAAACAAAAACCTATCAAAACTGACGCAAACGAAGAGACACTAAGGCCAAGGCCCGTGGCCCAACCCACGGTACTCCCCTGGGTCTCACAGCAGGAAAAACAGGTTGGTCATGAGTGGTTCGGGGATCAAGGCTGGGAAAGAAATGATGGGCCTGAGGTCAATGCAGGTCAAACATGGAGCAACTTGCTGCTGGGCATGCGTGAGCAAAATACACAATGGCCTAATGTCAATTCCTGGCCAATGTTGCAGGAGAAGCAATAATCAATTAGGCTAATAAAATAATCACCCATCCAAATGCCATCAAATGCCATAATGCCCTTTGACTACTTAAGTAATTAAATAATTTTGGGCCACCATAACATATTAAGTTCAAGTCAAACGCATGTTACATCATAGGAACTGTAAAAATACATCGGTAGTGTACAATTGTAGTTGTAGCATTATACGAGTCATCCATAGAGATAGGTTGAATTTAATTACTAGTGTTAAACTGCTAAAATAAACTAAGCTAAATAGTCTAACTAAATTAATTATAAATAAAAAAAAAAGACAAAGATCACAAAAATCTAACCTAAAAATGAAACTATCACAATTAAAAGAGGGAAGAAAGAGATTACCTTGGTTGTTTAATACAGAAAATTCTAAACCATACTTTTCAAAGAAAAACAATATACAAAAATCCATCATTGAATGGGTAATCATAATGAGACTTCAATATTCACCACGGACCCAGGAGTAATTGAAACTTTGAATGAGAAATTTTTTGGGAAGACAAAAATTAAACTAAACATAAGAACTTGAATTAAAAGTAAAGGTAAAAAACTTGAATTGAAGCCAGAACTAGAGAAATTAAACTAAAACTAGTACTATAAAATTTGAAACGAGGACAAGAAATTAAAATTAAATTCAACTTAAAAGAATTCCATAGAGCATCCAAGGGCCCCGATTTATACTAGTGAAAACATCCCACACTTTCCTAATTGTACTATATTTCCTAATGTTCGAGGAGTAAATCTACTTTTCAAATTACAATAATTTTCCTTATTTTTCAACTATCAGTAATTATACCATCCACCCGGGTGGACAAATGCATTTATACAACCGGGCCCACCCACTGCCTAATTGGCGCCCCAACATGCAAAAAGTAAATAACCCGTTGCCTAAAAAAACAAAAAAAATGAAAACAGAGCAAGGTAATTACTGCAAGTTCAAAACACCACGACCCAAAAAGTTCCCTCACTTTCTCTCTCCCAAAACCCACTCAACTTCGTGCTTCAATTGGAGAAATTCTGCTATATTTGCTCACCGATTTTCTCAAGAGACCTTCGCAAAATCGCCACTGAAGTTTCAAAAAAATAAAATCGACTTAAGTTTTAGCAAATTCGAAATTTATTCACATGATCGAAAGAAAACGACGAATTCTTTTCGCATTCTAGGTTCTAACAAAATCGAACACTCATTATCTTGTTTTTCAAATGTTTGCAGATGAAAGCTCAACAATCATCAGTATTGAAGAAGAGATGTGCTACTAATGTATCAAAAACTCGTCAGAAGAGGTATGTTGACAACCTGAAAACTTCTTCAACCTAAAGTTAGTGAGCAAATATGCATAACTAGTGAGCCGTATGCATTTGTTCTTCATTTTGTCTGCAAATTTACAATGAACCCGTTTCTCCTGATGTTCACTAATACATCCAAGACACTTTTAACTCAACTATTAGGGTTCTATTCAATAGTGAGTTGTAGCTTGTATTGTGGTGAGCCATAACTTCATTTTAGTGAGCTGTGAATTATGTGGTTGTTTTTGTACATATCTGTCTGCTACAGTGAGCAGTGTGTTATAATGTAGTGAGCTATAACAAAAATCTGGTGAGTTGTGTGTTATGTGATAGTGCCTGTCAACGTATACATGCTCCAGTCAGTTGTGCCATATATTTTAGGGAGCTATGGCTTGAATATAGTGAGCTATGACAAAACTGTAGTGAGCTGTGAATAATATGCTAGTTCCTGTCAACATATGGATCCTATAATAACATCTATCTTATAATATAGTCTCCTGTTCTTTACACCTTAGTGCGCCATGCTTAGTGAGCCAAGCATTGTATATAGTGAGCAATGACAAACATCTGGTGAGCTCTAGATTATGTGCTAGTCCCTATAAACATATGCATGGTCAAGTGAGTTGTGCAGTATATTTTAGTGAGCCATGACAAAACTCTAGTGAGCTGTGAATAATATACTAGTTCCTGTCAGCGTATGCATCCTATACTAACATCTATCTTATAATATAGTCACATTTCCTTTAGACCATGGTGTGCCATGCTTAGTGAGCTTTATATTATGTGCTAATGCATGTCAACATATGCATGCTCAAGTGAGTTGTGCCATATATTTTAGTGAGCTATGGCTTGAAAATAGTGAGCCATGACAACATGTACATCCTATTGTGACTTCTCTCTTATAATGTAGTGAGCTTTACTTTACATCCTAGTGTTACCTTCCTTAAATTGTTAATGAGAGTACCTTTTATTCTAGTGTGCTGTCACATTTCCTACAATATTAACATAATATTCAATAATATTTCATAACATAGGTCAAAGACAGAAGTGTCTATCACAAGCCTTGAAGACATCATCATGAACATTGTTAGAGACATCTCAAGTGAGCAAGTGAACGTTAGGTAATTACCACTTCAAATACATGAAAAACAAACACAGTGCAGTCCACTGTGCTAACGTTTTCTTTTCCTTTTTTATTGTAGCCCTAGTGATCAAAATAAAAGAAATCAAAAAAGTCAAGATGATATTCCTCACAAGTCAGGCCAAGGTATTTATACATTATATTCTATGTTAATACCTGTCAAATAGTGAACCCTGACATATGGACTGGTGAGCCAATACAAATGTCTAGTGGGATGATAAGCAAATGCAGTAAGCAGACAACTGTATTTAGTGAGTTGACCTGCAATTGTAGTGAGCAGACACCTATATTTAGTGAGCTGACCTATAATTGTAGTGAGCAGACAACTACATTTATTGAGCTCACGTATAATTCTGGTGAGCAGATAACTATGTTTAGTGAGCTGACCTATAATTCTGGTGAGTCGACAGTTTATTTTAGTGAGCTGAAATATATATATTGAGACACACATTATATTAAACATTACACATTTATTTACTTATACATCTTGTTCACTTAAACAATATACCATGTACAGCTGCAGTAGAGGCAACCAACGCATCTTAACCAAAGCATCAACAAACCCTATCCACCGCAATGCAGACAACATCTGCTGGGAAAACAAGTTCAACAAGTACTACTGCAACCAAGAGAAGGCTGAAATAAGAAGCGAGGAAACACAGAAATATTTGTACTCCACCAACTTCAGAAGATGAGCAACCACAAGCTCCCACAGCAGAGGAGAAACAAAAACACCAGGAACAGGGAGGACAACCATCACAGCTTACTCACCAGGAAGAGGGAGGACAACAGCAATAAAGACTAGCAAACCCACCTCAACTAGGCACTAGAGCATCAGGGAAGAGACTAAACTTCGTGCTAACAAAAAGGAAAACAATGCACAGCAAAGACACGACACAAGAAAGCTCTGAAAAAAACCATTACTGACAGTCATCAACAACCTTATGAGAAAACAGATGACACGGTGGAGGACACCACTTACAAAATGCCTCCCCCTGGACATGTTGATGAATCAGACTCTGATGATGAAATATTGGTTAAGAGAATAAAGAAGATAAAACAAGGAACAAAGTCCAAGCCAAAGAAAATGCAACTAAGTGCAAAAAAGTGTGTTAAGTCACAACTCGGGAAGAAGGAGGATGTGAAAAAGACTCCTAAACCTCCTGTAAAGAGTGCACAGCTCTCAGTTACAGAGCATGAAAAGGAAAATAAATCCCTGAAGGAGAAACAACATGTCCAAAAAAGTGCTGATGTACTTGTTGAAGGCCCCAAGTCCATGCAATCAGTGCCAAAGCCTGCAGATGGGGACACAAAGCACAAGAAGATCTTCCAATCAACAATGTCACCGTCAGGGTTTGTTGGCATGATTGCTCACTTCAATGAGGCACAGACAGGGGCAATACAACATATGGGGTTTGGAAGATTCCTCCACTTACAGGTCACAGAACTGCCAGGGGATTTATGCAAAAGGCTGGTGGACAGATTTGATCCATACTCCATCACATTGTACATATCAAAACACAAAAGGATTAAGATTACACCAATGGATGTGCATATCACATTGGCACTCCCCATTGGTTGAAAGAAAGTTGAGGAATATTATGGGGAAAAGCCCAAAGATGCCACATATAATCAAGTCCTTGATGCATGGAGAAAAGACTGGAATCTGCAAGATGGGACCCCTAAACTGAGCCAAATGCCACAATACATTCTCAACCAGACTGATGCAGGGGAGAGTTTCAAAAGAAACTTTGTAATGTACATGGTGTCATGCTTCTTCAATGGTTCAAAGAACGTACATTGCTCACCCTATTTTGCTAAGAATGTGGCTCATGTTGAGGACGTAGCATCAATTGATTGGTGTCAGTACCCCATTGACAGATTATGTGAATCTGTCAAAAAGAGGGCTTCAAACTTCGATGGCCCTATTCTATTCTTGATGGTATGATCTTTATACTATATCAGAATATCATGGTTTCAGTGAGCACAATGTCATATTTAGTGACCTACACACATATAATTAGTGAGCTAAACATACATTGTAGTGAGCAGACGATGTATTTTAGTGAGCAGTCCAAAACTTTTGGTGAGCTAAACATATTTCAATTGTGCATGTCATATACTTTAGTGAGGACAACATAAATTGTAGTGAGCAGAAGGTGTATTTTAGTGAGCATACGAAAAATTTTGGTGAGCTATACAGACTAATTATAAAGAACATTTCTCTTGCAGATGCTATATCTTGACAAGGTTCTCTTGACAAGAAGGACTGTTCAGAGGCAATTCCCAACAATTAAGGTCTGGACAACAGAAAAGCTAAGGGAAAGAGTCAGACAAGAGAGAAAAGCTAATCAACTTGCTGGAACAGAAGCACCAAAGGGGTTTGGAAAGGGAAGAGTGGAACCTCCAATACAAATACCCAAGGAAGTGCATGCTGACCCACCTCTAACAGAGAAACCTCAGCCACAAAAAGAATAACATCAAAATATCTTACCAGAAGATGATGAACCATAAGAGTTAGAGGTAACATTTATTTCTTTGTCTCATTTATAACAATCAAGCACAATGAAATATTTTCATCAAATATGTATCTAATGTCTTAAAATACTTTAATGTTGTCCACATTGCAGAAAGATATGGAAGAAGTGGCTGAAGTAACAAAGGCTTTAGCTAGTGCATTCAAGAGGTACAGGATATTCATGGACTACTTGTCCAAAAGGTACCAAAACAATGAAGCACTCAAGAAGATAAGAGATAAGGCCATAAGCATGTTCACTTCCTATTGTGACGCTCAAATCTCTAAATCCCGACCAATGACCCAAAGAGAAAAGCGCGATGAAACTGCTGAGATACCATCATTCAGTCAGGATGATGAATGGTGGAACAGAGCTTCTGTACTTGAGGCCATAATTGAATTGGAGAATGAGTTTGTAAGGCAACAACATACCAGCAGCACCAACAGCAAAACATCTACATCAAGGCAATGTGCCAATGACATGCCAAGTTTTAAGCTCATTGATGAGAGACAAAGCCCAACTACTGCAACACCAACAACACCAACATTACTTCACACACCACCTTCATCCCCCCTACAAAAGTAGATCAAGCACCACCACCCTCCACCACGGTGGAGACACATCAAACACCACCAACTTTCCCTCATTCACAGACACAACAGTCACCACCACCTTCCCCTCCTCCACAAACACATCAGACACCATCACCTTTCCCCCCTCCAAAGGAACATCAGACACCACCACCTTCCCCTCCCCCAAGGGTACATCAATCACCACCACCTTCCCCTCATCCACAAACACATCATACACCGCCACCTTCCCCTTCTCCAAAGCCACATCAAACACCACCCCCCCCCCCCACAACACCCTTCACAAACCCTTGAGACACAGCAACCACAAGAATTATCTCACACACCACCACCACCCCCAATTCGAGAGACACAAACAGATGGGGAAGAAAAACAGAAAATCACTGAAGGAGAGCAGAAATTTCAAGACAGAGAAGAAGCAAAGAAGAAAAAGGGAAAAAAGGATGGTAAGGATTTATATTGACCATGCTTTCACTTTCACTTTCAGTGAGCATACTCTATAACTTGGTGAGCAAAAGACATATGTTAGTGAGTGAGTTGGTGAGCATAACCCATATATTAATGAGCATAACCAATAACTTGGTGAGCAAATAACATATATTAGTGAGCAGAAGATAAAATTTAGTGAGCATAGAGTATAACTTGGTGAGCAGAACATATATGTTAGTGAGCAGTAGTTATATTGTAGTGAGCATACTATATAACTTGGTGAGCATAACTTATATTCTAGTGAGCACAAAGTATAACTTGGTGAGTAGAACACATGTACTACTCAGTAGGTCACCATGTATGACTATAAAGATCATATATGAAAGTGAGCACAAAAAGTATTTCAGTGAGCTCAACAACTATTTTGGTGAGCACTTACTCATATTATGTATGTAGGAAAAGAGCACAGCAAGAAGCCCAGACATCAGCCGAGGAGAGACAAAGGCCCAATGACAGAGCCCCTCTGCTCTCCTTTTGTGGAGAGAATAACCAAGGTTACAGGGGATTTGTCAGCCCAGGAGAGGATGGTCGCTGAATATGTATTCCATCCGTCACATGACCTTGATTCAAAGTCAGCACATAACTCTGGCACATACCACTCTTAAAAACACTTAAAATAAAATGAATATAAACTTACATTGTTTTTTTTTTACTTTTCTTACTGAACCAGTGAAGAAATCTTTGATAACGACATACATGTTGCATATCTTTATCACATGTCTACCATGCGTCCAAGAGAATACATTGATGCCTAGGTGATCAACGTTTGGACTGCTCTCCTCAACAATTTGGACAGAAAGAGAAGTGAGGGATCTCCAAGAAGATTTTTTACACCAGTGGATGCAATGGTAAGTACATACTTATTTTACATCTACACAAATGCACATAATCAACCAACTAATTATACTGCTACAAACATTTAGTCAACCTTGGAGCCCTCGATAAATCAAGCAAAATCAATGAACACAAGGTACATTGATTTTGAAACAATTCTTTAAAAAGAATTCCAGATATGTGACAAATGGATCTCAGGGAAACAATTGCATCTGGTAAGCAATAATATAATACATTTTATTTGTATATAACAAACATCACATTGCATAATACTAATCATTCTCTAATTTCAAGGTGTTCTTCCCCGTATATCACAAGAAGCACTTCTTCATCTTCTGCTTTGACTTGAAGGAGGACAGGCTTGATATCATGGACAACATGCACATCACTGCTCCATACAAAGCCACATACAGACAAACCCATCTATTAGTGGTATGTTCAAATGCTCACTGAATCATTTACTCTGTAATACATCAACACAAAAAACTGGTGAGCTTACAAATGTGATGAGCTATCACATATTATTCCTAAGCTAACACATAATATTGGTGAGCTATCTCACGTACGTGGTGAGCCAACGCACATTTGTGGTGAGCTAACACATAATGTTGGTGTGCTAACACACGTATTTGGTGAGTTCATATGTATATGTAGTGAGCTAACGTTCATATTTGGTGAGCCAACGCACTTTTGTGGTGAGCTAATGCCCATTTCCAGTGAGCTGGACAAAAGTATTTATTCTACACAGACAATATCTTTTGGAAGATTTCTTCAAGAGAGTGTTGGCCACCCGAAACATGAAATTTTGAAGAACATAAAACCAGTGCGAATGAGAATGCAATGGAGGACAATAGATAATGTCACAGACTGTGGAATTTTTTGCATGAGGCATATGAAGACTTCTTTTGGACAAGGAGATAAATGGGACTGTGGCTTCAAGAAAAATGAAGTAAGTTTACCAAACATTTGTTCTCTGCAGAAATATGTTCAACATAAATACAACACTAATTAATGGTTTATTTTTAATTTGTTTTTTGGGGTTTCGTTTGCATGACAAAAATCTGCTTGATGTAATGCGAACAAGGTACTACTATGAAATCATCAACAATGAAGACAACATATATAAAAATAGGGTGAAGAGGCTCGCCAAAGAGCTCCACAATAAACAACAAGCAGAACTCAATCCAAAATCAGCCTAACCTCAAGTGCCAACATCATGACTAATTTTAGAATAATTGTAGAAACTTATGTTTACAGTCTAATTTATAGCTAGACTAATTTTAACTTAGGCTGTTACCATTCATACATTTAATGATGGTGAACTACTAGTAAACAACATTCACTATTTGATATAGTTAATCGATTACTATATCAAATTCCAGTGAGCTAGAATACACAAGGAGTGAGCTCGTATCAAAATCCAGTGAGCTATATCTTTTCCAATGCTAAATTCTATAAATACATGCAGAATCAAACTACAATGGTATTTCTTTGTAATGTTAACTCAAATATTAAAGTGCTCAGTATGTCATTGTCATACAATGCTATTCTCTTACAATGTAAAGTCATCAAAAATATTACATTAGTCTTGTGGAAAATAGTGAGCTAACACATAAAACTAGTGAGTTATGAATCTTTAGCAATGAGCAACAAATTATGAGTGTCAATAGTATTCACCCTACTATAACCTTCAAAATTATTCAGCATCATTTACTTAAACTTCAAAGAACTACACATCATGATGATAAAGAATACACATTCGACCACTATTAATCAAGAAATAGATTTATAGTAAAAATATTTGTTCAAGTCATACTATTGATTCAACTGATTACTAGGAATGGTATCCCCATTTGTTTGCCTCAACCTTTCATCAAAAATCAAGCTAAAAAACCTATACATTTCATTAAAGTCTACCACTGGATTAGCTGAAACTGGGGCATTAGACGAACCTGCAGCAAAAACCTAAACCACCACAACAAAAAATGTATTGGTAGTGAGCATATATATGCATATAGTGAGCCAATGTATCAATAGAGTGAGTGCAATGTTTAAGAGTAACAGTGTGAGAACTGAAAACATAGTGAGCCAATCCAAACATTTAGTGAGCACAACCCATATAGTAGTGAGCGTAGTAAAACAATTAGTGAGCCAAATTCAGATATTAATATAAGAAATATACATTATTAAATCATGTTTTCAATAGAATTTTACCTGATCTTGAGACACAACTCCTCCATCTCTTGAACAAAACCTTGCCTTCCTTGATCTAACAATGTTTGCTATCTTCTCCATCGTACTCTTCCTCGTTACATTCCTTTCACCTTTCTTCCTCGAACCTTTAGGGTTACCAATGATTTTGTTACCACCACTGCACTGTTGATCATCTTTAGTCTCAGAAACATAAACAGAACCAACACCAACACCAACATCAACCTTCACCTTGGCAAAGGCATCTTCACATAGCTTTTTTGCTTGATTATTTGATTCACTTGCAAGAAGCAAAGCCTCAAACTGCCTATGTATCTGAACCCTTCATATAGAACCGGGAACACCAAATGCATTACTATTGCTTACAGCTTCTTCTACAGCCCGTGGAGGTCTTGCTAGCCTAGTCCATTGTTTCAAAATATATTGATCAGGGACTTTAGCCACACAATGAACATTAAAAATACGCAAGCAGTGGCAGCAGAGAATACCCCTCTCACTGTACTTTTTACAATCGCAAACAATGTTATGGTCTGGTACATTAAACCTAACCACAAACACAAACTTCTTTGAAAGGCGATTCTCATACACAACATATGTATGCTCTATACCGTATGGCATTTGACTTGAGCTAAGAAGATCTTGACAGCACCCTTTTCCTTTAATGTACTTATTCTCAAACACTTTGTACAAGTTGTTCATATAGATCTTTGAAGCATGCTGCAAAATGCTAACATGTGGCAAGTACATTTCCGGAAATCCATCCTTATTTTTCACATTCTCGTCCTTCTCCTTAATCCTCCACTCATGAACAACGTACAACCCACAAGTGGCATTTACTCTCTTTGACAAAGAAGAATTTGTCGACTCACTTCTTTGTGATGATAAAATGCCACTAGAGAAAAAATCCTTGCAATAGGCTGGACACCATTTTTCTTTCAACCGAAACAGTCTAACCAACCAAGCATTTTCAGCACAATTATGCTCTTCAACCAGCCTAACACACAAAACCAGTTACCAAAAAATAATAAATTAGCGAGCAGAAAATGTAAACCTGGTGAGCAGAAGGCATAGTCCAGTGAGCAAAACACATAACCTTGGGTGAGCAGGCACTACAAATTAGTGAGCATAAAGTAATAACTTGGTAAGCACAAATAAAAATCAGCAAGCACAGACAGGGCTTACCTCTGCCAACAAAAGTAAAACTCTACTTCTGTATCACATCTCATCAGAACATGGTCAAACTTATCAACAAATCCACCCAATACTATAAGATGACCAATATTCTTTTTGGAATTCTCCAAGATGTGCCAAGTACACAACTTATGCTTTGCCAATGGGAACACCTTCTCAATAGCATTTGCCATAGAAAATGCTTGGTCCATCATTATAGTTTTCGGTTGAACATTACCCATAGCTTCCAAGAATGTTTCAAATAACCACACAAAACTCTCAATCTTCTCATTCATCAAAAACCCGCATCCCACCATAACATTCTTTGCATGGTGATTCATACAAACAAAAGGTGCACAAATCATCTCATAACGATTGGTCCTATATGTTGTGTCAAATACAACGAGATCACCAAACAACATATAATCACATTTCATTTGTATATCTCTCCAAAAGAAGTACGTCAAACAATCGTCCGCGTCTAATTTAAACTTATAAAAAAATCTTGTTCATTACCACACCTAGCTTCCAAAACACGCATCAAATGGTTGGCATCACCCCCCTCTAAGGTCCTCTTGACTTCATTTGCAACACTATTGTAAGCATCCCTCTCGCTAAAACCAAGTGATGGTGAACCCCTGGCCTCATTTCTCAGAAGCCGATATGCATGTGAAACTTTCATACCATTTCTCCTCATCTTTTGGAAATAGTCCACATGAGCCTTCTCGACTTTTTTATGTGACCTCAACTTATGCACCTCATCTTCCAAAAGAAGTTCATGATTATGAACCATATCATGCTTCTTACAAACCTATTCCTCATTTGGTTCAATGTAAAATATAACCCTAGCTTTATAATTACACTTTCGGCTCTGTTTGCTAAATGTCTTGTCTTGTTTCCCTGGACACCTTTTAACACCTTGTTTGCTGCAGCAAAACTCCCTTGAACGAACCTCTTGTGAACCTTCTCTCATTCGCAGCTTGTCCCGCCTGATGGAAAAACCCTTACGGAAAGCATACTCGTTGTATACCTAGAATGCAGCATCTAGAGAACTGACCCTTTTACCAATCAGCTTTGATTCTTCACATTCCTTTACTTCAACAACACATTCATCACCATCTACACATTTCTCCTTATCAATCACAACATAGTTAGATACACCACCACCACCATTACAATCATAAGAAGTCACCCCTTTGCACTTTGAATCACTAGTACGGTTACACAAAATCCTAACATAATCATCAACATCAACTGCCTCAGCAACGGAACGATCTAATGTAGATGTGTAAAACGAAGTATCATCTGCATAAACAAAAAGTTTTTTGTGGTGAGCTATAATGTAACATTGGTGTGCACAGGCTTCATTCCAGTGAGCCAAAAGCTTGTCTTAGTGAGCACAGAAAGCTATGTATCGTGCTCGAATACAACAGACTCTATTCCATGATATGGGCAAAATTGAATATAGGAATTACATTTCTTGTGCACTGAAACTGATAAATGATTCATGCATACATGGATTCATGCATACAATGTGAACCTCAGTGAGCCTATGGTATTTTTATTAGTGAGCCAACGAGTATATGTAGTGAGCACAAAACACAAATTGATGAGTTGTTGTTTCTCATATATAAGTAAACATATCATATAGAAAAACAACCATAACATTTGTGGTAAGCTATAATGCAAACTCGGTAAGCCCACGCTTCAATCCTGGTGAGCTAAACGTTACTTTTAGTGAGCAAAAAACTGCTATGTTTAGTGAGCGAAATATATACAATCAGTGAGTCAATGACTATATTTAGTGAGCCAAAAACTCATAACGATAAGCAATCGCTTCTCATATGTCAGTAGCCAAAGTTCACCTAATCTTAAACAATTAAACCAAAAATCACTATAAACTTCTATATTAATCGAAATTAACACAAAACACAAAAAACTTCTATACTTATACATCTTCTTCCAATCAAACAATCTACCAAAATGCAGAACAGCAAATCGCAAAATAACATACTTGATAACAATCGCATTATAATGTCAGATCACGACACCACAATAATGAATGCATCCCATTTCAAACAACTCGAAACTAACTAATGAAAAATCCACGCATACAACTTCAACATACGAGCACAAAAACAAAGAACCAAAAACGATATCAAACCTGATGACGAAATCACGTTTGATAAAGATTTAACATCAATAGCAGCGTTCAGATCAAATTCAACCATTTCATGAAGAACTGGCAGAATACTAAAGCAATTGCAACAACGATCACTGGTTGCGAGAGTGAAAGAGGTTGAAAACTGCAAACTGCAAGTTCAAAAATTGAGAAGAATGTATTTTTTTTTTTTAGATGGAAGTTCAAATAGGCAACGCACATAACAGATGGGAGGTGGGGCCAGGTGGACAAATGAGTTGTCCAACCGGTTGTACGTAATAATTTATGTCCAACTATATCCACTGCCTTAATTATTTTTACCAAATCCCTTAAGTTTGACTTTTCTGCACGTGCAACTTCATCTGGGCTGCAATTTTTCGGTGACGTCTACTGATGCATAGGCTAGAGATACTGAGTAGGGTTGTGCAAAATTGGTTAACCAGAGTTTCGGCTAACCAAAATCGGTTAATCGGTTTTTTTGTTCAAAAATTTTTTCAAACCGTAACCGAACCGAAAATTTCAGCTAACCATTTTTCGGTTAACTGAAAATTTTGGTTTATCCAAAACTCAAACTGTAACCGAATCGAAAAGGTAGGTTAACCGATTTTTCACTTCGGACACCAGTTAATCATTCTCAAATAATTAAAAATGTATACTTTCTTACCTAAATTTTTTATTTTTTATGTTAAAATTTTTTTTTATAAAAATTAAACTTTGGTCACCATTTATAAATAATAAAAAAAGGTGCACTTTCTTACCCAATTTTTTTAATTTTTATGTATAATTCTTTAGAAAACGAAATCATTTTCGGTTTTGTTAACTGCCGGTTAACTGGATTTTCAAATCGTGAGAACTGTAACCGACCTGAAAACCGAAATTTATTGATTCAATTAACCGAACTGATTTTTTTGAAAAAAAAATTTGGTTAATCGGTTTTTTGGTTCAATTTTTTGAATTTTTGGTTCGGGTTTTTTCGCACACTCCTAATACTGAGTCACGTGAAATTGAAGGAGCTGCTGGTTGCAGTGAATGTCGAGTCCCGGGAAAACTAGGGGCAGGCACACACGAAGGCGTTGGCATGAGGCCCTGCCTTTTTCACGCTTGGGTTGTGCTGAGTGTGCAAGATAAGATTGGACTGGGCATCATATTGTTGGGGGTTGACTGAGAGTGGAGGGGGCGATGACTTGCTAAAGTCACACATGGGCTGGGTTGCTCATTCTTCTTTTCTTTCTTTCTGCCATGTTGGGCTCCTAGGAGCACAAGAAAATTCTTACATACAAACGTATGCATCTAGCATGATATACACCTTAGAGTCGTGTAGTAGACTTGTACTCAATATGTTGTAGCATATCATTTTTTTTCCTACAGTTGTGTATCTTTTTTGTTCTACAGTGTACTTTTTCCTTCTTATAGTGTACCATTTGTTTCTTGCAATGTATTTTTTTCTTATCTATAGTGTATCTTTTCTTGTTTGCAGTGTATCTTTTGTTCGCTACAATGTATCCTTTTTTAGTTGGTTGGACTGGAGAATTACTGTAGGAATTAAATTCAGGACTAACCTAGATGAGGAATTATACTGTCGATAATAGCCCACAATAAGAATACCAGTTTTTCAGTAATAATAAGTCACAACAGCTACTAGAGTCGACTTATAATGTCCATGTCCACGTCCTAAACCCGAATACCCGGCGTGATGGTAGGGTAACCGTGAGGAAAGAGAGAGGAGTGTTATCAATATATTTTGCACTCGAGGCTAACCCCCTTAAACCTCTTTATATAGGTTAGGGGGTAGCTAGGGTTATCGCCCTAGGCGACTTAAGTGGCCGTCGGGCCTAATCTAATCAGGCCCGTCCAACAGCTCCCACTCGGCCACTTAGGTCGCAAAACACGTATTCTCCATATATCAAACCTCCTCACGCTTCATACCAGGAATAGGACGTGCGACCAAAAATAACAAGTAGCGTTATATTAAGTTACCATCCAACTAACATAACACTTTCACGAAATACGATACTCCAAAAATATCCCAAGACATCACCAGTGGCATCTTTAGTCCCTTATGCCTGATATATTATATGATTATGTTCTCAACATAATCGCCCGGGCTGATATGGTGATGGTGGATAAATTTTCCTTAAACACTCATGAAATCTCATCTTAGCTTAATTGCTTTCCTAACGTGTTCTCGCTGAACCGTATACATCGTGGCTCTTGAGAATCACATTAAAGTAGCATCATTAAGCTTTGACTTAA
>JACYFF010031957.1:119074010-119103402 GCA_017589665.1 Selenicereus undatus | reverse complement strand
TATATATATATATATACCCAATGGAAATGCTTTTTGTCTCTATGGTACAAGATACACAATCTACCTCCATAGCTAACATTGTTGTGCAGCTTTGCTTCTTTGCACACCATGACATGGCTCTCCCACTCAGGTTGAAGGCATGTCCTGAGGTTGACTTAGACTCATCCAAGTCACTACCCCAATCAATGTTTGAGTATCCTCTCAACTCGAGGCCTCTTCCTTGATAGCAAAAGACAGAGTTATCAATACCACGAAGGTAGCACTTGATTCTCTTGACGACTTGCCAACCAGCAAGTTTTGGGTTATTTTGATAACGACTTATCAAACTAACCGCAAAGTAATGTCGGGTCATGTACATAACATGGCTTACAATAAGCTTGCTATGATACTGAAGTTAGGGACTTTTGTTCATTATCTCTATTTTGTCATCTGTTTTAGAACATTAAGCAAGACTCAAAGGTTGGACCCTTCTCAGCTGGAGTATCTACGGGCTAGGGATTATAAACCCAAAATCATTCCAAAACATTTTGATGCATGCTTCTTGGGACGGCTTTGGATTATTTCCACTCCCAGAACATACCCGGATTCACCCGTGTCCTTTTTTTCAAAAAACATGGAATAACTACCTTTTAGTAGCTTTAATCATCTCCAAGTTGTTCCTAGTCATCAGTATGTCATCAACGTGAGGAACGTAATCCCCATGTTGATCTTCTAACATACACAATGGTATTCTGAGACCATAGAAAAAACCAAAATGGCTTTATGGAATCTAGAGCACCAAAAACTGGAAGATCGCTTAAGATCACATATGGACTTTTTAAGACGACACACATTATCCTCTTATCCCTTTGATAAAAAATCAATGGGTTAGTCCATATAAATCTCTTTCTCAAGATCACCATTGAGAAAAACAATCTTTACTCCATTTCGAACAACTCAAAGTCCGAATGGGCAACTAGGGCTAGGAATATTCGGGCCTAAACCTATCAATTGAACTATCCACCTGGTGTTTTATCTTGAAGACTTACATCGGGGTGGAGTTCCAAGGGGTTCTTAAACCTTGTCAGTGAGTCCATCTCATCCCTTATGGCATCCAGTCACTCTTTGTAATTTGGTGAACCTACCGCCTCTAGATAAGAGGTAGATCTCTCAACTCCCAATAGAGTGCATGAAGATATTTCTTCTTCGTTGTAGAAAGATCATTGAAGAATTCTTCCATGCCAACTCCTTCGAGTTCTAGGACCTTCATTATTTGTCTGACGAGGTGAGAAATCCCTCCCCCTTTCTCTAAGAGGTATGGGACCAGGAGTTCCTCCCCCTTTCTCTAAAAGGTATAGAACCCTGAGTATGGAGAGAAAGTTACTCCCACTATCCATTTGAGGTGGGATCCTAAACATGTGGACTAACTGCATGTTCAAGAATGACTCTCCTCAACATTTGAAGATTGAGGACGAACCTCATTCTCCTTGACAGACAAAACTTTACCATTCTTACCAAGTAAGGAATGTGTACCATCCTCGGTGACTTAGTGAGAATTCAAATCCTCCCCCTCACCGAGAGGTGGTTGAAGGTGTTGTTGTAACACATACAAATTGAGGTCCTTTTAAGTTTCACCAAATGCTAGAGAACTCATCCTTAAGAAAATCGACACTACGCGATTTTGTTTCACGAAGAAAATATTCATGATCTCAATTGGTTCAAAGAGTTTTAATATTTCATCCCAATTGAGTCCTACTACCGCTATAAAGTATATGATCACATCAAGTACTTAATATCGGTGAGATAGTAGGTACATATACCTATATCGTGAATACATGTGGCTCCATGACATGCTTTCATATTCATGGACCCGCATATGTTTAAAGTGAACGAATGCTAAGGGATTCGATGCCCTTGAAACCTTACAAAAAGGATTTCCTATTCCTTTACTTGCTAGACATAACTCACATTTTGCACCTTAAGCCTAGTGAGTTGGTCTTAAAAGGCCATCTTTGGCTAGTTAACTCTATCTTGACCCTTATGGTCAAAATGAGCACGTCTAAAATAGATTCAAAAATGAGACAAGGATGGAAGATGTTCTATTTCGTCCATTGAAAACACCTTTTAGTGTGACATGGCCAAACACATCACCATGCCATATGATGTCTAAGATATCTAGATGAAAATTAAAGAAAACTATCCTGAGGGACATAAGACATAAGGAAACATCGCACCTCAGTTGCATAGAGAGCATCGGGAAGAGACAACGTAGTCCTTTCAAGGAGCCTCGAATGATTTTGTCTTTAATTCAAGAACACCCTTTTCATCGTCGTTACCTAAAACGACAATTTGTGAATCCACCGGGTAGTAGTGAAAGTTCACAAAAATTAACTTGTTCCTGAAATATGCGCTTGGTTGCTCCCGTATCTGCGATCCACTAAGGATCCCAGTTAGCAACAAATGCTTGGGAGCGCACACATTATCTAGGAGGGGCTGTGGAAGGAGGTACCTTAATCGACTTAGGACAATCCTAAGCATAAGATGACTAATTTCCACAATCATAGCACTCACACGTGCTATATACTTCTCTTTATTTCCTTATCCTTTTTCCCTTTCGCAATACCAATCTTAGGTCCAAAATCTTTTGAGGGAATGGATCCGGACGAACCTGATGTTAAGCTAATCCCACGCGTACTCAACAGTGGGATGACTTTTAATTCCCCCACTAGATCGACATTGATGCAATACGACAAAGTATGATATCTTGATCGATCTATTCTCGAACTACTTTTGGTATACTTTTAAGTTTTCTAGATACTGTTCACTAACAGTACCATCTTTGCCATCCTATGAGACCTAGAACCTAATGAGTATCCTAACATTTCACATTCATTCAAAAGAAACTGAATCTTCTAACATTATGTATCATAGTCAGTGCTATCAAGTTCTCTTATTGGTAAACAAATTACCAACCTTATTTTAATTGCCATAGCTAAAGGTATATATTCAGTAAAGTGGACATCAAGCATATTTTTAAATAAATAAATTATCAAAAAACTCCATTATATATCCGTATTGCATGATCGAAAATTTCGCTAAGCTCATAATCATCTTATACAAATATGAATTAGAAGTTTTTTATAACTTATTTATCACAATCTTCCATAAAACAAAATTTATGGAAAACATTATGGTTAAACTAATTAACATTTTAGAAATATCACAAAGATATCCAACTTTATGTAACCAAATTTATATGAAGTTATCTCATTATATATAACTTCCAATATGTCATTTAGAACTCTATCAATGACATCTCAAACATGAAATTCAAATCATTATATAAAACACATTTATATAATAAAATGAATCTATAATGCTAAACATATTTGAATAATAGCATGTTACAAAAGAATTTCACAAAATGCCCAAATAGCAATATATAAAACACATTTGTATACTTATATATAAAATGAAACTTATCCAAATGTTATTCGCAAATTACAAAACACATTTATAATGTTACGAATTTGAATTTCATGAAACCAATTCATAAAATACCGCTAAATTGCATAATTAGCAGGTAATATGAAACGAATCCACATTTATTAATTTGGACAAGAAAAAAAAAGCTAAAACAATTAGCAAATTTATTACAACTCTTGTAGTTCGTATATATAATACTCATTTATATAACGCTGCTAATTAGTAGCTGATATGAAACATATTCATGTATCGAATGCAACATTGGTATGAAACATATTCATGTAATCACGTAATCGAATGTAACATATTTTTGTAACATGAAATATATTTAAATAGTAATCGCAATTAACTATATATAGAACAGATCTATATAACAGTAAAGTTTGGATGAAATGAATTCATAGTAAGACTTGCAAAATTATATAAAACATATTCATATAATATTGCAAATTTAAAATTTATGAAAGAAATCCATAAGGAGATCAAATATCTTATATATCCAAATAATAGCATGAAGTAACCACAAGAATGATAGAACATTTAACTAGTTCATAATTGCTCATATTTTTTGCATAAAGTTGCTAAATTATGAAACATAGTCATGTAACTAAGTATTATATAAAACATATTTATATAATGTAACTTATGAAACATATTCATTTATCGACTAAGGGGATCCACATATCACATAGATATTCATCGAATTCAAGTAAAACAAATTTACGTCTTACGTACTAATCATATATATGAAACAAATTCATATGACTTCAACCCAATTGTTTGATAACATGTTACTTAACATGAAAATTTTTTAAATCGCCACATATATAAAACGAATTTATATACGACATTAAACACATTAATGTAACTTATGAAACATATTCATTTATCGATCAATTGGATCCTCATATTTATCGAGTTTGAGTAAAACAAATTTACGTCATACACACTAATCATATATATGAAACGAATTCATATAATTTCAACCCAATTGATCGATAACAAGTTATTCGGCATGAAAATTTCAAGTCGACACATATATAAAACGAATTTATATACGACATTAAACATATTAATGTTTTGTAACTAATTCACACATTCAGGATTAAAACCGATTTAAAACCTTAATTCAATGAATGAATTAATATGCATGAAACTTTATCAACTTGAATATCATTATAATTCAATTAAAATCATGCCATGACTAATGATAATAATTAATCAGCAATGACTGAAAAATAATTCGATCCAAAACAGTCAAAAATAGCCTGACCCATATCATTGAAATGTGACAAGAAGCAAATTGGCCCTAAAAGGAAAAACCAGTTCAAAAAAAAACAACCCATAAACTTAATGAACCGGGGGGGGAGATAAATAAAATAAAAATCGGCCCAAAAACCGGTCCAGAATCTGTTTAAGGAACCGTGGGGGGGGCATATTAGTGAATTACTTCACTAGTTCTAACCCTCCCCTCCCCCTCCACTCCCTTTCGTCCCCCCATCCTTTAACCCAAGGCCTTCTCTCTCCCTCTGCCTGGAATTATCTCTCCATTCTCTTCGACTTCTCTGCCCATCCCCATTGCTATGGTGTTTTGTTGCGTCGTAGCCACTCCACGAGCGCGGCTGGCATTCCCACCGTTGTCGATTGCCCCAGGAATTCCCAGATGATGCAACGACCACTGTCACCCCATGAGCCTAGATCTACGCAAACTCTGCAAGGACCGAAACAACTCTGGTGTAGATCGGCCCAATCTTAGCCTGAGGAAGGTACCTACGCGGCAAACGCGCCTCTGAGGTGGTGGCGCGTGGTTTCTCGTGCTTCCTCTAATGGCGTCTTTCTACTTCTTTCCCTTGAGGTTTGTTTAGATCAGCCAAATCTATGCTTGAAGGGGACGCCCACGCACCAGACACGCCACTGAGGCGGAAGCGCGTGATCTCACACGCCTCCTTAAACGGTGATTGTCGGTTTCTTTCGATGGAGTTTCCGTATATCGGCGATGACTATGGGCTCTGGGAGGAAGAAGATCGAGAATTGATCTTCGTTGGTGGCACGTGACGGTCACGTGCCACCCCTCCACGGTGGTTCTGATGGGTATGGTTTTAATTCTCAATTTCTTTTACCTTTTTTCTTTTTATAAGTTGAGGTCGAGAACTAGGCAGAGGATTCCAGATTTGGGGCCTGGGTGGGGAAGCTAGGGTTTCAAGTTCATGCTTTGTTGTGTGTGGCTTCGAATGAAAATACGCTTGCATGTCTATTCACATGTTTAGTTCTATTCACGGAAGCATGAATTTGTCTAATATTGAAGTTCAATAATTTTGAACAATTTATTATGAACATATCATCCGAAAATAGGGTGATTTGCGTAATACCCATAACCAAAAAAAAAAATTAATTCTAGGGTTGGGTAGACAGAGACAGGAGCATGCTTTTTCTTTGCATAATTACAAAAATTAGGCAACTAATCGTCTAAACAAGCATGCTTGAACAAATCAGTTTTAACAGATTATCAATCAATCGGGAACAATTCGAAAGATAAAAAAAACTTTGAATAAACTAGCATGTCTGTATTGAACGAATAAAAAAAATAGACTTTGAATAAACAAGCATGCTTTTAACAGTTTGTATTGAACGAATCAAAAAAAAATTCAACTTTGATCATGTAAGCATGTTGGTTTGATTTTGGGGTTGCATAATTACGGAAATTAAGCAAATTGAACGAATAAACGAGCATGCTTTGAACTGGTCAGGTTTAGCATATTATTAGCCAATCAGTCGGGACTAATTCGAACAGTTTTGGCTCTGATACCAATGTAGGAATTAAATTCAGGACTAACCTGGATGCGGAATTATACTGTTGATAATAGCTCACAATAAGAATACCAGTTGTTCAATAATAATAAGTCCCAGCAGCTACTAGAGTCGCCTTATAACGTCCACGTCCTAAACCCGAATACCCGGCAGTGATGGTAGGGTAACCGTGAGGAAAGAGAGAGGAGTGTTATCAATATGTTTTGCACTCGAGGCTAACCCCCTTAAACCTCTTTATATAGGTTAGGGGGTAGCTAGGGTTGTCGCCCTAGGCGACTTAAGTGGCCGTCGGGCCTAATCTAATCAGGCCCGTCCAACAATTACGAAAATGCTTGTTGGATTAGGAGAAATGAAATAGAGGTTTGGCTCAATCATATGATGTCTCTTATATAGGTATGTACCTGAGCATGGTACATAGGTATGTACCTTAGAATTACTGGGGAACACATCATTCCCCATCTCTTTTTTTTCTTTTATATTTTCTTTCCCTACTCTCTATCAGGCTAAGTGTGAATTGGCGTGAACAAACAAAACCCATTATTTCATTACACCAGCATTTCTATAAAATCACAAAAACTCCAAAAATAATTTTGATTACAAGTAAAAATTAAATAATTAGAATTACTTAAATGGACATTCTTAGTGTCCAAACAAATACCCAAACACGAAGATTTTGGTCTTTCTCGAGTAAAATAAAAGAAAAGAAAGACCTAACCTAAGACACCTAACTCACTTTCATTGGAACGGTTGTATTTAGCACATTCAATAAGCTCTTTAAACCCTTAAGTTCTTCCTAGTAGACAAGTGTTGTCTTGTCAGGGTTTGTAGAATATATGCCCACAAAATCTCCGAATACGAAAAAAAAATAGAAAAAAATAGAAAATCTTTTTAAAATTTTCAAACATACTTAAATATACCCAAAAGAAATAATGTACACACTTGATCAACACATCACCCTTACAAGCCAAATATGAGATCATGCACAACCACAATGTACATATCAAGGCTCCTACTCCACAAGTTTGACACCTATACACCAACTTTTTGCGCCATAGACCATCAAACATCCTAGTGTATGGTGTGAAACTATACCATCACTTTAGGAGTTAAACTTACCATGGTTTGACTCAATCCCACTTAACTACTTTATTGATTTATTGACTTGGAAATCAATCTTTCTCAATAGCAGTATTGTCTTAAAGGGTAGCATCCAATAGCATGTGCCTTAAAGGATTACCTGTCATTCTCGATTTTATAACTTTTTATTTTGATTTTTTCTCCTTTTTTTCTATTTTTTCAACTTTTTTTTGGTACATAAAAGGACAAGTTGAAAAATCGAACCATGAATGCCTAAAACCTTATGATAATAGTAATATATAAATAAGGGTTGAACTCAACATTATAACAGAATAACGACGTTAGAATTGGGGTAAGAAATGATACACTTTGAACGAAGGTCTATCATGTACGCAATGCTTATATACAACCCAATACTAAGTCACAGGGAGTCAAAGTCAATCAAGGTAGTACAACTCACACAAAAATAAAAAAATCTTTTTGGTTTTTTTTTTCCAAATAATTTTCTTTTTTTTTTTCCTTTCAAAAATTTGGAAGCATGCCTTCCCCTTCCCTACACGAAGATCACACAATATCCACTTGTGGGAAAAGGAACATATGAACACAAAATAAAAGAAAAGAGAAAAATGAAAAACATAATGTACGTGATATATAAGGGATAAAACAATAATATCATGTTAGATGTAGAATTACCCCTAAGTTATCGCCTCCTAAAATCTGCTTAGACAGAGGCACATAAAGCATCAACCACTCCATAGCAAGCCAAACACAACTACGTACTCAAATCATAACCCATTAATGAATATAGTAGCTTATCAAATTTGCAAGAAAAATTCTCAATAACAACAAAAATTAGAAAGTTGAAGACAGAAAGAGTACATCCAAATGATCAATGTAGCACAATTAAGGGTGCAAACTAACTTATCAAATTATTGAGCCCAATCATGAAATAGATAGACATACTCACAATAAGCCAACAAATTGGTCATCGGCCTAGCAACTTGATCGTCATCGGCCAAGCAACTTGATCATCAGGAACAAGTTGTCTAGGCACATCAATGGGTCATAAGTCCATACGTATCTTGATCGTGACATGCCCAAGAGTCTGGCCCAAATCAGCAGTCATAGGTACAAAAGTCTCAAGACTCTATAAATTCAGACTTGGATGACTCAAAGAGATAGTCAGTTATGCCATGGTCTATAACGCCCCAAATCTATAATTACTTAATTAGTTTAATTTGATTATTTAATAACATGGTTATAGCAGAAGTTTCATTGACCGAACGTATAATCACCGTCCTAATTCGGATAAGGCTATATAACAACTACCTATCCTTGACTGAAGCACATTCACATTTGCAATAAGTTGAAAGCACGCAAGACATTTTCAAACTACAATTTAAGCTCAACATAATTAGAACATAACTAGATTGAGATCTCCTAATACTCATAGGCATACTTATTCAAAATACAACTCACAGGACCTTGCAGCTCTATCAAGTCTTCACGCGATGCAAAAATCCACTGTGAGCATCTAATGGCGTCACATTGCAAAACTCACAAGCCCTTCTTCTACGTCTTACTTATTTTGGCTTGTTAGGGATAGGTATGACCACTTATTTCTCACCAAAAATAGAAAACACAAATATTTTTCAAAAAAATGAGTCGAACACCCATATGTTTATCCCCATACGATGAAATGAATTTTCAGAACAAATTACTTGGGCATCCATTGTCTCAATTTATTTGACTTCAAAAACAGGAGAGAACAACAACTCTCAGTGTGTGTCTCACTTGCATGAGGTATGGGAAGATCCAAATGTAAGCGCCCTTACCTATACAGCTATTATATGCATGAAGATGATTCTAATAGACCCATAAAAAAATTTGACAAAACATTTTAAAGTTCAAAATCTTTGATAGAAAAGGAAGCAAAATTGGCAAAATTAACAACCTGTAATAATAAATAAATAATGGAGATAAGTTCGGCATATAACGAACAACGCTAAGTTATAAAGTAACAAGTCAAAATATGAACAGAAGTACTACTAGTTCGAAAACAAAAGAGGGTGTAATTATAAGCAAAAGTGTTACCGATTATATCTGAGAGTGGAACCCAAATTGATGAGTTCATAAATGTAATGTAATCATCGAATATGTGCACACATCCCAGATCAATTGGGCAGCCTGGACTGAAGCCACAAGGGAGAACAGATGAGCTTAAGCGCTGATAATTGATAACTAATAGGTCAACTTGATTATATGGCAAAACAATACTAGAATATGATTCACTAAATACTTCTATATTATGAGAATTTGGTATTTATAAAAGAAAAACATGTCTATATTTGAAAGGTACAAGCAGTAAATGTACATAGAGTTTTACAATCTCTCCTTTTTTTATAAAATAGTTTACGGTATGATGATGATGGAAATAACCTTGTTCTTGTTCCAAATATAAATATTCTTATGGTTAGTGAAGTCTCAAATATTTTTTTTTGTTAATTATAACCTTACTTTTAATTACCAGCGCACCCACCTTATTATGATTAATAACATTGGTGCTATTGTTGTTATCAAACGTACTAATATTATTGTCTTTCTAATATTAATACTTTTATTACTATTATTATAACTATTAGGGTTATTATTATTACTTTTATTAATGATATTGATGTGATTATTACTACTATGGGTCTTAATATTGTTATCTTTATTGTTATTAATAGTAATTTTATTATCATTATAAATTTTATTTCTATTTTTGTTATGGTAATTATGAGGAGAAACATTATTGTTGGTTTCAGTGCATCATCCATGAAGAGGTTTGAGTTAATCGAGTTTAGTTTGCAATCCCAAGCTTATTTTCGATGTCAAGCACATGCTTTCGGCCCCTAACCTTTAAAGCCTCAAATAGAGATTGGTTTTTATTTATTTGAGGTTCCAAGGGAATACATCATTTTTAGCTCAAGTGAACATAACTCAACTTCTAGTTGTGTCCTTGGGTATAATACTTATGTCTAAAATCATTTTAACGCTAATTGTATTCCATAATCTTCACCACTTGATTAAATTGCACATCAAAGTCACTATTGCTCTAAAATCTTGAGTCTCTCTTGATTACACATTAAGCATCAGTTCACCATTTATGCAAAGATGGCTCCCAAAATTCTAATTCACCATCACGTGATATTTTATTATTGTTGTAAGGTCTACCTTAGAAGATTCATATCTTTCACCCTTGACCTCAGATTGAAACTTAAAACCCCAATATGAAAAACTTAAGAACTCTCGCAACACTTTCATTCATAGTGCGAATCACAACCACTGCAACACGGCCTCCAGAATTGCACTTTAGCAAAACCGTTCACATCTCCAATGTATTTTGCGCAATTTTGGTAAATTAGCTATAACTTTGTCAAGAAAATTTAGAATTAAGTGATTCTAGAGGCAATTGAAAGACAAAAATCATGATTTTTCAATCCACTGATAAGTACTAGTTTCATTTTATAGTAGCCACTATTTTTGGGTCTGCCTCAACCTCAAGCTCCCCAAATTAGCTCTTAATTTATATTGAATTATTTGATTTCCAAAAATCCCCTAAACAATGGTTTTTTCCCTCATTCCTCTGTGTTCAAGCTCAACACCACCTCAACCCTCCAATGGCAACCAACCAACCCTCCCACACACAAAACCACTCCTTTCATTCACAACATACGCATAATTCCTTACAATTCACCAAAACCAAATGTTATGAGTATAATTTCACTAACCAAATGCTGGAGGTAGCAATGGCCAGCGGCGATGCACAGGTGGCTGGCACGGTGCCTAATAGGGGATGGTTGAGGAGGGGGTAGTGTGGGAAGCAAACTGTTCGTGCCAAAAATGCGTTATTTTTACGGTACTTTTACACATGTTTTATGCTCGTAATAATTATTTTTTTCAAGTTTTTATTTGATTTTATTTTATTTTGTAGGTTTTGAAAGAAATAACAATAATTATGGAAAAATGCTAGAAAAATGTCGGCAATGGAGAACTGGGTCAAATTGACTTAAATCCGACCCAAACCTTTAGCCCGTTAGTTTAGCCCATGATGGAAAAAAAAGCCTAAAAACCATCCCTCCCAGCCTCACGTGCAAGGCACTTGGTCCTTGATTTTTTTTCCCCAGCGTGTCGTGCATGTGACCCCCAAATTAACCCCCCTTAAACCTTCTCTCCCCTTCTTCTCGGCTTCAACCCAGAGAAGCACCAAAACCCAGCTGTAACGCCCCCAACCCAAAAGCCAGGAGTGTTACCATTTTGTTCTTAAATCTTGGGACAAAACGGACAGAGTTTCCCCTAAAAATTGACCATTTCCCTAGGCTTACAGTCTTACAATTACTTCCCTGCACTGAAAATAACAGTAAAACTAACTCAACGGCCACCCGCCGGAGTTCACAGCTCTACGGGCTACCCACCCGGAGCACCACAACCAATGCCGGGACGGCAAGAGAGAGGTTGGCGAGGCGCCGTGGCGACCGGCCGTCCCACACCCCGCCAATCCGACCCCAAAGTATAGAAAAAAGATAGAGGAGGAAGGATCGGGGAAGCAGAGCAACGCGAAGGGGGGGTTCCTCGACCCCCTTGCCGGCGATTCACACGCACGCACACCGGTGGGGACCGAGGGAGGCACCGGTGAGGCCACCGCCGACCGGCCGACGCACACCCGACGGTCCCCCACCTCGGTCGGCGCCAAACTAGGCCGGAGAGAGAGACAAACAGACGCGAGAAGGGAGAAGGAGGTCGTGAGCTAGGGTTCGGGGACCTGGCCTTGCACGACCGCCACCAGAACGGCCGCCCTCGCCGGACGCCGACGAGCAGAGTAGGCAGAGGAAGTGAGAGGCAGCGGCACAGCACAGGGGAATCAAACCCACACCGAATCAACCCGAATCAAACCCTAAAACGGATCATTTAGCTTGGATTCGAGGTGGATTTCCTCTCCCTCTTGTTTATCGTTAAATTTAATGCAAATTTATCGTCTATAGTTTGCCCGAACCTAATCTTCTTTCTATTTACATTGAAGTCAGGCCTCGCTTTTCAATTCATTAAAATTTTTAATTCAGTAATTATAGCCGAAAATCCAATTCCATGGTATAATATATATATATATATATATATATATATATATATATATCAATATATGTAATATGGGAGAAAAGGATGGAAAAGAAATAAAATAATAATAATAATAATAATAATTTTAAGGGGCCGAAGCCCCTTCTGTTTTTGGGGGGAGAAAAAAAAAGAAAAGAAAAAAAGGAAGAGGAGGAGAAGCAGAGGCGTCGAGAGGGGGTTTCAGGGGAGCCCAGCCGCGACCTCAAGCCGGCGGCGCGCCGGGACGGCAAGAGGGAGGTCGGCGAGGCGCCGCGGCGATCGATGAGGCGCCGCGGCTACCGGCCGTCCCACAACCCGCCAACCCGACCCCAAAGTATCGAAAAAAGATAGAGGAGGAAGGATCGGGAAAGCAGAGCAACGCGAAGGGGGGGTTCCTCGACCCCCTTGCCGGTGATTCACACGCACGCACACCGGTGGGGACCGAGGGAGGCACCGGTGAGGCCACCGCCGACCGGCCAACGCACACCCGACGGTCCCCTACCTCGGTCGGCGCCAAACTGGTCCGGAGAGAGACAGACAGACAGACGCGAGAAGGGAGAAGGAGGTCGTGGGCTAGGGTTCGGGGACCCGACCTTGTACGACCGCCACCAGAACGGCCGCCCTCGCCGGACGCCGACGAGCAGAGTAGGCAGAGGAAGTGAGAGGCAGCGGCACAGCACAGGGGAATCAAACCCACACCGAATCAACCCGAATCAAACCCTAAAACGGGTCATTTAGCTTGGATTCGAGGTGGATTTCCTCTCCCTCTTGTTTATCGTTAAATTTAATGCAAATTTATCGTCTATAGTTTGGCCAAATGCAAATTTATCGTATATAGTTTGCCCAGGTTGAATTGGAATTGATATTTAGTGATTTGAGGAAACCGTGGCGTGAACCGAACGATACCTGAATAAAGTTATCGATTATATGAAATTTATGCAAGTTTTATCAAATATATACATGGATGAATTATCGATGTTAAGAAATTTATTGATTATGTGGGAACATTGATTTTGTAGCATTTAACGATTATATATATGTTCGTTTATCGATTAAGTTCATCGAATATATACTGTTTATAAAGTTTATCGATTTTATGAACATCTTGATTATACATAGTTATCGATTATATTAAGTCTATCGCTTTTATATGTTTATCGATCATATGCAGCGTATCACCTATGTAGTTTATCAATGACATAGTTCATTAATTTTATGAAAAACTTATCGACTATAAAGTTCATCGACTATATAGTCCATCGATGATAGAATATAAAGTTTATCAATTTATTGGTAATCCAGCAATTATATGAAGTGTACTGAGTATATTTATATAGCTTGTCGATTATATAAAGTTTGTCAATCGTATGTAGTTTGTTGATTATGGTAAAAGTGCATAAATGCTTATGTACATGATTTCTAAGCGTTCCTAATATTTTATTTTGATAATTGTATATAGTTTATTAATTATAGTCAACGTTCATAAATGCCTATTTACATGATTGCTCAGCATTTCTAATGTTGTATTTTGTCGATGGTATATAGTTTATCGATTATAGTCAAGGTCCTTCCTAATTGTTTTATCAGTCGCATGTTTCCATCGACAAGTCACTGGTAACGAAATAACCTTAAACCATCGGATTGATCAATTGAGTGAGTCAGGCGACCAGTAAATAGGTCGAGGGATAAGGGATCTTTAAAGGTTATTTGCATTCTTAGCTTAACCAACCCAGTACCTCCCTTAAATGCTTAGAATCAACGTATATATGTTTAGGTTCGAATATGTTAAGTTTATCGATTATATATAATGTTCATCGCTATTAATTATATAACGCTCACTGATTATGCATGAGATTATATTATATGCATGATTATATTATCGATTATATAGAATTTAACAAGTAGACGATGTTTCGTGTTTACATAACGATTATCGATTGCATGAAAATCTCGATGATACGTAGTTCTTGGTTACATGAAGTCTATAGACATTTTAGGTTGATGATATGAAGTCCCCTAATTATATAATAGACATGAAACCCTTACCAATAGATCTTGATCCATAAGGTGAATTCATGGATTATATGATAGACATTTTAGGTGGAAAATAGTTTCACCTTAAATTGGAGCAGAAGTGAGGCCGCATCGGTCGCTTCAAGCTATCAACAAACAATGTACAGTACAGGAGAGAGATTTTCCAGAACCAGGGACGTACATTGCCTATGTTCTTCAAAAACTCTATGTTCTTCAAAAACTCACAGTATTATCAGCAATGAAAAATCAAAACAAGAATCATTTAATGAATCAAGTTCTCAATGTTTTGTCACATAAACAAGTGGCCCCGCCAATTATCATCAGGGCTTATGCCCATCAAGTAGCAAGGCTTATGCTGACCAATACACCCGTGTGCGGCGTCAGGGCTTATGCCTATTAGTTATCAAGGCTTATGCCGACCCATATACCCGCGTGCGGTGTCAACTCAGGCTTCTCGATCGGGCTGGGGGGTGTGAGCACCTAAAGTACGATCGTTTCAAGATGTACATCAACCAAGGGGTTCACTTTCAGATAAGAATCAACAAATCAATTTTACTTATACATTCTCTCTCTCCTGTTTGCAAAACAAAATATTTTGAAATACGGGCGCTCAACCATTTAACCTCCAAGTTTGTTTTACTGCATAGGGATGTACGTCTGAGTTTCGAAGACAAAGCTCATTTTTTCATTCTTCTGCCAGTAGGCAGGGAATGCAAAGTTCAATATTTTATTTCTCTGTCAGAAGGCAGAGACAAAGCTCAGTTTTTCATTTCTCTGCCAGTAAGGAGAGGATTCAAAGTTCAAGTAGGCATAACTTGAAGTTACATGTTTTATAACTCTGTTGATATGCAGTAAAGTCAAGAGAAACATGGTCAAAGGAGACTCCCAATTCCTATGATAGCTTACGAAATGATATACGTTAAGTAAACAAGCATGTGAGGTTCAAATGTCATTTTGCTTCATTTTAATAGTTACCAATCACATGACATAGTTATATGCTTCATTTTATGGTCATCGTTCTATGTTTTCTTACCTTTCTTACAGAAATCTATTCATGCATATGATCAGCTACTGTGTAGTATAGTAAGGATTGTATCGCAGAGGAACATGACGGTTGTTTTTAGTGGCATTGCTAACTTTATATAGCTTCCTACCTGACGGCATCTTTAACGACATTGTAACGACCGTGTACAACTTACATTATATGAACTAACACCAGCTTCGCTAATGTATTAAGCATCACGTATAAGATTTTAGCGATAGGAGAGCTTTTCAAAGTCGAGCAATTATGAACGACGGTCGTAAGTTATTATTGAAATGAAAATATTCTTTTAGGGGAGGGGGTTATCAACTGTATGCTTTTCGCTCACTCCATATGTCATTGTTGCCCTCCAGGTTCCTGAAGTAAGCCGAAATGAAGTCATTGCAACCCTAGACGTAAAGTGTTGTGCTTGTACGTGAGTTGCAAAGTGTATAATAATGTAATAATTGTAAGTTAAGTTCTTGTGTGTTTGGTTTGCATATCATTTAGAGTCGCTCTGTATGGCCGTATGAGCCACCATCTGAGTTGTCAGGGCTGTAACCTTTGTTGTTCAATTGTTTAAATACTGTACTGCATTGGTTGTGGTGCTCCGGGTGGGTAGCCCGTAGAGCTGTGAACTCCGGCGGGTGGTCGTTGAGTTAATTTTACTGTTATTTTCAGTGCAGGGAAGTAATTGTAAGGCTGTAAGCCTAGGAAAATGGTCAATTTTTAGGGGAAACTCTGTCCGTTTTGTCCCAAGATTTAAGAACAAAATGGTAACACTCCTGGCTTTAGGGTTGGGGGCGTTACACCAGCCCTGAAACCCGATACCCCACAGATCTTTGTCTGCCTTCATCTCATCTCCTCTCTCTCTCTCTCTCTCTCTCTCTCTCTCTCTTCGATTTTATACATCTCTCTTCAATCAACGCCAGCACACCACTATCTCCTTCATCCTCATCTACCCTGTAATTCACGCAACAAGCGCCAGCATAGCACCATCTCCTCTGCCCACGCGTCTCAAGATGAACGGTGAAGATTGGAAGAGCTTGGGTATAAATTGAAGAGGCTAGGTCCAGAAGAAGAGGTTAGACAATCTTTAGGTTTTAATTAGTTTAATTTTTTGCAATTTTCTCTCGAAATTCAGATGCAATTTTTCAATTTTCAGGGTTAGGGTTTGATGTTAGGTAGGTTCTGCGTTTCGAAATCAGGTAATTATGCTTTACTTTCACATTTCTTGGTTGTAATTCATGAGATTGGGTTGTTCTGTTTGTAAGAATTGGACAAGTTTGGTTGAATTTTAGTCACGCCCCTCTCCCCTGTTGTGTTCTGGTTGAGCGTGGCCATGGCATTTCCACCATTAACGATGAGGGGTGAAGATATGTTCTGGTCTGGTTAGCAGTGGGCTTTTATTATTCATATCCTCTGTGTCGAGTTCTGAGTTGTTCGCATCCCCTGTTCGGTTCGCTCTCGGTCTCTCTAGCTTCTCTCTCGATTGTTCAAATTATTGCTGGCAATAGTTTAGTTCAATCTGGGCTTGGCAATTATGATTAGAATCTTTGATATGTTTTGTTTGGTCGAATAATGATGTTTGTTTGATGCATTTTATTTGCTCTGGTCTTGGTTTGGCTGATAAACATTGGTTTGATTGTATGGATAAAATATGATGGCTTTGTGATGATTTGTTCGAATATTGGTGTGGCTGCTGGGATGTTTAATGCTTCAGTTTGAATGGTTAATTTGAATGGTGCTAACTGAATTAGCCCCTTTGAATGCTTGATTGATTGGTGATGTTAAATGTTCTAATTTTGGATAGTTATTGAAGGACAAGGTTGCTTGATTTAAGGTGTTGGTTGAAGGATGATTTCAGATTCTAGGTTTATAGGGCTTTATAGGATGAATATAGTAGACTCATTTATAGGGCTTTGTTTAATTGCCTAGGTTTAGTTCATTTAGGTTGCTCATGTTTAGCTGAATGTTTAGTCGAATGCTTAGCAAAATGTTCAATTTAATTAAGGCACTAATTCTCTTTGAAAGGTTTAATTTGGTCTAGTGTAGATTAACTAGTTACTTCACCCTTTTCTGTGACCATAATCTTGACCATTGTCCCTGAGGAAACGACCCTCAAGTACTATAGCGAAAATTGTACGCTTGCGGCTTTAAGTTTACACTCGAAATATTTCAACAAGTCTTTGGCACCGTTGCCGGGAACGACGACATAAGATTAGGTCATATTTTCATTTTCTTACCTACTTTCTTTTTAGGTGCATATGTTTTACCTTATTTTGTTTATTTCATTATCAATTATGACTTAGTTTAGTTATTTTTTGATATTCAAAATAATTCAAAAAAATATATAGAAAAGCCTAAAATCCAAAAAAAGAGAAAAACTTGAAAATCATTAAAAATTAGAAAAGCTTAAAAATTGAAAAAAAAAAATTGAAAAACTTGAAAACCACAAAAAAAAATTTGATTTTTTTTTTGAAAACCTCAAAAACAAAGTGGCAAGCTTATGTACTTTTTCTTTCTCTTAGTTTTGTTCTTATTAGTTACTTATGCTTCAACTTACTTTGTTTATTTGTTATTAGTTGGGATTTATTTAGTTCATGTCTTGAAAAAAAATCCAAAAAAAGAAAAAATATAGAAAAACTTGAAGACCCCCAAAAATTGAAAAAACTTTAAAAACTTTGAAACTTCAAATGCTGGTTTTCCATTTCCTACAATATGAGCCTTTTTGGAGTTATCTTTCAAGGCTTAATGAATATCATGCTCAACTGAATCACGATTTTGAAAAATGAAAAATTTGTGAGGTCATTGCTGTGGGTGTAAATGCTGAATTTTGGAGTCATATTGAGTCTATTTATTCTGGTGGTGTCCTAGGATTACTAACCAAAAAATAAAATGAGGTTTGGGATTTCTTTGAAAAACTAGCTCGGGAAACCTATGCGTTTGAACAAGCTAACGATACTTTTCAACACCCAACTCATGGCGCGTCAGTTGTTCCTGCAAATCCTTCCCATCAGGACTACTTTATAGGTTCATATGACTCGTCTTACTATTATATGCCTCTTGTTTTATGCAATTATTGTGAATCTTCTGATCATGATGCTCATGCTTGTTCTTTTTGTGCTTATGTTAATGCTACGTGTGCAAGTTTTGAAAAAAATATTAATGAAATGACTGATCAAATGATAGAGACCATGAAAATGAGAATTGCTATATGTTCTTAATGTTTTAATCAAAATAAGGAGACTTATAGTGAGCCTGATTCTATTTTAGAATCTCCTAAACTTGAGAGTAGTCTTTGTGATGATTTCGAACCCTCTTATTCTGCTAGGCCTGACTTGACTATAGATATATATTTGCCTAGTCTAGATCAAGAGTGTGACTTTCTTATATCTCTATCACCTGACCTTGCAGCATGGACGAGCTCACCTAAGGGCATCACTGATGATGTCCTAGTTTCTGCCGACCCACCCACCACTCCGAACGACTTTTGTGAGTTTGATGTGGGTGAACAATCTGATACTGTTAGTGAGTTAGATATAAGCATCGCACCTGAAGTTGAGCCCGATGATTTAGATGATTTGAATGATATTTCACAGGAGTTATGTGATGAGGTAACTGAACCCACTATTTTGGACTTTGATAATGATATTCTTTATGCAAAATATGAATATTTTTCATGTCGATTTGATGTTACTAAAGGTCTTGATGTGGGTTTTTACATTGAATATGAATCATTCTCTTCTAATTCCGTCATTCCAGACCTTCTATTTAAATTAGATGATAATATTCTGTCTGTAGAATATGAATCTTTTTCTTGTGAATTTGATATCCATGGAACTTCTGATGATGATTTTTGTGCTAATTATGAGTCCTTCTCTTTTGACTCCATTCAAACTGACTTCCTTTTTTAATATTGCAAGTCTGAATTTGTTGAGTTTGAGATTATTGCCACTAAGAATTTTGCTTTAGACAAGACTCGTATGCAAATGGGACTTAACAGACTTGTGAACCTTGCGCCAACTCTTTTGCCTAGATTGTTCGTTCATGCAGATATATTTTCTAGGCCAATGACCTCAATACTGACTTATTTTGAGTATGTTCATTTTCTTTCTGATTGCGTCCAACTGTTCGATAAGTTGAAGTGGGCCCTCACCTATGTTTTTTTGGCTAAGTGGCTCCAACTCACTGCTTTTCACTAGTTCTATGTGATTGAGAGTTGGGCTTCTTTGTTTGATAAGTTGTTACGTGCTTTAACGAGTTTTGATTTGAGTTGCACTTTTCAGCTTAATATGGATTGGCTGATGCTCCATAAGTCTCGTGTTGCATCATCTTCGTGAGGCATAGTTTGGGTACAACCTATATCCAACCTGGTACGATCGTTGCACCCTCCCTTCTTCTCTTTTTAATTTCATTTCTGTTCTTTCTTTTTTGTACTTAGTTGTGGATATGTAGGACTGTGAATTGTGATGGGTGATCGCTCTTGAGGAGCAATTTGGAATTTGTTGATCCTTGTAGGCTATGATTACCCTTGGTTGTGTTATTGATTTTTTGGATATTTGTTAGTTGCGAATATCTAGGATTTTCTTTGTGTGTGTTCTAGTTTTCTTGTTTGATTTCCTTGAATTTGTGCTTTGTTCCCTTTGGTTTGGTGTCTTGTTTCTTTAGCTTAGTAAGTTTTGGTTTTCCTTTGAATTTGTTTCGTTTAATAGTTTCTTTTTGTTTCTTTTTGGTGTTTTAGTGTTTTTGTTTTTGCTTTGTATTTAGCTTTCCTTTTGATTTAGGTTGGTGTTTAGTAAGTCCTTGGTATGGTTTTCTTTTTCTTTTGGGTGATTATGTTTGCTGTGGTCTTGATTGGTTTTGTTTTCTTTTAGGTTTTGGTGTTTATTTTTCTTTATTTAGTTATTTTGCTTGTTGATTTTTGTGTTTGGGTTTTATTTTGTTTTGTTTTGGTTTCGATTTTTGTCATTTAGTGGTTTTGTTTGTTTTAGAGTTACTGTTGTTTTTACTTTTCTTTTGAGATTTCGATTTTGGAATTTTTATGCTGTTTTTGATTTTGTTTGTGATTTGTATTGGTGTCCTAGTTTGTATATATTTGTGGTTTAATGTGGTTTTATGATTGTATAGCTTATCTGATTGCTTTTTAGCGCCTTAGTTCCTACAATGAGGACAATGTGAAGTTTTGGTGTGGGGGTGAGGTACCCATTTTTGAAAAAAATGTTGAAAAATCCAAAAATAATTTTGCTTTTGCTTTGGGGAACGTTTGTACTATGCCTGATTAGCTTGAATCCCGTGTGCTTTGGTTATTAGCTTGTATATAAGTAGGATGTGCATGATAAGTCTTCAACCTCACTGTGACATTCTAAGCCCTAATTCTAACTCCAGTTGTTCATTATAGATTGTGTAATCCAATCCTTGTTTATTCCTTCATCACTATCTTCAGGTCTTAGGCTTCCATGAATGATTATCTCATTAGCTTGTGACACAATTACTTTGGAAAAAAATTTAAAAAATGTATTATGAATAAAGAAGAGAAAATAGAAAAAAAAAAAAGAAAAAGAGATGAAATAAAATTTGGAATTACAAGCATCCCTTTGAGGCATGTGTAACTGGGCGTTCCCCTTTGAGACACGTATTAATAGGTGTTACCTTTTGAGGTAATATTGCTACTCAAAAAGCTTAATTCCAGTGTTAGTATGATCATAATGTAGTTGTGTCAGTCAAGTGTGATTGAGTCTAATTCTGGTAAATCTAAGCCCTGTGAAGATGATACAATTGTACGCGAGCACAGTGATGGATTCAGAATCTTGATGTTCAATGGGGTGAAAAATTAGTGCTCATATGTCATTTATGGGGTAGAGGGCTTTAAAGCACATTCTGTATATATGTAGGTCAATAACTTGGTTATATGAGTGATTTAGTTGATTAGAACGTGTACATATCTTCTCCTAATTCGGAACATATTAGCTCTGAGAAAAAAACAAAAAAGGTTTTCTTTTATTTTTGAAATAATTTTTGTGGTTTGTTCACATGAAATTCCTCACGAGACCTCACTCGTCCACTTGGGAGGCCGAGGGGTTTAAAGGGCTTGTTGCATGCGCTAAATGCAACCGTGATTCTTACAACAGTGAGTTATGACTTTCTTTTTCTTATTTTCTATTTTCTTTTAGTTAGTTTAGTTATTTTACTCGAGAATGAACAAAATCCTGGTGCGGGGGTATTTGTTCAAGCTAAAAATGAGTTATTTTTACAGTACTTTTACGCCTGTTTTATGCTCGTAATAATTATTATTTTCATATTTTTATTTGATTTTATTTTGTTTTGTAGGTTTTCACAAAAAACGAATAATTATGAAAAAATGTTGAAAAAATGCCGGGAATGGAGAAGTGGGTCAAATTGACTTAAATCCGACCCAAACCTGTAGCTCGTTAGTTTAGCCCATGATGGAAAAAAATAAAATAAATAAGCCTAAAAACCGTCCCTCCCAGCCTGACGTGCAAGGCGCGTGATCCTTGCTTTTTTTTCCACAAGCGTGCCGTGCACGAGGCCCCAAAATTAAGCCCCCTTAAACCTTCTCTCTCCTTCTTCTCGACTTCAACCCAGAGAAGCCCCAAAACCTAGCCCTAAAACCCGACACCCCCTACATCTTCGTCTGCCTTCATCTCATCTTCTCTCTCTCTCTCTTCGATTTTATGTATCTCTGTTCAACCAACGCCAGCAAACCACCGCCTCCTTCATCCTCATCTACTCCGCAATTCAGGCAACAAGCGCCAGCATAGCACCATCTCCTTTGCCCACGCGTCTTAAGATGAACGGTGAAGATTGGAAAAGCTTGGGTATAAATTGAAGAGGCTAGGTCCAAAAGAAGAGGTTAGACAATCTTTAGGTTTTAATTAGTTTAACTTTTACAATTTTCTCTCAAAATTCAGATGCAATTTTTCGATTTTAAGGGTTAGGGTTTGATGTTAGGTAGGTTTTGGGTTTCGAAATCATGTAATTGCGCTTTCATTTCACGTTTCTTAGTTGTAATTCCTGAGATTGGGTTGTTCTGTTTGTAAGAATTGGACAAGTTTGGTTGAATTTTGGTCACGTCCCTCTCCCCTATTGTGTTCTGGTTTAGCGTGGCCATGGCATTTCCACCACTAACGGTGAGGGGTGAAGATATGTTCTGGTCTGGTTAGCGGTGGGCTTTTCTCATTCATCTCCTCTGTGCCGAGTTCTGAGTTGTTTGCATCCCCTGTTCAGTTTGCTCTCGGTCTCGCTAGCTTCTCTCTCGATTGTTCAAATTATTGCTAACAATAGTTTAGTTCAATCTGGGCTTGGTGATTATGATTAGAATCTTTGATCTGTTTTGTTTGGTCGAATGATGATGTTTGTTTGATGCATTTTATTTGCTCTGGTCTTGGTTTGGCTGATAAACATTGGTTTGATTGTATGGATAGAATATGATGGCTTTGTGATGATTTGTTCGAATATTGGTGTGGCTGCTGGGATGTTTAATGCTTCGGTTTGAATGGTTAATTTGAATGGTTTGAATGGTGCTGACTAAATTAGCCCATTTGAATGCCTGATTGATTGTGATGTTAAATGTTCCAGTTTTGGATAGTTATTAAAGGACAAGGTTGCTTGATTTAAGGTGTTGGATGGAGGATGATTTCAGATTCTAGGTTTTAGCTTTCGTAGAATAATGATGAATATAGTAGACTCATTTATAGGGTTTTGCTTAATTGCCTAGGTTTAGTTCATTTAGGTTGCTTATGTTTAGCTGAATGTTTAGTCGAATCCTTAGCAAAATGTTCAGATAAATTAAGGAACTAATTCTTTTTGAAAGGTTTAATTTGGTCTAGTGTAGATTAACTAGTTAATTAACCCTTTTCTGTGACCATAATCTTGACCATTGTCCATGAGGAAACGGCCCTCAAGTACTACAACGAATGCTGTAAGCTTGCGGCTTTTAGTTACACTCGAAATATTTCAACAAGTTTTTGGTGCCGTTACCGGGGACAACGGCATAAGATTATGTCATATTTTCATTTTTTTAGCTACTTTCTTTTTAGTTGCATATGTTTTACCTTATTTTGTTTATTTCATTATCAATTATGACTTAGTTTAGTTCTTTCTTGATATTCAAAATAATTCAAAAAAATATTTAGAAAAGCCTAAAATCCAAAAAAAAATAGAAAAACTTGAAAATCACTAAAAATCAGAAAAGCTTAAAAATTGAAAAAACAAATTTGAAAAACTTGAAAACTACAAAAAAAATTGAAATTTTTTTTAAAAACCTCAAAAACAAAGTGGCAAGTTTATGTACTTTTTCTTTCTCTTAGTTTCATTCTTACTAGTTGCTTATGCTTCGACTTACTTTGTTTATTTATTATTATTTGTGATTTATTTAGTTCATTTCTTGAAAAAAATCCAAAAAAAACCCAAAAAAAATTTAGAAAAATTAGAAAAGCCCTAAAAATTGAAAAAACTTTAAAAACTTTAAAACTTCAAATGCCAATTTTCCATTTCCTGCAATATGAGCATGAACCTTTTTTTGAGTTATCTTTTAAGACTTAATGAATATCGTACTCAACTTAATCACAGTTTTGAAAAATGGAAATTTTGTGAGGTCGTTGTTGTGGGTTTAAATGCTAAATCGCGGAATCATATTGAGTCTATTTACTCTGGTGCTGTCCTAGGATTATTATCTAAAACTCAAAATGAGGTTTGGAATTTCTTTGAAAAACTAGCTTGGAAAACTATGCGTTTGAACAAGCTAACGACACTTTTCGATACCCAACTCATGGCGAGTCAATTGTTCTTGCTAATCCTTCCCATTAGGACTACTTTATAGGTTCAGATGACCCATCTTACTATTATATGTATCATGTTTTATGCGATTATTGTGAATCTTCTGATCATGATGCTCACACTTGTCCTTTTCATGCTTATGTTGATGCTACATGTGCAAGTTTTGAAAAGAAGATTAATGAAATGACTTATCAAATGATATAGACCAAGAAAACGAGAATCCTGTATGTTCACAATGATTTAATCAAAATAGGGAGACTTGTAGTGAGCCCGATTCTAGCTTAGAATCTCCTAAACCTGACCCACCCAGCACTCTGAACGACTTTTGTGAGTATGATGTGGGTGAACAATCTGATACTATTAGTGAGTCAGATATAAGCATCGCACCTGAAGTTGAGCTTGATGATTTGGATGATTCAAATGATATTTCACAGGAGTTATGTGATGAGGCAACTAAGAGCACTATTTTGGACTTTGATAATGATATTATTTTGACTCCATCCAAAATGACTTTCTTTTTGAATATTGCAAGTCTAAATTTGTTGAGTTTGAGATTATTGCCACTAATAATTTTTCTTTAGACCAGACTTGTCCGCAAATGGGACTTAACAGACTTGTGAACCTTGCACCCACTCTTTTGTCAAGATTGTTCGTTCATGCAGATATATTTTCTAGGCCAATGACCTCAATACTGGCTTATTCTGATTATGTTCATTTTCTTTCTAATTGCGCCCAACTGTTCGATAAGTTGAACCGGGCCCTCACCTATGCTTTGTTGGCTAAGTGGCTCCAACTCACTGCTTTTCACTGTTTCTATGTGATTGAGAGTTGGGCTTTTTTGTTTGATAAGTTGTTATGTGCTTTAACGAGTTTTGATTTGAGTTGCACTTTTCAGCATAATATGGACTGGCTGATACTCCACAAGTCTCATGTTGCATCATCTTTGTGAGGCATAGTTTGGGTACAACCTGTATCCAACCTGGTATGGTCGTTGCGCCCTCCATTCTTCTCTTTTCCATTTCATTTCTGTTCTTTCTTTTTTGTACTTAGTTGTGGATATGTAAGACTGTGAATTGTGATGGATGATTGCTATTGAGGAGAAATTTGGGATTTGTTGAGCCATGTGGGCTATGATCACCCTTGGTTGTGTTATTGATTTTGTGGATATTTGTTAACTGTGAATATCTAGGATTGCCTTTGTGTGTGTTCTAGTTTTGTTGTTTGGTTTCCTTGAATTTGTGTTTTGTTCCCTTTGGTTTGGTGTCTTGTTTCTTTAGCTTAGTAAGTTTTGGTTTTCCTTTGAATTTGTTTTGTTTAATAGTTTCTTTTTGTTTCTTTTTGGTGTTTTAGTGTTTTTGTTTTTGCTTTGTATTTAGCTTTTCTTTTGATTTAGGTTGGTGTTTAGAAAGTCCTTGGTATGGTTTCCATTTTATTTTGGGTGATTATATTTTTGTGGTCTTGATTGGTTTTGTTTTCTTTTAGGTTTTGGTGTTTATTTTTCTTTATTTTGTTATTTTGCTTGTTGATTTTTGTGTTTGGGTTTTATTTTGTTTTGTTTTGGTTTCGATTTTTGTCATTTAGTGGTTTGGTTTGTTTTAGAGTTACTGTTGTTTTTGCTTTTCTTTTGAGATTTTGATTTTGGAATTTTTATGTTGTTTTTGATTTTGTTTGTGATTTGTATTGGTATCCTAGTTTGTATATATTTGTGGTTTAATGTGGTTTTATGATTGGATAGCTTATCTGATTGCTTTTTAGCGCCTTAGTTCCTACAATGAGGACATTGTGAAGTTTTGGTGTGGGGGTGAGGTACCCATTTTGGAAAAATTGTTGAAAAATCCAAAAAAAAATATTTGATTTTGCTTTGGGGAACGTTTGTACTATGCCTGATTAGCTTGAATCCCCTGTGCTTTGGTTATTAGCTTATATATAAGTAGGATGTGCATGATAAGTCTCCAACCTCAGTGTTACATTTTAAGCCCTAGTTCTAACTCCAGTTGTTCATTATAGATTGTGTAATCCAATCCTTGTTTATTCCTTCATCATTATCTTCAGGTCTTAGGCTTCCATGAAGGATTATCTCATTAGCTTATGACACAATTACTATGGAAAAAGTTTTTAAAAAATGTATTACGAATAAAGAAGAGAAAACAGAAAAAAAGAAATGGAAGAAAAAGAGATGAAATAAAATTTGGAATGACAAGTATCCCTTTGAGGCATGTGCTACTCGCCGTTACCCTTTGAAGCACGTACTACTAGGTGTTACCTTTTGAGGCAATATTGCTACTGAAAAAGCTTGCTTTCAATGTTAGTATGATAATAATGTAGTTGTGTCAGTCAAATGGGATTGAGTATAATTCTGGTAAATCTAAGCCTTGTGATGATGATACAATTGTACACGAGCACCGGGATGGATTCAGAATCTTGATGTTCAATGGGGTGAAAAATTAGTGCTCTAACGTCATTTATGGAGTAAATGGCTTTGAAGTACATTCTGTATATATGTAGGTCAATAACTTGGTTACATGGGTGATTTAGTTGATTAGAACGTGTACATATCTTTCCCTAGTTCGGAACATATTAGCTCTGAGAAAAAAACAAAAAAGATTTTCTTTTATTTTTGAAATAATTTTTGTGGGTCGTTCACTTTTAATCGCTCACGAGACCTCACCTGTCCACTTGGGAGGCCGAGGGGTTTAAAGGGCTTGTTGCATGCGCTAAATGCAACCGTGATTCTTACAACAGCGAGTTAGGACTTTTCTTTTCTTATTTTCTATTTTCTTTTAGTTAGTTTAGTTATTTTACTCGAGCACGAACAAAATCTTGGTATGGTGGTATTTGTTCATGACAAAAATGTGTTTTTTTTACGGTACTTTTACGCCTGTTTTATGCTAGTAATAATAATTATTTTCAGGATTTTATTTGATTTTATTCTGTTTTGTAGGTTTTCACAGAATAAGAATAATTATGAAAAAATGTTGGAAAAATGTCGGGAATGGAGAACTGGGTCAAATTGACTTAAATTCGACCCAAACCTTTAGCCCAGTAGTTTAGCCCATGATGGAAAAAATTAAAATAAATAAGCCTAAAAACGTCCCTCCCAGCCTCACGTGCAAGGCGCGTGGTCCTTGATTTTTTTTTTTCCCCAGCGTGCTGTGCACGTGGCCCCCAAATTAAGCCCCCTTAAACCTTCTCTCTCCTTCTTCTCAGCTTTAACCTGGAGAAGCCCCAAAACCTAGCCATGAAACCCGATACCCCCCACGTCTTCGTCTGCCTTCATCTCATCTCCTCTCTCTCTCTCTCTTCGATTTGATGTATCTCTCTTCAACTAACGCCAGCACACTACCATCTCCTTCATCCTCATCTACCTCGTAATTCACGCAACAAGCGCCAGCATAGCACCATCTCCTCTGCCCGCGTGTCTCAAGATGAACGGTGAAGATTGGAAGAGCTTGGGTATAAATTGAAGAGGCTAGCTCCAGAACAAGAGGTTAGACAATCTTTAGGTTTTAATTAGTTTAATTTTTGCAATTTTCTCTCGAAATTCAGATGCATTTTTTCGATTTTAAGGGTTAGGGTTTGATGTTAGGTAGGCTTTGGGTTTTGAAATCATGCAATTACGCTTTCCTTTCACGTTTCTTGGTTGTAATTCATGAGATTGGGTTGTTCTGTTTGTAAGAATTGGACGAGTTTGGTTGAATTTTAGTCACGCAGCTCTCCCCTGTTGAGTTCTGGTTGAGCGTGGCCATGGCATTTCCACCATTAACGGTGAGGGTTGAAGATATGTTCTAGTCTAGTTAGCAGTGGGCTTTTCTTATTCATCTCCTCTGTGCCGAGTTCTGAGTTGTTCGCATCCCTTCTTCGGTTTGCTCTCCGTCTGTTTAACTCCTCTCTCGATTGTTCAAATTATTGTTGACAATTGTTTAGTTCAATTTGGGCTTGGTGATTACGATTAGAATCTTTGATCTGTTTTGTTTGATAGAATGATGATGTTTGTTTGATGCATTTTATTAGCTCTGGTCTTGGTTTGGCTGATAAGCATTGGTTTGAGTGTATGGATAGATTATGATGGCTTTGTGATGATTTGTTCGAATATTGGTAAGGCTGCTGGGATGTTTAATGCTTCGGTTTGAATGGTTAATTTGAATGGTTTGAATGGTGCCAACTGAATTAGCCCCTTTGAACGCTTGATTTATTGGTGATGTTAAATGTTTCAATTTTGGACAGCTATTGAAGGACAAGGTTGCTTGATTTAAGGTGTTGGTTGACGGATGATTTCAGATTCTAGGTTTTAGCTTTAATAGAATAATGATGAATATAATAGACTCATTTATAGGGTTTTGTTCAATTGCCTAGGTTTTGTTCATTTAGGTTACTTATGTTTAGCTGAATGTTTAGTTGAATGCTTAGCAAAATGTTCAGTTAAAATAAGGCACTAATTCTGTTTGAATGGTTTAATTTGGTCTAGTGTAGATTAACTAGTTAATTCACCCTTTTCTGTGACCATAATCTTGACCACATTCCCTGAGGAAATGACCCACGAGGACTACAGCGAAAGCTGTACACTTGCGACTTTTAGTTTACACTCGAAATATTTCAACAAGTTTTTGGCGCCGTTGCCGGGCACAACCGCATAAGATTAGCTCATATTTTCATTTTCTTAGCTACTTTCTTTTTAGTTGCATTTGTTGTACCTTATTTTGTTTATTTCATTATCAATTATGACTTAGTTTGTTTCTTTCTTGATATTCAAAATAATTCAAAAAAATATTTAGAAAAGCCAAAAATCCAAAAAAAAAATAGAAAAACTTGAAAATCACTAAAAATTAGAAAAGCTTCAAAATTGAAAAAACAAATTAAAAAACTTGAAAACCCCAAAAAAATTTAAAATTGTTTAGAATACCTCAAAAACAAAGTGGCAAGTTGATGCACTTTTTCTTTCTCTTAGTTTCGTTCTTATTAGTTGCTTATGCTTCGACTTACTTTGTTTATTTATTATTAGTTGTGATTTATTTAGTTCATTTCTTGAAAAAAATCCTAAAAAACCACAAAAAAAAA
>JACYFF010031957.1:119042137-119074000 GCA_017589665.1 Selenicereus undatus | reverse complement strand
AAAAAAAAAGAAAAACTATAAAAACCCTAAAAATTGAAAAAACTTTAAAAACTTTAAGACTTCAAAGGCAAGTTTTCCATTTCCTGCATATGAGCATGAACCTTTTTTGGAGTTATCTTTCAAGACTTAATGAATGTTGTACCCAACTGTTCGATAAGTTAAAGCAGGCCCTCACGTATGCTTTGTTGGCTAAGTGGCTCCAACTCACTGCTTTTCACTGTTTCTATGTGATTGAGAGTTGGGCTTCTTTGTTTGATAAGTTGTTATGTGCTTTAACGAGTTTTGATTTGAGTTGCACTTTTCAGCATAATATGGAGTGGCTGATGCTCCACAAGTCTCATGTTGCATCATCTTTGTGAGGCATAGTTTGGGTACAACCTGTATCCAATCTGGTATGGTCATTGCACCCTCCATTCTTCTCTTTTCCATTTCATTTCTGTTCTTTCTTTTTTGTACTTAGTTGTGGCTATGTAGGACTGTGAATTGTGATGGGTGATCGCTCTTGAGGAGCAATTTGGGATTTGTTGATCCGTGTGGGTTATGATCACCCTTGGTTGCGTTATTGATTTTGTGGATATTCGTTAGTTGCGAATATCTAGGATTGTCTTTGTGTGTGTTCTAGTTTTGTTGTTTGGTTTCCTTTAATTTGTGCTTTGTTCCCTTTGGTTTGGTGTCTTGTTTCTTTAGCTTAGTGAGTTTTGGTTTTCCTTTGAATTTGTTTTGTTTTATAGTTTCTTTTTGTTTCTTTTTGGTGTTTTAGTGTTTTTGTTTTTGCTTTGTATTTAGCTTTTCTTTTGATTTAGGTTGGTGTTTAGTAAGTCCTTGGTGTGGTTTTCTTTTTATTTTGGGTGATTATGTTTGTTGTGTTCTTGATTGGTTTTGTTTTCTTTTAGGTTTTGGTGTTTATTTTTCTTTATTTAGTTATTTTGCTTGTTGATTTTTGTGTTTGGGTTTTATTTTGTTTCGTTTGGTTTCGATTTTTGTCATTTAGTGGTTTTGTTTGTTTTAGAGTTGCTGTTGTTTTTTGCCTTTCTTTTGGGATTTCGATTTTGGAATTTTTATGCTGTTTTTGATTTTGTTTGTGATTTGTATTGGTGTCCTAGTTTGTATCTATTTGTGGTTTAATGTGGTTTTATGATTGTATAGCTTATCTGATTGCTTTTTAGCGCCTTAGTTTCTACAATGAGGACATTGTGAAGTTTTGGTGTGGGGTGAGGTGCCTATTTTGGCAAAAATTTTGAAAAATCCAAAAATAATTTTGATTTTGCTTTGCGGAATGTTTGTACTATGCCTGATTAGCTTGAATCCCCTGTGCTTTGGTTATTAGCTTGTATATAAGTAGGATGTGCATGATAAGTTTCCAACCTCAGTGTCACATTCTAAGCCCTAGTTCTAAATCCAGTTGTTCATTATAGATTGTGTAATCCAATCCCTGTTTATTCCTTCATCATTATCTTCAGGTCTTAGGCTTCCATGAATGATTATCCCATTAGCTTGTGACACAATTACTATGGAATTTTTTTTTAAAAAATGTAGTAGAAATAAACAAGAGAAAAAAAAAAGAAAAAAAGAAGAGATGAAATAAAATTTTGAATGACAAGTATCCCTTTGAGGCATGTGCTACTGGGCGTTACCCTTTGAGACACGTACTACTAGGTGTTACCTTTTTTCGAAATTCAGATGCATTTTTTCAATTTTAAGGGTTAGGGTTTGATGCTAGGTAGGTTTTGGGTTTCGAAATCATGTAATTACCCTTTCTTTTCACGTTTATTGGTTGTAATTTATGAGATTCGGTTGTCCTATTTGTAAGAATTGGACGAGTTTGGTTGAATTTTAGTCACGCCCCTTTCCCCTGTGGTGTTCTGGTTGAGCATGGCCATGGCATTTCCGCCATTAACGGTGAGGGGTGAAGATATGTTCTAGTCTAGTTAGCAGTGGGCTTTTCTTATTCATCTCCTTTGTGCGGAGTTCTGAGTTGTTCGCATCCCCTCTTCGGTTTGCTCTCGGTCTCTTTAGCTTCTCCCTCGATTTTTCAAATTATTGCTGACAATAGTTTAGTTCAATCTGGGCTTGGTGATTATGATTAGAATCTTTGATCTGTTTTGTTTGATCGGATGATGATGTTTGTTCGATGCATTTTATTTGCTCTGGTCTTGGTTTGGCTTATAAGCATTGGTTTGAGTGTATGGATAGATTATGATGGCTTTGTGATTATTTGTTCGAATATTGGTGTGGCTGCTGGGATGTTTAACTCTTCGGTTTGAATGGTTAATTTGAATGGTTTGAATGGTGCCGACTGAATTAGCCCCTTTGAAGGCTTGATTGATTGGTGATGTTAAATTTTCCAATTTTGGATAGTTATTGAAGGACAAGGTTGCTTGATTTAAGGTGTTGGCTGAATGATGATTTCAGATTCTAGGTTTTAGCTTTAATAGAATAATGATGAATATGGTAGACTCATTTATAGGGTTTTGTTTAATTGCCTAGGTTTAGTTCATTTAGGATGCTTATGTTTAGCTGAATGTTTAGTCGAATGCTTAGTAAAATGTTCAGTTAAATTAAGGCACAAATTCTCTTTGAAAGGTTTAATTTGGTCTAGAGTAGATTAACTAGTTAATTCACCCTTTTCTGTGACCATAACCTTGACCATTGTCCCTGAGGAAACGACCCTCAAGTAATACAACGAATGTTGTACGCTTGCGGCTTTTAGTTTACACTCGAAATATTTTAGCAAGTTTTTGGCGTCGTTACCGTGGACGACGGCATAAGATTAGGTCATATTTTCATTTTTTTAGCTACTGTCTTTTTAGTTGGATATGTTTTCCCTTATTTTGTTTATTTCATTATCAATTATGACTTAGTTTAGTTCTTTCTTGATATTCAAAAAACTTGAAAAAAATTCAAAAACTTTAAAACTTCAAATGCCAGTTTTCCATTTCCTGCAATATGAGTATGCACCTTTTTTGGAGTTATCTTTCGAGACTTAATGAATATCATACTCAACTGAATCACAGTTTTGAAAAATGGAAAATTTGTGCAATCGTTTCTATGGGTCTAAATGCTAAATCTTGGAATCATGTTGAGTCTATTTACTGTGGCGTTGTCCTAGGATTATTATCTAAAACTCAAAATGAGGTTTGGAATTTCTTTGAAAGACTAGCTCGGAAAACCTATGCGTTTGAACAAGCTAACGACACTTTTTGATAACCAACTCATTGCGAGTCAGTTGTTCCTGCTAATCCTTCCCATCAGGACTACTTTATAGGTTCATATGACCCATCTTACTATTATATGTATCATGTTTTATGCGATTATTGTGAATCTTCTGATCATGATGTTCATACTTGTCTTTTTCGTGCTTATGTTGATTCTACATGTGCAAGTTTTGAAAAGAAGATTAATGAAATGACTTATCAAATGGTAGAGACCAAGAAAACGAGAATCCTGTATGTTCACAATGTTTTAATCAAAATAGGGAGACTTGTAGTGAGCCCGATTCTAGTTTAGAATCTCCTAAACCTGACCCACCCAGCACTCTGAACGACTTTTGTGAGTATGATGTGGGTGAACAATCTGATACTATTAGTGAGTTAGACATAAGCATCTCACCTGAAGTTGAGCCTGACGATTTGGATGATTCGAATGATATTTCACAGGAGTTATGTGATGAGGTAACTAAGCGCACTATTTTGGACTTTGATAATGTTATTCTTTATGCAAAATATAAATATTTTTCTTGTGAGTTTGATATTTATGGAAGTTCTGATGATGAATTTTTTGTTGATTCTGAGTCCTTCTCTTTTGACTCCATCCAAACTGACTTCCTTTTTTAATATTGCAAGCCTGAATTTGTTGAGTTTGAGATTATTGCCACTAATAATTTTGTTTTAGACCAGACACGTACGCAAATGGGACTTAACAGACTTTTGATCGAACCTTGCACCCATTCTTTTGCCTAGATTGTTCGTTTATGCAAATATATTTTCTTGGCCAATGACCTCAATACTTACTTATTCTGAGTATGTTCATTTTCTTTCTGATTGCGCCCAACTGTTTGATGAGTTGAAGCGGCCCCTCACCTATGTTTTGTTAGCTAAGTGGCTCCAACTCACTGCTTTTCACTGTTTCTATGTGATTGAGAGTTGGGCTTCTTTGTTTGATAAGTTGTTACGTGCCTTAACGAGTTTTGATTTGAGTTGCACTTTTCAGCTTAATGTGGAGTGGCTGATGCTCCATAAGTCTCATGTTGCATCATCTTCGTGAGACATAGTTTGGGTACAACCTCTATCTAACCTGGTATGGTCGTTGCACCCTCCCGTATTCTCTTTTTCATTTCATTTCTGTTCTTTCTTTTTTGTACTTAGTTGTGGATATGTAGGACTGTGAATTGTGATGGGTGATCGCTCTTGAGGAGCAATTTGGGATTTGTTGAGCCGTGTGGGCTATGATCACCCTTGGTTGTGTTATTGATTTTGTGGATATTTGTTAGTTGTGAATATCTAGGATTGTCTTTGTGTGTGTTCTAGTTTTGTTGTTTGGTTTCCTTGAATTTGTGTTTTGTTCCCTTTGGTTTGGTGTCTTGTTTCTTTAGCTTAGTAAGTTTTGGTTTTCCTTTGGTTTTGTTTTGTTTAATAGTTTCTTTTTGTTCCTGTTTGGTGTTGCAGTGTTTTTGTTTTTGTTTTGTTTATAGCTTTTCTTTTGATTTAGGTTGGTGTTCAGTAAGTCCTTGGTTTGGTTTTATTTTTATTTTGGGTGATTATGTTTGTTGTGGTCTTGATTGATTCTGTTTTCCGTTAGGTTTAGGTTTTTATTTTTCTTTATTTAGTTATTTTGGTTGTTGATTTTTGTGTTTAGGTTTTATTTTCTTTTGGTTTGGTTTCGGCTCTGGTCATTTAGTGGTTTGGTTTGTTTTAGAGTTAGTGATGTTTTTGCTTTTCTTTTGAGATTTTGATTTTGGCAATTTTATGTTGTTTTTGATTTTGTTTGTGATTTGTATTGGTGTCCTAGTTTGTATAGATTTGTGATTTTGTGTGGTTTTATGGTTGTATAGCTTATCTGATTGCTTTTTAGCGCCTTAGTTCCCACAATGAGGACATTGTGAAGTTTTGGTGTAGGGGTGAGGTGCCCATTTTTGAAAAAATGTTAAAAAATCCAAAAAAACAATTGATTTTGTTTTAGGGAACATTTGTACTATGCCTGATTAGCTTGAATCTCCTGTACCTTGGTTATTAGCTTGTATATAAGTAGGATTTGTATGATAAGTCTCCAACCTCAGTGTGACATTCTAATCCCTAGTTCTAGCTCCAGTTGTTCATTATAGATTGTTTAATCCAATCCTTATTTATTCATTCATAATTATCTTCAGGTCTTAGGCTTTCATGAATGATTCTCTCATTAGCCTGTGACACGATTACTCTGGAAAAAATTTGAAAAAAATTTTATTATGAATAAAGAAAAGGAAAAAGAAAAAAAAAAGAAAAAGAGATGAAATAAAATTTGAAATGACAAGTATCCCTTTAAGACATGCGCTACTGGGCATTACCCTTTGAGGCACGTGCTTATGGGCGTTACCTTTTGAGACAATATTGCTACTGGAAAAGCTTGCTTCCAATGTTAATATGATAATAATGTAGATGTATCAGTCAAGTGGGATTGAGTCTAACTCTGGTAAATCTAAGCCTTGGAATGATGATACACTTGCGCACGAGGACCGGGATGGATTCAGAATCTTGATGTTCAATGGGGTGAAAAATTAGTGCTCGGATGTCATTTATGGGGTAGAGGGCTTTGAAGTATATTCTGTATATATGCAGGTCAATAACTTGGTTACATAGGTGATTTTGTTTATTAGAAAGTATACATATCTTCACCTAATTCGGACTAGATTGGCTTTGAGAAAAACATTAGAAAAGATTTTCTTTTATTTTTGAAATAATTTTTGTGGGTAGTTCACTTGAAAGCCCTCACGGCACCTCACTCGTCCACTTGGGAGACCAAGGGATTTAAAGGGCTTGTTGCATACACTAAATGCAACCGTGAATCTTACAACAGTGAGTTAGAACTTTCTTTTTCATTTTTTTAGTTAGTTTAGTTATTTTACTCGACAACGAACAAAATCTTGTTGTGGGGGTGTTTGTTCGTGCCAAAAATGTGTTATTTTTACGGTACTTTTACGCTTGTTTTATGGTCGTAATAATTATTATTTTCAGGTTTTTATTTGATTTTATTTTATTTTGTAAGATTTGAAAAAAATAAAAATAATTATGGAAAAATGCTGGAAAGATGCCAGGAATAGAGAACTGGGTCAAATTGACTTAAATCCGACTCAAACCTTTAGCCCGTTAGTTTAGCCCATGATGAAAAAAAAGCATAAAAACCGTCCCTCCAAGCCTCACGTGCAAGGCGTGTGGTCCTTGATTTTTGTTTTTCCCCAGCATGCCGTGCATGTGAACCCCAAATTAATCCCCCCTTAAACCTTTTTTCCCCTTCTTCTCGGCTTCAACCCAGAGAAGCCCTAAAACCTAGCCCTGAAACCCGATACCCCACATATCTTCGTCTGCCTTCATCTCATCTCCTCTCTCTCTCTCTCTCTTTGATTTTATGTATCTCTCTTCAAGCAACGCCAGCACACCACCATCTCCTTCATCCTCATCTACCCCGTAATTCACGCAACAAGAGCCAGCATAGCACCATCTCCTCTATCCACGTATCTCAAGATGAACGGTGAAGATTGGAAGAGCTTGGGTATAAATTGAAGAGGCTAGGTTCAGAAGAAGAGGTTAGACAATCTTTCGATTTTAATTAGTTTAATTTTTTACAATTTTCTCTCGAAATTCAGATGCATTTTTCCGATTTTAAGGGTTAGGGTTTGATGTTAGGTAGGTTTTGGGTTTCAAAATCATGTAATTACGCTTTCCTTTCACGTTTGTTGGTTGTAATTCATGAGATTGGGTTGTTCTGTTTGTAAGAATTGGACGAGTTTGGTTGAATTCTAGTCATGTCCCTCTCCCCTATTGTGTTCTGGTCGAGCATGGCCATGGCATTTCCACCATTAACGGTGAGGGGTGAAGATATGTTCTGGTCTGGTTAGCAGTGGGCTTTTCTTATTCATCTCCTCTATGCCGAGTTTTGAGTTGTTCGCATCCCTTATTCGGTTTGCTCTCGGTCTCTCTAGCTTCTCTCTCGATTGTTCAAATTATTGCTAACAATAGTTTAGTTCAATCTCGGCTTGGTCATTATTATTAGAATCTTTGATCTGTTTTGTTTGGTCGAATGATGATGTTTGTTTGATGCATTTTATTTGCTCTGGTCTTGGTTTGGCTGATAAACATTGGTTTGATTGTATGGATAGAATATGATGGCTTTGTGATGATTTGTTTGAATATTGGTATGGCTGCTGGGATGTTTAATGCTTCGGTTTGAATGGTTAATTTGAATGGTTTGAATGGTGCTGACTAAATTAGCCCCTTTGAATGCTTGATTGATTGGTGATGTTAAATGTTCCAGTTTTGGATAGTTATTGAAGGACAAGGTTGCTTGATTTAAGGTGCTGGATGGAGGATGATTTCATATTCTAGGTTTTAGCTTGAGTAGAATAATGGTGAATGTAGTAGACTCATTTATAGGGTTTTGTTTAATTGCCTAGGTTTAGGTCATTTAGGTTGCTTGTGTTTAGCTAAATGTTTAGTCGAATGCTTAGCAAAATGTTCAATTAAATTAAGGCACTAATTCTCTTTGAAAGGTTTAATTTGGTCTAGTGTAGATTAACTAGTTAATTCACCCTTTTCTGTGATCATAATCTTGACCATCGTCCCTAAGGAAACGGCCCTCAAGTACTACAATGAATGTTGTAAGCTTGCGGCCTTTAATTTACACTCGAAATATTTCAACAAGTTTTTTGCGCCGTTACCAGGGGCTACGGCATAAGATTAGGTCATATTTTCAATTTTTTAGCTACTTTCTTTTTAGTTGCATATGTTTTACCTTATTTTGTTTATTTCATCATCAATTATGACTTAGTTTAGTTTTTCCTTGATATTCAAAATAATTCAAAAAAATATTTAGAAAAGCCTCAAATCCAAAAAAAATTAGAAAAACGTGAAAATCACTAAAAATTAGAAAAGCTTAAAAATTGAAAAAAAATTTAAAAACTTGAAAACCACAAAAAAAATTGAAATTTTTTTTAAAAACCTCAAAAACAAAGTGGCAAGTTTATGCACTTTTTCTTTCTCTTAGTTTCGTTCTTATTAGTTGCTTATGCTTCGACTTACTTTATTTATTTATTATTAGTTGTGATTTATTTAGTTCATTTCTTGAAAAAAATCCAATAAAAACCCAAAAAAAATTAGAAAAACTAGAAAACCCCTAAAAATTGAAAAACCTTTAAAAACTTTAAAGATTCAAATGCCAGTTTTTTATTCCCTGCAATATGAGCATGATCCTTTTTTGGAGTTATCTTTCAAGACTTAATGAATATCGTACTCAACTGAATCACATTTTTGAAAAATGAAAAATTTGTGAGGTCATTGCTGTGTGTCTAAATGCTAAATCTTGGAATCATATTGAGTCTATTTACTGTGGCGCTGTCCTACGATTATTATCTAAAACTCAAAATGAGGTTTGGAATTTCTTTGAAAGACTAGCTCGGAAAACCTATGCGTTTGAACAAGCTAACATCACTTTTTGATAACCAACTCATGGCGAGTCAGTTGTTCCTGCTAATCCTTCCCATCAGGACTACTTTATAGGTTCATATGACCCATCTTACTATTATATGTATCCTGTTTTATGCGATTATTGTGAATCTTTTGATCATGATGCTCATACTTGTCCTTTTCGTGCTTATGTTGATACTACATGTGCAAGTTTTGAAACGAAGATCAATGAAATGAGTTATCAAATGATAGAGACCAAGAAAACGAGAATCTTGTATGTTCACAATGTTTTAATCAAAATAGGGAGACTTGTAGTGAGCCCGATTCTAGTTTAGAATCTCCTAAACCTGACCCACCCACCACTCTAAACGACTTTTGTGAGTTTGATGTGGGTGAACAATCTGATACTATTAGTGAGTTAGATATAAGCATCGCACCTAAAGTTGAGCCTGATGATTTGGATGATTCGAATGATATTTCACAGGAGTTATGTGATGAGGTAACTAAGCGCACTATTTTGGACTTTGATAATGATATTCGTTATGCAGAATATGAATCTTTTTCTTGTGAGTTTGATATCTATGGAAGTTCTGATGATGAATTTTGTGCTCTGGTTATGAGTCCTTCTCTTTTGAGTCTATCCAAACTGACTTCCTTTTTGAATATTGCAAGTCTGAATTTGTTGAGTTTGAGATTATTGCCACTAAGAATTTTGTTTTAGACCAGACTCGTCCGCAAATGGGACTTAAAAGACTTGTGAACCTTGCACCCACTCTTTTGCCTAGATTGTTCGTTCATGTAGATATATTTTCTAGGCCAATGACCTCAAAACTAGCTTATTTTGAGTATGTTCATTTTCTTTCTAATTGCGGCCAACTGTTTGATAAGTTGAAGCGGGCCCTCACCTATGCTTTGTTGGCTAAGTGGCTCCAACTCACTGCTTTTCATTGTTTCTATGTGATTGAGAGTTTGGCTTCTTTGTTTGATAAGTTGTTACGTGCTTTAACGAGTTTTGATTTGAGTTGCACTTTTCAGCTTAATATGGAGTGGCTGATGCTCCATAAGTTTCATGTTGCATCATCTTTGTGAGGCATAGTTTGGGTACAACATCTATCCAACCTGGTATGGTCGTTGCACCCTCCCTTCTTCTCTTTTTCATTTCATTTATGTTCTTTCTTTTTTGTACTTAGTTGTGGATATGTAGGACTGTGAATTGTGATGGGTGATCATTCTTGAGGAGCAATTTGGGATTTGTTGAGCCGTGTGGGCTAAGATCACCCTTGGTTGTGTTATTGATTTTGTAGATATTTGTTAGTTGTGAATATCTAGGATTGTCTTTGTGTGTGTTCTAGTTTTATTGTTTGGTTTCCTTGAATTTGTGTTTTGTTCCCTTTGGTTTGGTGTCTTGTTTCTTTAGCTTAGTAAGTTTTGGTTTGCCTTTGGTTTAATAGTTTTTTTGTGTTCCTTTTTGGTGTTTTAGTGTTTTTGTTTTTAGCTTTTCTTTTGATTTAGGTTGGTGTTCAGTAAGTCGTTGGTTTGGTTTTATTTTTATTTTGGGTGATTATGTTTGTTGTGGTCTTGATTGATTTTGTTTTCCTTTAGGTTTAGGTGTTTATTTTTCTTTATTTAGTTATTTTGCTTGTTGATTTTTGTGTTTGGGTTTTATTTTGTTTTGGTTTGGTTTCGATTTTGGTCATTTAGTGGTTTGGTTTGTTGCAAAGTTAGTGATGTTTTTGCTTTTCTTTTGAGATTTCAATTTTGGCAATCTTATGTTGTTTTTTATTTTGTTTGTGATTTGTATTGGTGTCCTAGTTTGTATAGATTTTTGGTTTAATGTGGTTTTATGGTTGTATAGCTTATCTGATTGCTTTTTAGCGCTTTAGTTCCCACAATGAGGACATTGTGGAGTTTTGGTGTAGGGGTGAGGTGCCCATTTTTTCAAAAATGTTGAAAAATCCAAAAAAAAAAAAATTGATTTTGTTTTAGGGAACATTTGTACTATGCCTGATTAGCTTGAATCTCCTATACTTTGGTCATTAGGTTGTATATAAGTAGGGTGTGCATGATAAGTCTCGGACCTCAGTGTGACATTCTAAGCCCTACTTCTAACTCAAGTTGTTCATTGTAGATTGTGTAATACAATCCTTATTTATTCATTCATCATTATCTTCAGGTCTTAGGCTTCCATGAATGATTCTCTCACTAGCTTGTAACATGATTACTCTGAAAAAAATTGAAAAAAAAATGTATAATGAATAAAGAAGAGGAAAAAGAAAAAAAAAGAGATGAAATAAAATTTGGAATGACAAGTGTCCCTTTGAGGCATGCGCTACTGGGCGTTACCCTTTGAGACACGTGTTACCGGGTGTTACCTTTTGAGTCAATATTGTTACTGAAAAAGCTTGCTTCCAATGTTAGTATGATAATAATATAGTTGTGCTAGTCAAGTGGGATTGAGTTTAATTCTGATAAATCTAAGCCCTGGGATGTTGATACACTTGCACAAAAGCACCGGGATGGATTCAGAATATTGATGTTCAATGGGGTGAAAAATTAGTGTTCTGATGTCATTTATGGGGTAGAGGGCTTTGAAGTACATTCTATATATATGGATGTCAATAACTTGGTTACATGGGTGATTTAGTTGATTAGAACGTGTACATCTCTTCCCCTAATTTGGAACATATTAGCTTTGAGAAAAAAACCAAAAAAAAATTTCTTTTATTTTTGAAATAATTTTTGTGGGTAGTTCACTTGAAAGCCCTCACGGGACCTCACTCGTCCACTTGGGAGACCGAGGGGTTTAAAGGGCTTGTTGCATGTGTTAAATGCAACTGTGATTCTTACAATAGTGAGTTAGGACTTTCTTTTTCTTATTTTTCATTTTCCTTTAGTTAGTTTAGTTATTTTACTCGATCACGAACAAAATCTTGTTGTGAAGGTATTTGTTCGTGCCAAAAATGTGTTATTTTTACGGTACTTTTACACCTATTTTATGCTCGTGATAATTATTATTTTCAGGTTTTTAATTGATTTTATTTCATTTTGTAGATTTTGAACAAAATAAGAATAATTAAGGAAAAATGCCGGGAATGGAGAACTGGGTCAAATTGACTTAAATCTGACCCAAACCTTTAGCCCGTTAGTTTAGCCCTTGATGAAAAAAATAAAATACATAAGCCTAAAAACTGTCCCTCCCAGCCTCACGTGCAATGAGCATGTCCTTGATTTTTTTTTCTCGAGCATGCCGTGCACGTGGCCCCCAAATTAACCCCCCTTTTAACCTTCTTTCTCCTTCTTCTCAGCTTCAACCCAGAGAAGCCCCAACACCTAGCCGTGAAACCCGAAACCCCCCATATCTTCGTTTGCCTTCATCTCATCTCCTATCTCTCTCTCTCTCGATTTTATGTATCTCCTGTCAAGCAACGCCGGCACACCACCATTTCCTTTATCCTCATCTGCACCGCAATTCACGCAACAAGCGCCAGCATAGCACTATCTGCTCTGCCCACGTGTCTCAAGATGAACGGTGAAGATTAGAAGAGCTTAGGTATAAATTGAAGAGGCTAGCTCCAGAAGAAGAGGTTAGACAATCTTTAGGTTTTAATTAGTTTAATTTTTTGCCATTTTCTCTCGAAATTCAGATGCATTTTTTCGATTTTAAGGGTTAGGGTTTGTTGTTAGGTAGGTTCTGGGTTTCGAAATCATGTAATTACGCTTTACTTTTACATTTCTTGGTTGTAATTCATGAGATTGGGTTGTTCTGTTTGTAAGAATTGGACGAGTTTGGTTGAATTTTAGTCACGCCCCTCACCCTTGTTGTGTTCTGGTTGAGCGTGGCCATGGCATTTCCACCATTAATGGTGAGGGGTGAAGATATGTTCTAGCCTAGTTAGCAGTGGGCTTTTCTTATTCATCTCCTCTGTGCCGAGTTCTGAGTTGTTCGCATCCCCTATTTGGTTTGCTCTCGGTCTCTTTAGCTTCTCTCTCAATTGTTCAAATCATTGCTGACAATAGGTTAGTTCAATCTGGGCTTGGTGATTATGATGAGAATCTTTGATCTGTTTTGTTTGATCGAATGATGATGTTTGTTTGTTAGGAATTAGAGCAAACTAATAGTGGAAGCAATAGGATGAAACCGATATTCAAAAATTTAAAGAACGATAACAAGCAAAGCAATGACACACAAGATTTACATGGAAACCCAATGCGGGGAAAAACCACGGATGGAGACGAGCACAATCAATCCACTATATGAGCAGGGAAAGTACAAAACGATCACAATCACAACAAGTGATTCGATCGAATAGCAGAATTACAACCGCACTTGTAATCTCTCTCAAACTCTCTCTACCTCTCAATGTGTTTAGGGATTCAAGGATGATTTTAGATCCTAGGTAAGGCCTCTTTATATAGGGTCTACAAGTCCAAGGTTTTACCCCTAGAGGAGAACCCTAACCGCCAAGAAGACTGCACGCCAAAGCAAACCCTAGCCGCCAAAAAAGCCCCCACCCAAACTGGGCGCGGCACGACCGTGCCGCATGGCACGGTTACCCAGTGTCGTTTTTCTGCCCTCCTTCGACGTTCCGCTTCTTTGTCGTGACATGTTCATGTTGTCTAGCAGGGTCCCACTGTGCCAATTCTTGGATTTTAGGTCACGAAACCCAACAATCACTACCTTGGACCGAAATATCCAATCACCAACTCTCTAACACCGTCATCGCACCCCGAAGGGTGATGGCCCCAAAGGGAAATGCCCCGAAGGGCACTCAAATACTGTGAATGCCCACTAAGTCTAAGCAATGCTCGAACTTAGCTATAGGTAAAGTCTTGGTCAACATGTCTACAGGATTTTCCGATGTATGAACCTTCCTCACAACTATTTCCCCTGCAGCAACTATATCTCTGACATAGTGATACTTGACACTAGTGTGCTTGGTCTTTGAATGTTAGGCATCATTCTTAGTCAGGTGGATGGCACTCTGACTATCAGAAAACACCACAGTGGTAGCCTGTGGAACTCCAAGCTCAGTAAGGAGACCCCTCAACCAAGTAGCTTCCTTCACTCCTTCAGTAGCAGTAATATACTTAGCATCTGTAGTAGATAGAGCTACAATAGACTGAAGTGATGCTTTCTAGAAGATAGCACCTACATACATAGCGAAGATATACCCAGATATGGACCTTCTCCTATCAAGATCACCAGCATAGTCAGAATCAACAAAGCCTGTAATATCATATATAGCAGCTTTGTTTCTATCAAACACCAACTTCTTAGTAATAGTACCCTTCACATAGCAAAGGATCCACTTCATAGCTTCCAAATGATCCTTTCCAGGATTATGCATATACCTACTTACCACACTCACAGCATGTGAAAAGTTTGGCCTAGTGCATACCATAGCATACATCAAACTACTAATAGCACTAGAATAAGGGACATTAGACATTCTATCCATGTCCTCCTCAGATTGTGGACAACACTTAGCAGACAATCTGAAATGTGCAGCAAGGGGTGTGGAAACTGCCTTACAATTATCCATATTAAATCTACTTAGTACTTTTTCAAGGTAATGTCCTTAAGATAAGTACAGCTTACCAGCCTTTCGATCCCTCTGAATCTCCATGCCTAGAATCTTCTTTGCTGCACCTAGGTCCTTCATCTCAAACTCCTCACTGAGTTGAGATTTCAACTTGCCAATCAAGGATTTATCCTTAGAGGCAATCAACATATCATCAACATACAATAGCAAGTAAATAAAGGAACCATCAAAATATTCTCTATAATACACACAATTATCATATCGACTATGAGTGTATCCTTGTGCAATCATGAAGGTGTCAAACCTTTTGTACCATTGCCTAGGAGCCTACTTAAGTCCATACAAGGACTTTTTCAATCTACATACCAGTTGTTCCTTCCCAGGAACAACAAACCTTCGGGTTGCCTCATGTAGATCTCCTCCTCCAACTCCCCATGAAGGAATGCAGTCTTCACATCAAGCTACTCTAGCTCCAGATCAAACAACGCAACAAATGCAAGAAGCACTCTAATGAGGTATGTCTAACAACAGGTGAAAATACCTCATTGTAATCAATACCTTCTTTCTTATTGCAACCACGAACAACTAGGCGTGCTTTCCACCTTGCATCTTCAACTTCAGGAATACCTTCCTTTTTCTTGTAGATCCATTTGGCAGTTAGGGCTCTCCGACCTTTAGATAGCTCACACAGTTTCCAAGTCCGATTCTTTTGCAAACTCTCCATTTCTTCTTGCATAGCTAGGATCTAATTAGGTAAACTTGGGCAGGAGATTACTTCAATATAGGTTGAAGGTTCCACACCTTCAGGCACCTCCTCTCCAACTGAAAGTGCATATGTTGTTAGTCCCTCATCGTCATTATAGCGAGCAGGCCTCCTGATCTCCCTTCGAGGATGATCGCGAGCTATAGAGTGAACAACCTCCACATGAGGCTGATTAGCATTGATAGCGCCAAGTTTAGTAACCTGGGCCTCCTTGTTGGGCTGATGAGCAGCTCTACCTTGAGCTGCAACGGTCTTCACTTCTATCTCTATACCGGTATCCTCCTGATCACCTGCACCAGTAGAAGAAACAACAAAATCCTTTCCAGAAGATAACATAGCAGTCTCATTGAAAGTTACATCCCTACTCTAAATGACTTTCTTAGACTCAGGACACCACATGCGGTATCCTTTAGACTCAGATGCATATCCAAGAAACATGCATTTGACAACCCTAGGAGCTAACTTCCCATTATTTACATGGGCATACACAGGACATCCAAATATTCTCAAACTAGAATAATCAACAGGATTACCTTACCATACTTCTTCTGGAATCTGAAAATCAATGGAGGTGTGTGGTGAACGATTCACCAAGTAGCAAGCTGTAGAAATAGCCTCAGCCTAGAAAGCTTTGCGATCCCAAAGCCCTGTATTGGAAAGCATACATCGAGCTTTCTCCAGCAGAGTCCTATTGATTCATTCTGCAACTCCATTTTGCTGTGGTTTTCCAACAAAAGTCTTGTGCCTAGCTATGCCATTCATCGTGCAAAACTCATCAAACTCAAGACCATTGTCAGTCATAAGTTTCTTGATCTTTCCCCCAGTCTGGTTCTCAACTAGAGCCTTGAACTTCTTGAACATGGAGAATGTCTCATTTTTCTGTCTCAAGAAGTAAACCCAAACTTTGCTTGAGAAATCATCAACAAAAGTTAACATGTAGCGCTTACCTCCAAGAGAAGGAACCTTCGAAGGGCCCCACTGATCAGAATGAACGTAATCAAGGATCCCCTGAGTACGATACTTCGCTTTAGAGAAACTCACCCTCTTCTGTTTCCCAAAAATACAGTGATCACAAAAATCAAGCTTATCCGTATCAGCGCTACCCAAACAACCTTTCTTACTTAGAATGGTCATCCTTTTCTCACTCATATGACCCAATCTCATGTGCCATAACCTTGTACCATTAACATCTGCTGATGCTGTGCGGCCATTGGTGGAACGCTCGAGTGTGCAAGAGCTCGTCAGGAACTAGTCGCCGCTCAGAAAGCCGCACATTGCCTGGTATTAGTCCCAACGTCATAGAGCACCGGCTAAATATAGAGCTTGCCGATTTCCAACGTGGTGCTCGTTAAGAAACCCAATAGTTCTTGACGAATGTGTGTCAACTTCACTGATTTGAACAAAGCATGCCCTAAGGACAGTCCCCTCCCCCCCTGAAGATTGAAAAGCTTGTAGATGCCACAACAGGTCACGTCATGCTAAACCTCATAGACGCTTTTTCAGGGTATCACCAAATTCCTTTGTGCTGTGAGGATCAAGAAAATACAACCTTTGTAACTGATTGAGGGTTGTATTTCTACAAAGTCATGCCTTTTAGGCTGAAGAACGCCGGAGCCAGCTATTAGAGGTTGTTGAATAAGGTTTTTGAGCCCCTCATTAGGAAATCCATGGAGGTATTCATAGATGATAAGATTGTCAAGAGCGTGTAGGACACTAGGCACAGCGAGGACTTGTGTCGCATGTTCGAAATTCTTTGAAATGTACAATATGGGGATTAACCCTAAGAAGTGTGTCTTTGGAGTTAGGTCAGGAAAATTCCTAGGATTTATGATCAGTAGTAAAGGAATATAGGCAAACCCAGACCAGGTAAAAGTGTCCTGGATATGAGACCCCTGCGAAATATGAGGGAAGGTCAACGACTAACCAGGGTGCATAGTAGCCCTAGGCCGCTTCATGTCAAAGTCAGTAGATAAGTGTCAACCCTTCTTCCGCATCCTCTGAAAGCATGCACACTTCTTATGGGATTAAGAGGCAGACGATGCCTTTCAATCAACAAAGGCATACCTTGCTTGCATGCCCAAAATAGCTAGTCCCACCAAGTCACTACTCCTATACCTGGCCGTTTTTTAGCAAGTGGTGAGCGATGTCCTAGAAGTAACAAGGGACAAGGAATAGATTCTCATATACTCTATAAGCCACGCCCTAGCAAGTGCTAAATTGAACTACCCTCTTACAGAGAAGTTCGCCTACGCCCCGGTATTAGCAAGCTGAAAGCTTCGCTCGTACTTTGAAGCCCACACAGTAACGGTCCTCATTAACCAACCCTTGAAAAATGTGCTACAAATGTTAGACGTGTCTCGCAGGCTGCTAAAATAGGTGGTGGAATTATCTCAATATGATATCATTTTTGAGGTGCGACGTGTGATCAAAGCACAAGCCTTGGCCTATATTTTCGTGGAAAACACGAGTGCGGCCCCTGACTTCTGGAACCTGTATGTAGACGGCTCTTTGACCATAGACGGGAGCAGGGCAGGCTTGATCATTGAAACCCGTCGTAGCATGAAACCGCCCTTGAATTCATGTTCAAGGCCTCTAATAATGAGGCTGAGTATGAAGCCCTAATAGGTGGAATAGAGCTATGCTACAAGGCTGGAGCCAATTTAGTCAATGCTTACTCGAACTCACAGTTAGTCGTTAGCCAGCCTAATAGTGAACACGCAGTTAAGGATGACACCATGGCGGCTTACATCTGCCAAATGCATGAAGCCGCCGGCCTCTTGAAGCACTTTTCGATAACACATATCCTGCAATATGAAAACCACGAAGTAGACGCCTTGTCCAAGTTAGCTAGCTCTTTAGAGGATAGGAAGCCAAAGAGGATCCAATGGGAAACTTTGGTGGGAAGGAGCATCGAACCTCGAGAGGTCCTATACCTTGATAGAAGTTCCACTTGGATGGACTTCATTAAGGCGTATCTGGTTGATGGGATGTTACCGCAGATGTTAAAGAGGCCAAGCGTTTGAAGTGGCAGGCGAATTGATTCATCTTATACGACAGAATACTGTACAAACGTTTTTATGCCGGCCACTACTGCGTTATGTAACATCGAAAATGGGACGGGGAGTCCTCGAAGAAATCCACGAAGGAGTTTACAGTTTACATATTGGCAAGCGCACATTCACGATCACCGTCATCCCATCGATCATTATTGGCCTTTGTTGCGAGAAGACGCCATGAGCTTAGTACGCAAGTGTGATAAATGTTATAAATTTTCCCCTGTGCAGCAGAAGCCTACTATCCTACTCACTCCCATCATTAGTGCCATACCCTTTGCCATATGGGGAGTAGACATTTTGAGGCTTTTTCCTAAGGCAACTGGTCAGCGCAAGTATCTCTTCGTCACCATGGATTATTTCATCAAGTAGATAGAAGTTGAAGCTGTCACCTCTATCACCATCACAGAAGTATGAAAAGTTATTCAAAAGAAAATCATTACTCGATTCGATGTCTCTAGAGCGATGGTATTTGACAATGGGTGGTAATTTGACACATGCAAAGTCATTGACTGCTTGCGTAACTTGGGTTGTCAGGCATGATTCACTACGGTAGCACATTTGCAAGCCAGTGGCTAGGCAAAGGCGGCCAATAAAGATATCCTACACGGCTTGGAAAGAAGCTCGATGATGCTAAGGGCAATTGGGTAGATGAATTGCCTAGAGTGCTATGGTCCCTTCGCACACCGCAACGGGAAAAACTCCATTCATCCTTACATATGGCTCCGAAGTTTTTATCTCCGTTGAGGTGGCCCTCCACACACATCGCCTCACCACATTCCAAGAGGCCCTCAACAATGCGGCCTTACACGAAGCATTACACTTACTCCCCTCTGTTCGAGGTGACGTTTTCCTCCTGTGAGGCACTCTACATATTGCACGTGGCATGGCTCCATGATAGATCGGTCAGAGCACAACCCCTCCACATTGGTGATTTGGTGGTACGTTGGACCAAGGCAGTGGCTCGATCTGGCGAACACAACAAGCTTACGACTAACTAGGAGGGACCTTATAAGGTGGTTGAGAAGGTTCATCCCAGGACCTACCGCCTTATTACCCTATAGGTCCACAGATTTAGCACAACAGCACTTTACGCAAGTACTATATTTATCAGTTCAACTCTCTTGTAAGGTCGATGTTATGTACTGCCACAACTTTCACCTAAAATGAGCATGAGCATTCTCGACCATGATTGTTTCCCTCCCTCACATTACCCCCATCCCTTTAGGCCCCCACGGGGCTAAAGGTCCCATAACATGGCCCTCAGTCGTCCGGTACACCTTTAGCCCTAGAGGGATCAGGGCCACTAGGCTTGACTCCCTTACTTGTTGTTTAACTTAGGGGATGGAAGTTTATACTCCTAAAGAAGAATGGTACGACATGTATATAGCATGAAGTTAAACAACAAGTCATGAAGGCAATGATAATCGAAAAAGGAAACTTCATTGATACTTTAGTCACCAAATACAGCCATCAATGAACAAAAGGAAAAAGAGAAGACAAGCAGAAGCTGCGACTTTAGATGGCGGGGTCTTTATCATCACTAGCATCAGTTAGTGCCCCATCTCCATCTAGCAGAGCGATATCCTCAGGATCACTTTTGTCTTTATCCTCGAATGCCACAATTTGGAGCACAACCTCATCAGGGTCTTCACCAATCTCGTGAGCGTTGCGACGGTCCTCGATATATCGGACATACGCTTCAAAGTACCCCTCCTGTTGAAAGTCGTCCGGGCCAAAGTCTCCACAAACTCTTGGAAGAACTTCGTATGCTCCTGCTAGCTGCGTTGATGCCCAAGACCTTCGGCCTTCGCGACACTTTCTTGCCTTGCAATCTTCTCGGCCTCTAGCTTGATGTAGGCATCTCCCAGCTGACGGTGCAACTCCTCCTTCTCTGCCCCCAAAGCCTCTTTTTCCTTCTTTACTTTCTCCAAGCGATGCTTGTACTTGGCTATTGAGTCATCATCATTTCGCTGGCCCTCTTTGAGGCCACGGATCTTTTCCTCTGAATGAGATATAGAAGGTGCATACCTCATCACCTTTAGAGCATGCACGAAGGCCTATAAAGGGGTGGGCCAACAAAGAGGTTAGCAGAGATAAAGAGAAACATTGAAGAAATCTAATAAAAGGCACGCGTTCTTACCTCAGTGATGGCCACTTGCTCCTCGGACACCTGTTGGATGTTTGGGGAGGCTGAAGAAACAAGATCCCAAGTCCAAGCAAGCCGCTCCGCCAATTCAAATTTAATTGCATGATCAGCCTCTAGGAAGTTGACCGCCCAGCGAACTTCTGCAAAGATGCCTCTTCGAGCTGCTGATGGGTAATCTGACGATTCCCTTGAGAGTTGCCTAAAGGGGACAACCCCTCGCGTCGTCAGATTTGGCTTGCGTGGCTGACCCCCAGATGCCTCCCTATGAGGGTATCTCTTGGCCTCAAAGGTTTCTCACTAATGTTGCTCAACCCTTAAAGGGATAGGAGCTAATGCAGCCCGGCCCTGAGCTCCTCCTGGCAAGGGCACTCATGCACCGCGGTCTACGGAAGTCTCAAAGAGATTGTTGGCAAGGTATAGCCGAACCTTCAGCAAGTAAGAATCAAAGGGCTCAATGCACCGAAGCCTCTCTTCCTCTCGGTGTTCGGCGGCCTCCATAGCAATCTCCTCCGGGGTGACGTCACCACTCTCGAATTGGCACCGCATTGCGCAGGCTTGTTCTACACTAGGGAAAGGGAGTCAGGTTAGAATTACGGGAAAGAAGGAAAATGAGAGAAATGCAAAGCACCCTTAGTATATTTTTTAAGAATGAGAAGGTCGGCAGCTATAAGGAAAATGTCGTTGTAAAGCTTGTCCAGAGTTACAAATTTAACCAATACTTCGATTATTAAACACTTTATATAGCATAGGGAAGTAAAGATCGATCCATGAGGAAAGATTGTTTTAAAAAGACTAGCTTAATCCTAAATGATTTTACTAATCCAATTTATTAAATCTAAACTTAATAATTCTAAAATAATTAAAATCTAGTGAATAAAAATCTGGAAAACCACCCAATGATGCTCCTAAATATTTTGGATTATATTCTGGAAAGAAAACAGTAAAAAGCTTTCCTAAAAAATCTAGAAAAATAAAATCAGAATAGTAGCTGAAATTCTAATTAAAAATCAAAACAGCAAATAATAATCAGAAAATACATATTAAAAATGTCAAACAGTAACCTAAAATATTATTCTTCAGGTATATAAGCTTATAACTCCTCAATTGTATCCAAATAATTTCAGAAAAATCATATCAGAAAATTACCACAGAATATCAATGCAGAATATTAAATCTGAAATTATAAATAAAATAATCTGCATAAATATAAATAAGAAAATAATCAATAAAATTACCCTAATTCGAGGACACAATTTTCTGGACTTAACAATACCTAATAATCATGAATTAACAATTAAAGTCAAAATTTTCAGAATTAATAACCTAAAAACCTGCACATATCAATTTCACAAAATAATTTTGAAAAATTATCAAATAACTTCCAAAAATTACGAAATTAAATATGGGCAGACTAGGACACTATATAAATTCTAGGAACTGATAAAAATCGAAAAAGAACAAAAATAACTATTTTTAGTCTAATTTCTAACAAACTGGTAATTAAATACTAAAACTGAATATAAATCAATCTAAAATTACAACCACTCTAAAAATCAAAATCTAAACTATCTAAAATTACCTAGACATTCCTAAAAGACTATACTTTGGGGGGGTCCATTGAAATTATATTGAAGCTAATAAAAATAGAACAAAAATTAACAAACTAATCAAATTAACTCTAAGCAACAAAAAATGATCAAAAGTTGTCAAATTTATGAAGGATACTTAGTATAATCTCAATCCACCATGCAAATTAATATTTATCATTAACACACAAGTTAATTTCATTCATGAGTTAAACTGTAGAAGACATTCACCAGCGATTCTTCCCCGTTTTTTCTTAGATTCTAGTTTAATTAGGTCCAGCCCCAATGTAAACCCTACTAATTTGATAATCTTTATACCAGCGCAAAAGTTTAATCAAACTAGAGCATTAAGAATTACAAAACATCATTTAACACTTTGTAACCAATTTACCAACAAATCGATTTAACAAAGATCTAAAGCGATTACCTAATTAAAAGAGATGGGTTTGAGCTATCCATGATTAATTAGGGTGATACATAAGCATAAAAGACTATAACTTTTACGTATTATAGTCTTCTAAACTATCAATTGAAATTGTATTAAACTAACTAGCATGTATTCTAATTAATTTAACACGAATATCATAAACGATAAACGCTAATCGCTATAGAATCATGAATATGAATCAACTAGGCAATAAAGCATAAGACTTGTTTCAAAATAGTAAATTTAGCGTGGATTCAAGAAGATTATACTAAGTATAAAAAAATTACTCACTCATATTAAAAGTAACATCACAATTAACCAAAGGATTCATGTTTAATAATTAACTAACAAAACAAAAACAAATTAAAGTAAGAACAAAAAAGGGGAAAAAATATAATAAAAGAGGCTACTTGGTGCCGTGGTGAATATGGTGTGTTGTGGTGTTTTGAAGGATTATGATGATGATAGAAGATGTTGATGATGACTATGGGGGAAGCGTGAGATGTGAGGAGGTAGAAGGGTGGCAAGAGAATGATGAGATGATGCGTAGGTTTATGATGGATGATGATGATGAGGGAGGAACAGCCGTGGGTTGGTGATTATGGATGTGCCATGCTGCGGTGGAGATGTATGGAGGTGAGCATGATTATGGTGATGGTGATGATGATATATATAGGGAGGAAATGAGGGGTGTGATTAGGGTTAGTAACTAGGGTTTCCTTCTTCTTTTCTTCCTTAAACTTCTTCTCCCTCAAGACTTCTAGCTCTTCTCCAACTCTTGAAATCCTAACCCAGATAGTATCTTCATAATTATCATTTTTGAACCGTCTTCTGCCCAAGCATGTACAACCCGAGCCTCAACGACTCGTCTTCTCCTCTTTATTAAAACAATGCCTAACCTGAAAAATATATGAAAATAACGTAAATTAGATGCAATAATGTGTAAAATATAATCAAAATAATTAATAAAACGATGCATGATTAATGGCTTAACAGTCGTTCCCAAACTACAATAGTTTAGAAAGCCAGTTGAGGGGTTCCCTGTCGCTTGACTTAACCATCCTATGCTCGGACTCCTTCTCCGTGTCAATTACTCGTGACATGAAGTCTGGGAGTGGCCTCAACCAGTCATCCTCATGGACATAATACTGAAAGTATCGGGCAATAGCCCTTTCCCCCATGTTTGGCTCGTGGAATGGACTTTGGATCGACCCATCATTGTTCCACTCCGGAACATCAACCTAACGGGCTGTCAGGTGCTAAAAAAGGAAGTCACACTTCCAATTCTTTAGTTTAGACTTCTTTTCGATGGTCTTCATAAAACCGTTACAGTTGTTGAAACTATACCAGCCCGTCTCCCTGGTTTCGCTCGGTGCCTTCTAAACTATGTGCACCAATCCAAACACCCACGTGAGGTAAGTTAACTTATGCAACTCATCGATGGTGATAAAGGAGCAGATGTTATGCCAAGATGTGAGTACTATTTGTGCGGTTGTGCCTGTGCCAGCTCATACCTATTGGGATCTCTAAGATAACTCGATGCAAAGGGAATCTAATACCATAGCCTAGCTTCGCCCTGTAGATTGCTACACACCTTGGGGGGGCTTATTTACCATAGCTTCCGGGTCTGGGTTTATGAACTTGTACCTAGCTGAGAGAAGGTACTTCTCTTCCAAGTGCGGTCTCTTTAGGGACCTCACTACCTTCATATTAGAGAATTGCGAGCTAGGCTCATCACAAGGGTCCGAGCGATCAAGCACCCCGGAAACCACACCCCCTCTGTCACAACTTCCTTCGGTGGTCCCTTCTGGGGATGACCCTCTTAGTCATGGAGGTCGAGGATTGAGAGTTGGAGGAGCAGGCTTCGCCACTTCGCTTGAAGGAATAGGAGCTAAATGTGTTAACTTCTCCACTTTGCTCAGAGGAACCAAAGATAAAAGGGGAGTTACCTGCGGATAATCCGTCGGCCATAAGTTTGGGCACAGTCTTTAGCCTTATCGTAGTCTTGATCCTAGACGACTTGCATTGCTAGTCATAAAACATACCGGGAATAGCAATGTCAATTTCGCACGGATACACCACTTCCTCCTCTATGTAAAGGATGCTAGGGGTAGAGAAATACTCACAACTCGACGACAAGTTTGGCATCGGTTCAAAAACAGGTAGTGCATAGGGGATTTTCTTGAGCTCCTTGAAATAGTTCTTTGGGGGAAAATATGCAGCCACCTGGCCGTCTATTTTAGCGGAGAGATTGGAAAACTGGGTGTGGCAGCCCTCCTCTCAAGGGCCACCCACTCGTTTTGCAGGGGGTGTATTAGATGAAGAACAAGACGAGTATATGTTTTATTTAATAATACAACAAAGAGTTTAGAAAAAGTAGGAGGATTTGCATACCTATGCAAGGGAAACAAGAAGGTGGAAGGGATTCGTTTGAAGATTAAAAGAAAAGGAGTTGAAGATTCAATAGTGAAGTTGAAGAATCAACAGTGAATTTGAAGAGTTAGCAGTAAATTTGAAGATTAACAGGGGGTGGTTGAAGGCAATAAGAAAGGGGACAGACTCTGACTCTCTAGAGATTCACTTCTCTCTCTAAGGATGGCAAAAGAGTGGATTAATGAACCACTAATAGAACCCCACCCATATAGGAGAGGGGTAGGAGGCAAACCGACACGCTCCCCAAGGTAATATAAGACTTGATTGCAAACAACGAAAGGACACGTGGTAAAAAAATAAAGAAGGGGGGAAATGAGAAAAGAAGCAGAAGAAAGGGAGGTCACAAATGTGCACTACCCAGGCTACGAAAGGAAGTCAAAAACCTTATGGTATGGTCTTGCATTACCTTCAGGCTTTAGCCATCCGCCGAATGGCCATACGACATAGTCCTTAACCGTTCACTACATCTTTAGCCTCAAGAGGCTAAGGATCTTTTGATACGGCCATAGGTCGTTCGATACACCTTTAACCCTAAGGGACTAACGATCATACAGCAAAGCCCTCGGCCATTTGCTACACCTTTAGCCCCAAGGGGCTAAGTGTCCTATGGTACAGCCCTCGGATCATTCGCTACACCCAGTGGCGAAGCCATAATTTTATGGAAGGGGGGGTCCGAATAATAGCATAGAACCTATGAATTTAACAATAGTCATTAAACAAAAATTTTAATTTTAATATTAGCAATTACAAAGTGAAACAAATAACACATTACATTCAAATTCTCTAACAATAACATTTGCTAATATCTTTCTTCTCAATTATTGATCCATAATTCTGACCATCATAAAGAGCGTCATATTAAATGCTCTAAATTTAACTAGAAATTCAAATTCATAAACTCTTAATCAGCTCAACAAAAGGTTTTTGAACACTTAACTAACTCAAGGACAATTGCAAGCTAGAATTCATATTATCTAGCTTAAGATAATGAGTCATAGGTCTCACACAAAGAACAATCATTCTCTAACTAAGCAATGTAATGTATTCCCACGAACAACTATGTGGTTTATTCATCAATTTCCATTAACTTCTAAATGCCTTGTATCTTAAAAAAACTAAATGGAAGTAAGGGAGTTCATAAACTATGTTAGGCATTATTTATTAATCTATGCCACATTTAACATTCTATGTACCAAACTTGACACAAAAAAGAACAAAAACCCTTCATCTTTGCCTCTGCGCGCAAGGGATTTGAAAATGCGACCCCTCAATTCCCTCCATCCGCATAGAACCACTATGCTACGAACATACTAGCGAGTAGCTGGTTAACGTAAATTATATTTGACCCTCTTTTTATCTGTAAATATTCCCACATATGACTTTTTTTTGTGCAGGAGGGGTGTCAGTTGACAACAATGACACCACCTTGCCTCTGCCACTGGCTACACCTTTAGCCCCCAAGGGGATAGGGGTCCCATGGCACAGCCCTTGGCCATCCACTACACCTTTAGTCCCCAAGGAGCTAATGGCCCTATGGCACGACCCTCGGTCGTTTGCTATAACCTCAGCTCCCAAGGGGCTAAGGGCCGCATGGCACGACCGTCGATCATTCGGTACATCTTTAGCCTCAAGAGGCTAAGGATCTTCTGATACGGCTATAGGCCATCCCCTACACCTTTAACCCCCAAGGGGCTAATGGTCATGTGGCGCAACCATCGACCGTTCGCTACACCTTTAACCCCAAGGGGCTAGCGGTCATACGGCACGACCCACAGCCATCTGCTATACCTTTAGTCCCCAAGGGGATGAAGGCCTTGTGGCACGACCCTCAACTGTTTACTATGCATTTAGCCCAAAATGGGCAAAGGGTCCTATAGCATGGCCCTCGGATATGCGCCACACCTTTATCCCCTAAGGGCATGACCCCTGGTCATTCGTTACTGATAGGAAAACGGTGGACCAAACGTATACCTTTAACCCCCACAAGGCATGGGTGTAGTAGCTAAGGGTTATCGTGCGATATGAAGTCATGCATGCCACCTGGAAATTGCCTGGTATACAGGCCCGATCTTTGTAAGAATGCAATAGCATAAAGTGCAAATAAACTTGTAAAGTTAAGAAAAGGCCATATTTCGTTACAAGTGCAAGGGAGTTACAGTGCGAATATACACCCGACGAAGCCGACGACAGTAAAAAAAAAGTATGAAAAAGAAGGAAGGAAGACACAGAAGCATCAAAGGTAACTACTCCTCATCACTAGACATGGGGGGAGCGTCTTTAGATCTGACGCTTTCCTTGTTAGGCGCTAGTTTGTCGTATTTTACATGCCTCTTTCACCTAATTTTATTTCGTACGATAATATAATCTCTAGAATTTTTGCTCGCTTTATTTATTTTTGCAGATAATAAGATCAACCAAGCAAGTACCACGAAAAGGAGCAAAAAGGAACAAAAGAAGAAGACAAAGCAATCTCTTGTTCTTAGTTCATCAATAGGTCAAATCATAGTCTCAAGCCACTACTTTTGCTTTTATTAGTTTAGTTTAGCTTTGTTTCCATTTCCTTCCTTCTTGGCCTAGATTGAGTCGCTCTAACTAATCCCGGTACTTGAAACCTAAATCCCAGTGGACGACACCTCGAGTACTCAACAGTACAACCTTGCACTTGGGTTTATAAATTTTAGAACTCGAATTCTTCCTATCATTCCTCTTGGCCATCCGCGTGCCTCGGTGCTGCCCCTGGAACCACACACCTAATGTAAGGGAACTGTTGTTAGATTAGGTGCCTTCCTCCTAGCCATCCACATGCCTCAGCTAACCCCAGAACCACAGGACCAAACTACTGGGCCGCCAGGATGTGGCTCCTATGAATTCGTAGCCAGGCCTCGAACGTGAACTAACCAAGGCCTATGAAGGTGGAATTCAAGACTAGGGCCATGATCATCTCCACTACACCCAACTCCAGGGCATTATTAACCACCATGACATAAAAGATGGCCTGAATTAGTTCGGGAACCTGGAAATCATAAAGGCCTTCTCAGCGTCAGAACGATTGAAGTTTGGACACAACTCTTCATAATTCTCAGGTAGCGGTTGGGGAGAGGGAATAGTGCCCCTCAGGTGCCAATTAAAGGCCTCTCAGACGTGGAAAGCCATTTCCTCTGTATCGAGATAGTAAGGAAAAACCATGGTTGAGGAGCTTTCTAGCCAATAAAGATGATAGCCAGGCACACAATCTACTTAAAATCCCTGCAACAACTCCCTTTTATAATACGAGCTAGAGATACACCAGGTACTATGCATTTGTCCTTGGGAACGATGACCCCTCGAGAAAAACATCCCATATCAAAGCCCAACGCACAAGTGTTGATAGATGGTAGGGGTTCACAACTACAAAGTAACCTTAGATCTGCGAATAGTCATCGTTAATCGTATTTACTCCACAATATATCTATCTACCTCGTCTAGACGAGCACACAAGCAAATTGTGAGGGGCTAAATGATTTAGCCTAATCAAGGGACCCTAATGAGGGTCCTACACCTATACTAATAGGTCTAGGCCTAGGGTACCTTGCTTAAAATTACGGGTTTGTCCTTAGCTACAAGAACTATACATACCCACCTACTCACCTCGAAAAAAGAGGGTCGACAAAGAGTGGTGTAGTTGATAAGTCCTTAAAGTGCACTCTATTTTGAGATCATTTTGTGCCATTTTCAGGGAGAATTATGTGTTTTATGCTATATATTGCACTCCTTTTTTGGTTTTACACTCAGGTATGGTTCTTTTTTGTGTTTTGCAGGTTTGTGGACCATTTTACCCCAAATTTGACCATAAATGAGTGTAGCTTGACACCTCCTGAACACCCTCAAGTCACTATGCCCATGGAAGGAAGAAAGAATAGAATAGTATCAAGACAGAGCTCACCACGGACGGTCTGAGACCACAACTACAAGCCTGTTCGTTTTCCTTCATCATGGGGCTGAAGTTGATCGAGTTCTTCTTTAAACAGGGTCATTTCGCAGCAGATTAGAGGAGAGGCAATAGAAAAGAGAACTCATGCTCTCTAGTTTTTTCATTCTTTTCCATTTTCTAAAGTTTAGTTTTGATTTCTAATTAGTTTTGAGTGTGAGTGTTGTAGAAGTGCTTACTATTTTTGAACCCTTGCAAAGTTGGAAAACCCTTAGAGGATATCCAATTGTGCTAAGTTTTCTTCTCTCAAACTCTATGTAGTCATTGCTAATTTAAACATGTGCGAGTAGTTTTCTCAATCTAGGGATTGTTAGCCAAATATTAATATTGGAATCTCTCATTTTTTTTTCATTGTACTTGTTCTTGATTGGGATTGGGTGAATTCTATCGTGTATGTGAGACTGTTGTGATTGAATTTTGGCCAAATTCATTTGCTAATTCTAAATAGTTAAGTGAAGGACTGAAAGGCGAAACTTGCTATTTTTATTTAGTTGTACTTGTTCTTGATTGGGATTTTCTTACCCCGGGAGTGCAAGGCATTTCCCTTGAGCATCGCTCGACTAACCCTAAAAGCGAACAATTTTGAGCTCAAATCAACCCTTATATCAATGGCATAGCAATCCCAGTTCGTACGCACCGCGTTGGCAGATCCAAACTTACACCTCTCGATTTTTTTTAGAGGTGTGTGACACGTTAAAACTCAATGGAGTTTCTACCAATGCCATCAGCTTATGCCTATTTCCCTTTTCACTTAGGGATAAGGTGAGGGCGTGGCTTCACTCATTGCCTCCAGGATGCATCACGACATGGGATGAGCTCACAAAAGTCTTTCTTGCCAAATTCTTTCCTCCAAGTCAGATGAAGTAAGATGACGAGCATGCAGAATCAAATCACTGCTTTCTCTCAAAAGGAAGATAAGACGCTCTATGAAGCATGGGAGCGATTCAAGCACCTTTTACGGCTATGCCCTCACCATGGTCGTCAAAGGTGGATGATTATGCAAACATTTTATAATGGAGTCACTCAGCCATTGAGGTCTACTATTGATGCGGCAGTAGGACGTACTCTTATGAACAACACTAAAGATGAAGCATACAATCTTATAGAAGGTATGACCCTTAACAATTTTGAATGGTTATCTGAGAGAGCCAAACCTAAAGGGGTTGGAGGTAAGCTAGAATTAGATGCTATTTTTATGCTTTCTTCTAAAGTTGATGTTATGTCCTAAAAATTGGAGTGCTTGAATGTTAATTTTGTTAGTTCAAGTATACCTTCTGCACCATGTGATATACATGTGTCAGTTGATCATTTGAGTGTGCATTGTCAAGTAGGTAGTCCTTTTGCCCAAGATGTATGTGATCAGGTCGACTATGTGATATATGTAGGTCTAATGCCTCACTCGTGCCACAAACAAATTTTAGACCCCCTAGATTTCAAAGATCATCATATTCTCAACAAGCACCTCAAAAATCCAACTTAGAGACTATGATGGAGGATATGCTTTTGGTATAACAAAAGCAAGATGAGTACATTAAGCAATTGGCTTCTAAGATTGATGTGCTTACTACTCACAATAAGATACTGAAAGCTCAAATAGCTCAACAAGTTATATCTTCATCTGCAGCTCTAGGTAAATTTTCTAGTAAGAACAAACTTAGTTTTGGGGGAACATTGTAATGTCATGATTTTAAGAAGGGGTAAGCAACTTGAGGGACCTAAGGAGGTTCACAAAAATAAACATTCATGTTATGGAAAGAATGAGATCATTGAGAAAGAAGTATTCACGTCTTCTAATGAGGTTACAGGTGATGATAATTCTAATAAGATTCCTAAAGTCCCCATGAAAATCTCCCCAAAACCACCCTATGTACCACCTTTACCGTTCCCCCAAGAAATGGGTAAGGCTAAATTGACTAACAATTTGGGAAGTTTCTAGAAGTCCTTAAGAAACTGTACATTAACATTCCATTCACTGATGCCTTGTCACAAATGTCATCCTATGCTAAGTTTTTTAAGGAGATTTTGCCTAATAAAAGAAAGCTAGAAGAGCATGAAATAGTAGCATTGACCGAATAATGTAGTTTTACAATTCAAATTAAGCTCCCTACTAAGCTTAAGGATCCCAGTAGTTTTCCTATCCCTTGTCTGATAGAGAATAAGTCCATAGATCATGTCTTATGTGATTTAGGGTCTAGCGTAAGTTTAATGCCCTTTTCTCTTTGCAAGAAGTTGGACCTAGAAGAAATGAGGCCCACGACCATCTCTTTATAATTGGCTGGCCATCCTGTAAGGTACCCCGTAGGCATTTTAGAAGATGTCCCCATCAAAATAGGAGACTTATATGTGCATGTAGATTTTGTAATCCTTGAAATGGAAGAGGGTGCATTCTTGGGAGGCTATTCTTGGCCACCGCTAGGTGTCGTATAGATGTTAAAAATGGTAAGTTGTCTTTTGATGTGGATTATGAACATGTAGAATCCAACTTGATTAAAGCTTCTAAATTTCATTCTATCTCTAGTGAGTGTAATCAGATTGATATAGTGGATAGTTTGGTACAAAAGACCATTTCTGATAATGATTCTCATGATCCACTTGAGTACTGTTTATTAAATGATGGCACTACTCGAGATGAAAACCCGAAAGTAGTAATGTGTGCCTGATTCCTGGAAGCTTCTCCACTAGTTAGCCCAACTTTTGCCACGATGGAATTACCAGTACATGACAAAGCATCCTCAACAGATGAGGAGTGTGCCCCCATGGTAGAACTAAAACTTTTTCCTTCCTCTTTGAGGTATGAGTGTCTTCGCCTAAATTCTACATATTCTATGATTGTGAATGCGAGTTTAAATGCATCTCAAGTTGACTCTTTGCAAAGAATACTTAGATTTCATCATAAGACCTTGTGATATACTCTTAATGACCTTAAAGGAACCACCCTACTGTGTGTATGCATCGTGTTTTCATGGAAGATAACTATAAACCCTCAAATGAACACCAAAGGAGATTGAACCCTAAGATGTAAGATGTGGTAAAGAAAGAAATTTTAAAATTGCCTAAGGCTGGCATTATCTACCCTATTTCTGATAGTGCCCGGTCCATGTTGTCTGTAAAATGGGGGAATGACGATTGTAAAAAACAAAAATAATGAACCTATACCTACTAGGACAGTTACTGGTTGGCGTATGTGCATAGATTATAGGAAATTGACTAAAACCACCTGAAATGACCATTTTCCCCTACCTTTTATTAACCAAATGCTCGAGAGGCTGGTAAAGAACTCTTATTTTT
>JACYFF010031957.1:118995879-119024637 GCA_017589665.1 Selenicereus undatus | reverse complement strand
CCCCCCCCCCCTCCTTCAAGCTGAAATGGTGAGGATGAGGAACCATGCCAAGCTTGGAAAGAAGATAGTTTTATAGAGGGGAAGATAAGATTTTTGTTAAGACATCAGCTAGTTGTTGGTCTGTTGGCATGTATGACAGTTGTAATAGCCCTTCCAAGACGTCTCTCATGAAATGGCAATCTATTTCTATATATTTAGTTCGTTCATGAAATACGGGATTTTTGCTAATGTGTATGGCTGAGTAGTTATCACAAACAGTGTGACTGGTCTTAAAGACTTTATACTAAGTTCTTCAAGAAGTCTAACGAGCCATGTGACTTCTGCTGTTGCCTGGGACCTGGCTCTGTATTCAGCCTCAGAAGATGATTTGGAAATGGTACCCTGCTTCTTGCCTTTCTAGCTGATGGGAGGAGAACCAAATAGAATGACATACCCTGTCACTGATCTTCTGGAATGGGGGCATGCAGCGCAATCCGAATCTGAGAAAGCTTGGAGAGTGATCTGGTCAGTGGCCTTTAAAAAAATTCCTTGTCCAATGGTACCTTGAATGTACCTCAATCTGTGATGCAAAGCTTGCAAATGAGAAGTTCTAGGCTTTTGCATAAATTAGCTTAGAGTTTGGGCTGAAAAACTCAAATCAGGACTAGTGTGAGCTAGAAAAGTTATCTTGCCTACCATGGCTCTGTAATATGAGGGATCAGATAACAGATCTCCATCATCTGGAGATAATTTGTGATTTGGAGGTAGAGGGGTAGAAGTAGGCTTGGAAGGAGGCAGTAAGCTATCTTTGAGGAGTTCTACAGTAAACTTCTTTTAAGATAAAACAATCCCTTGAGGGATATAACTGACTTCCAACCCCAGGAAATAATGTAATCGACCAAGATCTTTAATACCAAAGCATCTGTGTAAGTCCTGCTTGACATGTTCAATTTCTGCTGAATTAGATCCAGTAAGCATAATATCATCTACATAAACTGCAGCAATTGTAATAACTGTGGAAGATTTATTAATAAACAAAGAATAATCATTCTTGGACTACTGATAAGTCTAGTGAGATCAAAGTGTTGCTCAATTTGGTGAACCATTGTCTACTGCCTTGCTTGAGACCACAGAGAGACTTCTTTAACCCGCATGCCTTGTAGAAGGATTATGGATACCTTTAGGAACCTCCATGTATACCTCTTCATCAAGGTCTTCATGGAGGAAAGCATTATTGATATCCAATTGAGACAAAGTCCGGCCTTTTGAAGTAGCTAAAGCTATGACACTCCTTATAGTAGCCATCTTCACCACAGGAGAGAAGACTTCCTGATAATCAATTCCATATTGTTGGGTGAACCTCTAATCACATGTCCCGCTTTTAACCTCTCCAGGGCACCATCTGATCTAAGCTTTACCTTGTAAACCCATTCGCTGGTGATAGCTCATTTGCCTGGAGGTAAATCCACTAATTCCCAAGTATTGTTAGACATCAAGGCATCTATCTCCTTATTCATAGCCTAGACCCATCCAAGGTCTTTGGATGCTTGTTCATAAGTCTTTGGTTCCTGATACTGAACTAGGAAAGACATCAAAACATGGTGTTTAGCAGGCAAATTACTAGGCTGAACAATGCCACAGAAATAGCCTTACAGATGTTTAGGTTAATGATGCACTCTGGTTGTCCTTCTTAAAGATGGATGGGTTTGAGAGTGCTGAAAAGTTGTATCATCAGTGTGTATAGGCCCATTGGAATCAAAAATCTCTGAAAAATAATTACATTCTAGTTGTCGAAATACTTGAATGTCTGGTATGTATTCTGTAGTGGCGGAGCTATGGTGGGGTCACGTGGGGTCAACCGACCCCGCTTAAAAAAAAATTCTGCTAGTTAAGTTAAAAAAAATAAATAAACAACATATATATGTAATTTGTGAGGGATTAATTGCATCAAAACAAAACTGCTTCAGTGGTAGAGAGGGCGTGCAATTTGGATACAGGTATCCTCACGCGTCCCAGGTTCGAGCCTTCCTGCTATCTGTTCTTTTTTTTTTTGGGGCCCAAGTTTTGGAGTAAATTCGACTCTTTCCCCAATTCGACTCACCCAATGTTCAGGCAGAACCGCAGAAAGACACAAACGCAACAACGAGTCCAACCAGTCAGCCACCATACCTAGCCGCCGCTGCCGCCCAGACCCACCTCCTAGCCGTCCACCACCCTGACCACCGGTACCAGAGACACAAACGCAGCAGGCAGCAACGGTGCGCGGTGCTAACAGAGCAACGGCCAGTCCAGCAAAGCAACCACCCTGACGCCCGGCCGCGGCCCAGACCCACCTAGCCGTGAGCCTTCCACCACCGGTACCTCCACCGGAGACGTTCGCCGCCAGGGCGGCAGCCCGCAGCCACGGTCACGGAGACACAGACTCACATTGAACTGATTGAAGGTTTCTACAATTCTACTGATCTACTCAGTACTCCCCCCTCCCTTACGTTTTCCCTTTGCTGTTTGAAATAAAATGGAATTTGATGTTTGATTGTGAGCGTGATTTGGGTTCGTTGTCATATGCCCATCAGCCCATGAGTTCATTCTAGTATTCTACTATGAGTCTATGAACTATCAATGGTTAATTAAGCAATTGATAGTTTGATTATTGATACTCTTTATTATGACTTTTCAGAATGTGAACTTTGTGATATTAAGTATGACAGTATGTTAAGTTCCTCTAGATAGTTTTTAAATTTTCGTTTTCTTTGTCAAATTTTTGATTGTTTGCACTTTAATTATTTACATTGTTAGATTAGTTTCAATTATTGAAATCATTTGATGAAATTGGTTATAAATCATTTGTCAATTGTAATTATATGTGTTTGTTTACTCCTTCGATTCTCTTCTGATTAGTTATAAATACCTATAATTATTGAATATTTGAATATCCTTCACTTGCCTAATTAAATCTTTTTTTGTTTAGTTGAAAATGCATAAATATTTCAAAAGGTTGGCTACCGAATCGCTTCCTTCAACTTCTGCACCTGAAAATTCTCCTTTGAATCAAGAAACCGGAGAACACAACACTCAAACACAAACCTCAAATTTTAATGCAAACACTAATCCCTCGTCTTGTGGGAGAAGACAACTTGATTCAAGTGTTATTCAGTCAGATCCTGCTGAAAGAAAACCAATTTCACATTATCATCCAAACGAGCATGATGAGGTAAGAAGAGCTTATATTCAAAAAGGCCCTTGTCAACCCCGAAATCATGCTTTTCCTCAAAGATTGATGTCTAGAAATTATCGTCGTTTCAATGAGTCTTGGTTTGATATGTATGGCAATTGGTTAGAATATAGCATCAAAGAAGATGCGGCTTTTTGCTTGTGTTGTTATTTTGTTGAGTTATTCTATTTAAGTTTTGATGATAACAAATCCAAGTGTAAAAAATTGTCCAAGTAATGTTGCTCCAAACACGATCTCCAAACAGGCCTAACTGGTGTTTGTAATCCTTATTGTATTAACTGGTTTGCTACATGTGAGAACTAATCCTTAAAACAGGTTTCACGTGGTGATTCTTTATTAAGTCAAGAACGCCATCTCGACAGTTGATTGTAAAGCATGTTCCTGAACTCTAGCAATGCAAAGAACAACCCCAGCAAACAAGATGGCCTTGGTGTTCACAGCAACTCTACAAATCTTGGACAAGATTCAAAACAAGAAGTCTTGGGTATATAGGTTTTATTTATTTAGACTCTTGTTAATATGCCAATATTGAAAATGCTTTTAAACACCTCTTGAATCGGTACTCGCACTGAGTACTTCAGAACACCAGTTACGAACAACCCTGCAAACAGGGTGCCTAGGGTGTTTCTGAACTGAAGTGGCCATACCCGGTTGTCTTTGAAAATTCATTTCGGTTGGCCAAGATCTCCAGTATACCTTCCTTAAACTCTAAGGTTGCTATTTTTCTGGAAAAGATATTTCTTGAAAATACTGTGGGAGATTTGCGAAAATAGGTTTTTGGGAATTTGCCAAAACTAAAAGATTCTCTTTGCCCATATTTTCGGATATGATAAAAATTCCAAAGCTAAAGATTTCTGGTTGCTTTTTGAATCCTCTTCACGGCTATGGGAAGATAAGGGTTATCTCTTAAGATAACAAATCCCTTATACTTTGGGAAAAACTTGTCACTAGCCGTTGGGGATTATTTTTTCTTGGAAAAAAAAATCATTTTCCCATACTTAGTTGATTCTCTTGGTTTTGACCGTTGGAATTCTTGTTTAAATAACAGCATTTTACTCCCATTGAATGATACACATACACACGAGAGAATAGCAAGAAAAGAAAGCAAGAGAATATCTAGAAACACAACACACGCAAAAAGCAATATTTCAAAAAGTGGTTTTTCTGGTGAAAAGAATTTTCGAGCTACACTTGAGAAAAGAAAAACCGATACAAGTTGTGTTTAAACCAAGCTTTCAATATATTGGCATACTAGGACTTCATTGTACCTTACATCTGCTTAAGTCAGAAGCACCCAGTAAGGTGTTTTGTAACCCTGATCTTGAATCAGAAAAGTGAGTGAGTGGTCCTCAGTCGTGTGGACTTTGGACGTGTCCAATCTGGTGAGATTTGGACGTGGTGTAATCTGCCTTAAAGAAGGATGTTACGTGGTTGCAAGGCGTAACAAGGTGTGTTACAATTGTAACGAGTTAAGCCCGGTTTAGTGAAGTGGTTAAATCCTACACGAGGTAGGTCGTGGTTTTTCACACCTCAGTTGGGCTAGAGGTGTTTTCCACGTAAAAATTGTGTGTGCTTTATATTCCGCATTTATCTTGGTGATTTCCGCATTTGCAATATTTGAGAACACCCTTTGCAAACAAGTCACAAGGGTGTTTGTTATTTACAATGCGAAAATCAGACACCACAATTCACCCCCCCTCTTGTGGTAGAATACTCACGATCTTAACATATTTATTCAAGAATGAGCATGAAAGTTCAAGTCATTTTGGAGGTGAAACATTCACTTCTAAAGGATTTAGAAGTTGGAATAAGATAGAAAGATTTAAGATGCACATGGGTGGGTCAAATAGTGTCCATAATCAATGCGTGAAAAGATGTGAAGACTTGATGATGCAAAAGCAATCCATACAGACTGCATTGGATAAACAATCATAGCAAACTAAGTCTGAGTACTACACTCGCCTGAATGCTTCAGTTGATATTGTGAGATTACTTTTGTTTTCTGCATTGCCATTTCGAGGCCATGATGAAAGTGAATTGTCAAGAAGGAAAGGACTTTTTAAGACTTTCTTACAGTTTCATGCGGAAAAGAATGACAATGTTGGAAAGGTTGTTTTAAAAAATGCTCCAGGCAATCATATAATGACTTCCCCTGACATCCAGAAAGAAATTGCAAATGCTTGTTCAAAAGAAACTGTGAAGGCTATTCTTGAAGAACTTGACAATGGATATTTTTCTATATTAGTTGATGAATCCCGTGATGTATCATGTAAACAACAAATGGCTCTCGTTTTAAGGTTTGTTGATAAAAGGGGATTTGTTATGGAGCGTTTGGTTGGCCTTGTTCATGTGACTGATACTAGGTCTTTAGCATTGAAAGAGTCTATTTATTCATTACTTTCTGCATTATTATTGAGTTCATCTCGAATAAGGGGACAAGGGTATGATGGGGCTAGTAACATGCGAGGTCACATTAATGGGCTTAGAAGCTTGATTATGCAAGATTGTTCATCAGCCCATTATATTCATTGTTTTGCTCATCAACTTCAATTAACTTTGGTCGCGGTTGCAAGAAATCATAATGATATTGGATGGCTTCTTGACTTGGTTGGTGTCATGTTGAATATGATTGGAGGTTCCTATAGATGTAGAGATGAATTTCGAGAAAAATAAGCAGAAAAGGTTGAAGAAGCATTACGTATGGGTGAGCTTCAAACTGGGCGAGGTTTAAATCAAGAACTTGGGCTACAAAAACCAGCAGACACTCGTTGGGGCTCTCATTTTAAAACATTCAGCAATATTATTATCATGTTTGATCCAATTCTTGATGTGCTTGATGTGATTAGAGATTATGCTAATCATCCAGAAGACAGGGTCAAAGCCAAAAGTGCTTTAGACGGCATGCAAAAATTTGAGTTTGTTTTCTTATTGCATTTGATGAAATTGATTTTAGGAATTACAAATGCTCTCAGTCAAGCTTTACAAAGAAGAGATCAAGTCATTGTCAACGCTACATCATTACTTGGTTCAGCTAAGCGACAGCTACAAATGACAAGGGATTAAGGATGGGATTATTTGATTGAAAATGTTTATGCATTTTGTCACAAGTACGATATTGACATTCCTGTCATTGATGATTTCCATGTTATTCGGGGACAAAGAGTAAACCGCAGAGTTTCTAAAGTGACAAATGAACATTACTATCGTATTGATGTATTCTACACAATTCTTGATATGCAGATGCAAGAGCTTAATAGTCGCTTTCCTGAAGCGAGCACTGAGTTGCTTCTCGGTGTAGCTTGTTTGAACCCAGTAGATTCATTCTCCAATTTCGATAAGGAAAAAATCCTTCGAATGGCTCAATTGTATCCAGATGATTTTGATGAATTGGACATTGAGACACTTAGTTGTGAACTTGATACTTTTATTATCAATGTACATGATGATGAGAGGTTCTCCGACTTGAGGGGCATAGGTGACCTTTCAAGGAAATTGCTTCAAACGAAGAAGTATCTGAGCTTTCCCCGCCTATATCTACTTGTGAAGTTGGTATTAATTTTACCAGTTTCCACTTCAACTGTTGAAAGGGTATTCTTAGCGATGAAGATCATCAAGACCAATTTGCGCAACAGAATATCAGATGAGTTTTTAAATGATACTGTTATTACTTATTTTGAGGATGATCTTTTCGAAACAGTATCAAATGATGATATCATGTATCACTTTCAAAACATGAAGGTTCGCCGAGGACAATTGCCGTAATTGTATTAGCTTTGTAATTTCGTTTTCATGACTATTGTTAAATTTCAAATTTCAAATCATATTTATGTTTGAGTCCCGACCTCGCTTGAATTAATTTCTAGATTCGCCACTGGTATTCTGTGACAATGGGCAAGGGAGAATCAAACTGATGTTTATATTTGCTGAAAAGGAGAAACAAGCTCATGAAAAATAAGATCTCTTTATGTAAAGACTTTGCATGTTGTAAGATCTAGAAGTTTATAGGACTTCTGCCCATAGGGGTACCCAAGCAAAATACAAGCATTAGCTCAAAACAGAATGCAATGTTTCTTCAGCCATGATTATAGACAATCAATACTCAACTCAGATCGAACCAGATTTTCTTAATCTGGAAAACTCAGTCAAGAAATCAACAAGGGGAAAAAAAAAAACACGAATCAAGATATCACCTGATTGTTTAATAGAAATGAGAAAGGATCTTAAGGATTCTGCTCTGATACCATGTCAATCATCAAAATTTTGCATGAAGAGAGTTCAGAACTTAGAAAGGGAAATGAGATAGAAGACAGAAAGAGAGAGAGAGAGAACATCATGAAATCTTATTTCCATTCATCGCTTGAGAGAGAAAAAATGCAATGAATCAATCAGATATTAAGTGTGTAGTACAAATGATCTGGATGTGTATATACATGCACGTTATTGATAACAGAAAGTAGTTATGGAGGCCTTCCACATCAGCTTCAAGGTAACCACCTGTACAGCTCAGCAACTTGCATCCTCAAGTTGAATTATGGTGCATCAGCTTACTGTACCCTGCTGCATTGTATTGAAGCTCTCAACTTCTGAACCTTATGCTATATTTATCTCTTCATTACACAATAGACTGGAAAGCTTATAAGAGAACTCATATTAGTTAATTTCCCTACTCTTTGCTCGGAACATGGTCATGTTTTGCTACTAATTCAAGATCACAAATTAATAAAGGGAAAGCCTTATAGAGTGGAAGCTTGGTTTCTCTTCCGAAGCAAAGTAAAGGAAGGCATACAATTAGCAAGGCAAGCAACCTTCTAGGGGTCCATTATGCATCAACCATTACAAAAGCTTAAACGAAGCAAGAGATTTTGTAGGGAATAATGCTTGAAACAAAAGCATGAACAACTCGAGACATGGGAGACGCTATGTAGAAAGAATGGAATCATCACCCACGAACTCACTCAAGAAAGGCCCAACCCCACCCCTATCTCTAATTATTGTACGTAATTCCCTGGAACACCTTCATCATACTATATTAGATATGGCTATATATTGGAAACAATGCCTCAAAATACAATGGAATGTCTTAGGAGACAATATGACCAAGTTTTTCTTTAGCTATGACAAAGAGATAGCAGCATGCAACCGTATTCGGAGTTGTAAAGTTGAAGACGGTAAATGGATCGATGATCAGGATGAATTTACTTATTATGCTGTGTAGTACTTCCAACAACTCTAATCCTCCATCGACAATGGCACTAGACAAAATGTGTTGAATGTGGCTTCACGGTTCCACAAATAGCTAACGCAAGAGGAAATTACATGGCTATCCCAGCCATTTAGTGGAGAGGAAGTAAGCTCAATTTTCTTTGGTATGAATGAATGGAAATTCCTTGGCTCATATGGCATTCCTGCACTTTTCGATCACAAATTATGGGACATCACCGGCAATGACGCAACTAAGGCAATTCTGGAAACACTTCACTCAGGGAAGTTATTCAAGCACATTAATTATACCTTTCTTTATCGAATTTCTAAAATATCTAATCCAAACTCATTCAGTCTATATCGCCCGATCAGTCTCTGCAACATTATTTACAAAAGAATTTCAAAGTGACATCCAACCGTCTCAAGAAGGCCATGCTTCCTTAATTGGGCCATACCAAAATGCCTTCATACCAAGGAGACTCATAGGAGACAGTTGCCTACTCGTCCATGAACTACTTATGTAACGCCCCAGCCCAATTATCCTATAATTACTTGCTCTAAGAAGTATTAAAGCTAGTAGAAAGCGTTATGCATCTAAGGCATTACTGTTGTCTGTTAGGGACAAGGCTATACACGAGAACCAAAGACAGTTGGATGGTAGCCCCAAGGTATATTACATAAACAACCCAAGTTTAACCTGTCTTCAAAATTTTACAAGTTAAGTCATATGATAAAACTCAGTCCAAAATAAATTTACATTCTGTGCAACATGCATCAGCAACTTAAAATTAAAACTACATCTGCAAAATATTTAACTAGATTAGAGAATTAACATTAGGTGCCCTGGCCCACACCTCCTGGGCCCTTAACTTCCTTGGGTTCCCACTTGTTCACCGATTGTTTCTCCTTCCCTAAAATAGTTTGAAAACACAAAACCATAGAAGATGAGCGATTTCTCAACACGTTATCCTTGTACAGTTAAATAGGCTTTCGCAGGACTTAGTGATCGCACATGCAACGTTAAAACGATGTTTACAAATGTCCTTTGAGAAGCATTTGCCTAAATAAATGGTTAGTAATTAATTCTTCAGCCTGGATTAGGACCCTATGTCTATGAAATGCAGTCATGGTAATAACAATGAACTATAAATTCCCCGTTTAACGGAAAGGGCTCAACAATGAATTCTGCTAGCAGATACTTATGAACGCTTAACATGGCTTATTAAACAATGAACACTGAAATGGTCTTAAAGGTTCCAATGGTCAAATAAAATTTGCAGACATTAATAAATGTAAATTTAAACGTCTTTAAAGGGTACAAGTAATAACGTACCTAAACAAGAATTAATTTCCCCTTTTTCTTTTCTTGTTGTACGAGTCAATTCAAGTCCTGTGTGGAGGGTCATTTACTTAAGTGAGTCTTCACTCCTTAATATTGATATGTTTTTAATTATCACGATTAACAAGAAATTACTAACGTTACAAGCTTTGACTCGAAAAGGCCTTGTGGGTCTTTCCCTTTTTGTCAACTTACGAAAAATAATCACAATATTCTCTTTATTCATTTTAGTCTCGCTCCTGCCAACTTCAGCTTAGTTCAGGGATTGATTAACCCTCCTTAGATAATCAATTTAGCTACTTATGAACTTTAAGCCATCTAAATTTCTCAATTAACCCCCTTCTTGATTACTTAACTCAACTAAACTTTGTATGAATCCTTGGCTTACATGATTATTAAAAGATAATCTCCCTTAATCCTTACTTAATCGTATAACCCCATCACATCAATATTAAGCATATATCTCTAATTTTCCTCCGTGAGGTCTCCTTTTAAAACATTGTTCCTTCTTCGATTGATGTCCTAAATAATTTGGGGTTCACAACCTCTTTAGTCCCATCCCCTTTTCCTTACTTAGCTATAACAAGAATTTCACGTACCCCTTTGTTCTCTATACTTGTAATTTCCTCAAATTAATTCCACAATCTCATGATTTGCACAATTCTTCAATCAAGCATCACTTTCTTATCCACTCCTAACTCCATTTTGTCCAAGCTTTATCCTACTCCCTTTGATTAGTTTAGTCCACTAACTAGTGCTAACTTTAGTTCCATAGCCTCGAATAATCTAAATTTTATCAACTCCATTCCCACCTCATCTAAGCACTCTAACTTCAACATCATTCAAGCAATTTAAATCCAACTTTGTCCTAATAGCTTTTCTTTCATGAATCCAATATCATCCATGAACCAAGTTAAGCATGTTTTTACAAGATCCACTCACGTACCTCACCAAATCCATTCCTATATCATTCAAGGGTCACCTAATTTGCTCAAGTCATTAGCACAAGTAAAACATCACCGGCTAAAATTGTATACCAACAAATCTATAAACTTGAACTAAATAAAAATGGAGGAAGAGTGATTTGGATTTTACCTTGGTGGCTACTGAGTGAGGGTGGTGGTGGCTGCAACTGTGGAGGTGGCCAGCGGTGGGTGGGTGGCGCGGCGATTTCCCTGCGGTGGCGTCGAAATTCAGGGCGGCTCAAGGCCCTGTTCCTGTTGGGCAGGCCGGCCCAGAACAAAGAGAAAGACAAGGAGAGCGAGTGAGCGAGAGGGAGGAAGGCACGGCCGGCGGTGGTTGAACGTCGACGGCTATGGGCAGACGTCGGTCGTCAGCCGGTGTCTAGTCGTGGGCGGCTAGCTCAGCAAAGGGGGAGCGTGCGTGTGGAGAGGAGGACGAGAGGTTTTTGGAGTTCTCTTTCCTGTGTTTTTTTTTCTTCTGTTTTATGCTTGGTTGCTTTTTTAAATCCTTTTGCTGATACAAAAATTAGTCAAACTTAATTAATGTCATTCTTATCCCAAAACACTCGGCTTCCTCGCAAGCGCCTTCCTAATTTCTCAAGAAAAATTTTATGACTCGGGAATTTCAGGTCTGGCTCGTATACTTCGTAATTTAATTTATTTCATTAATCTTATATCTCCTCAATATTATTTATCATTTTACAACTTTAATAAAAATTCCGTATTATTACATATTTATAACATGTGGGGCATTCTTATTAAAAAAAGTGCATGGCTCACTGCTCCGAAATAGCTATAATCATCTGCCAAATGTCATATCTGAAACTGATTTAAGCATGATTAATTACTGGGGCATTACATCCTAATTATATTAAGCATAAGTGCCCACGGTCCCCAGTTATAGCTATCAAGATAGACCTCAACAAAGTTTATAACCTGTTGAAATGGAATTTCATTGAGGCAGATCTAAGACAAGTTGGCTTTCCTGAATTGTGGATTTCTCTAATTATGGAAAGCATGACAATTGACTCATATTCGATTTTAATCAATGGCAAGCCGTCTCCTACATTTAAGCCAATGGTGGGCATACGACAAGGTAACCCTCTCTCACCCTATATTTTCATTCTATGCATGGAAGTCCTATCAGATCTATTAGCCCGAGAGTGTAAGAAATGTCCGAGCATTAAAGATTTAAGAGACAGCCCCCATCCGTTAATCACCTATTGTTTGCTGATGATGCAGTTTTTTTCACACCCATTCATTAGTAGCAGTGGCAAAACATGCACCAAATCATCAAGGAGTTTTGTTGGGCATCAGGAGAAGAGAGGTTATAAATATGGCTAAATCATTTATGCTTGTCTCTCCTAATACGGGAGAGGTACATGGGACCCTACTCTGAGATATCTTCATGATGAAGGTCGCTTCGTCCTTTGGAAAATACCTTAGAGTGTCTGTGAACTTTAAGATGTCTAAAGTGCATGAGTTTAACTTCTTTGTCAAAAAAAGTCCAGAGAAAACTACAAGCATGGAAGACAAAGTCCCATTCACCAGCGGGTCACCTACTGCTTATAAATAATGTAATTAGGACACTATGTCATCATATACTCTTGGTATATCAAGTCCCGACAAGGATCCTTCAAAAAATCACCTGATTATGGGATTTTTTTGGTCAAACTCACAAGGTAACCCCTTTGTCCACTGGATTAAGAAAGATCAATGTCAACAACCATGAGTCCAAGGGGGATCGGGATACAAGATCTGACAAAATGGAATCACGCATTGTTAATGCGACAAATATGGTGGATCCACTCAAAGCCCCATTTATTAATAGCTTAACTTTATCGAGGCAAATATGGCACTCACTCTCCTATTGACATTGCGTATTATGACTGTAAAGAGAATAATGCCTTGTGGGGAAATAAAGAATTAGTCAACACGGCTTCTAAATTCAAAGAAGGATTGAGATGGCAAATAAGAAATAGGTGTACAGTCCGAGTGCTCGAAGACAGGTGGTGTTTCGATGAAGTGAAACGTTTACGATCATAGGTTGATAAACCTCTATTTCAACCTCATTTTAGCCCCTAGTTGATTGCTTTTTCCAATGTTTTCATTTTTGATATTGAGAAGAAAGGGTCAAATTAGCCTCCTTTGGTCTAAATTTTGTTTATATATTGGTGTTTCGTGCTTTTAGGAGTTTCTATCATAAAAACGAGAAAATCCGCTAAATATTGGTAGAAATAAGGGCTAAGAAGACGAGCTGCAAGTCAAAAAGAGACTAGCTAGACTCAGAGATTCGGTACGAGGACCCCATGCCTACCGGCACAGTCGGGCCACACTGAAGCTCCACGAAGACGCGGCCAGAGGGGTGGCACGGTCACCCCGTGCCGGGTGGAGTTTGTGGCGCACGGTCAGTCGTGCTTCAAGGCAGGGTCGTGCGCCACTACAATTCGCATATTAATGTCATTTCTCGGTCCTTTTTTGGGGGGGCACTCCTTTTCTTTTCGAGAGCACTTTTCCTGAGACTTTTCTAGGGTTTTTAGAGAGATTGTTAGAGAGGGTATTTTGAAATCAAATTGTTGGATTCAAGGTTGTTCACGAATTTGCCTCCGACTTTAATTTAAGTTTGTTCCCTAAATCTCTCTATTTTTTGTTACTGCTTTGAGGGTTTTATGCAATTCATGCTTCTTTCTTTTATAATTGATTGGATTATTTCTATAATAATGTATGGCTAATCTCCCAACTTAGATTGGGGTAAACACCGATCATGTGTAGTTGAATCATGAATTAGCCCCAACCCTTACTTCCCGCATGTTTACGTTTATGTTTTCTACTATGCGCACTGCATGTTCGATGAAATGCTGAAGAGAGCATTCATCCATTGTTATTAAGGTTTAGGGGAGCGTTGAAAGACAAAACCTTTACCTAGTGTGACTTAGTAGACAATTAGGATTTTAATATGAAAACAATTAAGGTTCTAATTGGGATTGGAGATTGTAGATCATGTAATCCTCTAACTTTTAATCCCATGAGAATGGGTGACTATGGTTCTAGGATTAGTTTTCGACCCTTGAGAGAGGGATAAGATGGACTTTATTGACAATCTATTTAGTGGATGCTTGGGTTTGTTTGATGGGGTTAGTAATTGATTCGCTATCATACTCATGCTTTTAATTCCAACCTGGGTGTTTTACCATTCTGTTATCTTATTCGAACTCTTAGTTGTTATTCCTGTCATTAGTTAATCCTTCAACCTCCAATATTGATTAGCCTAGATTGAGTAGAGTAATTAGTTCTAGTAGTTGAAAGCAAGCTCCTTGTGGATTCAACCCGTACTTGCCGATTGCTAGCTACAACTACATCGTGCACTAGCTGTTTAAAATCTAACAAGTTTTTGGTGCCATTATCTGGAAGCTTGTTCCTTTCAATATTACAACCGATTGAAATACTCTAGACTAGGCTTTTATTTTTCTTTTTTTAGTTTGTAGCTCTTTCTTATTCTTGCTAGATACCGTTTACGCTTAGTGTAGTGTTTGTTTGCATGCATGGAAGAAGTCAATGGAATCAAAACCTTGTCCCGTTCAATCTTGAAATTGAAGCAACCGCTCGAAGGCAAGACGGAGAAGCGAGAAGAAAGAAGAGAGCAGTAGTAGAGATGGCAGGGCAAGATCAAAGGGTGTTACGAGATTATGCTATGTCGTAATCGTCGGGCATCACGTCTTCCACAGTGAGCCCAACGATTGCGGCACACAATTTCGAACTCCGACCAGCCTTAATCTCTTTGGTAGAGAAAGACCAATTTAGTGGGCACCCTTCTGAGAACCCCAACATGCACCTTCACAACTTTCTTGCGAAGTGTCATACCATCAAGTTGAATGGGGTATCTGCTGATGCAATTCGAATGAGGCTTTTCCTATTCTCACTGAGGTACAAAGCTAGTGACTGCCTGTAGAATGAAGAGTCCAACTCGTTCACTACATGGGAGGTTCTCTCTAAAGCCTTCCTCAGCAAATACTTCCCTCATGGTAAGACGACAAAGTTAAGGACGGACATCACCTCTTTTACTCAGCGGGATGGGAAGTCCCTACACGAGGCTTGGAAAAGGTTCAAGGACCTTCAGCGGCAGTGCCCCCATCATGGTGTTCCTGACTGGTTCTTAGTCCAGACATTCTATAATTGGCTAGAGCAATCAGTGAAGCTATCAATAGATGTCGCAGCGGGAGGTGCTCTCATGGGGAAGTCTATCGATGCAGCTAAGGCTTTGTTGGAAGATATGGCTTCCAACAACTATCACTGGTCAAGCGAGAAAGTCACCCCAAGGAAGACCGGTGACAAGTACGATGTCGATGATGTCACACTCTTAGCTGGTAGAGTGGATGCATTGGCCCGACGACTTGACAAAGTGGGGTATTCTCACATTCTGGGCAGTTCTTCGAGCCCAGTTGGAGTCTACGCTATCTGTGAGACCTGTGTTGTACAGGGGCACACATTCGTTGAGTGTTATAATAGTTCCTCTACCATTGAGCACGCCAACGTTGTGCACAATTTCAACCCCCCACCACAAAACAGTCCATACCCTAATGCTCAGAATTCGGGATGGAAGAGCTACTCTAACCCCTCCTACAGGAACCCCAACCCTCAACCTCATAATGCTATACAACCACCTGGGTTCCAGTACAGAGCACCCTATAACCCACCTCCCAACCTCCACAACCCAAATCAAATTTGGAGAGTTTCATGGAGCAACTCATGGCGATTCAAGCTAATACTAATAAAGCTCTTAGTACATCGATCAACCAACTGACCTCCAAGTTTGAGACTATGGCCTATCACCAGAAGGTGATGGACACTCAGATTACCCAGATAGCCCAACAGGTTGGTTAGCCATCCTAGCCTCCAGGGCATCTACTGAGCTAGCTTGAGACCAACTGTAGGGGCCACATTAATGCCTTTTCTGCAGTGGGCGAAGGATTGGAGGAGAGCCCTGTCATGGTCCTCTAGGAGAAAGTTTTAATTCCCGATTCTGCAGGAACTAATGAGCAGAAGAAGGAGGAAAGCTTGAGCTCTAATGGGAAGATTAGTCCTTCATCGCCAGTTCGCCCATACCAGCCACCTGTACCCTTCACTCATAGGGTAGCATGGGCTAAGCTACTTAAGCTTGAGCCCAAATTTACGAGATTCCTAGATGTGCTGAAGCGGATTTATGCTGATACTCCTTTCTTGGAAGCTCTCAAGAAAGCACCGGCCTATTTACAATTTTTGAGAGAGCTTTTTTCCAACAAAGGTAAGCTTGATGGAGGTTTAGTGGTCCCTATTAGAGAGGTGTGTAACGCAATTCTGCAGAGCCCGTCACCACCCAAGCTACAAGATCCGGGTCGACTCTTCATCCCCTGTGCTATAGGTGATTTGCTGATTGAGAGTGTTCTCTGTGACCTGGGAGCTAGTATGAGTCTGATGCCTCTCTCTCTTTATATGAGGTTTTAGTTGTAGGACCTGCAACCCATCAATTTGACTGTGCAATTGGCTAATCATTCGATCAGGCATCCTGTAGGTCTTCTAGAGGATGTTCCAATTCATGTGAGTAAGTTCGTCATCCCATGTGATTTCATTGTCATGGATATGGATGAGAGCTCCCAGGCCCCCACCATCCTTGGGAGGCCATTTCTGGCTACTACAAGGGTAGTGATTGACGTACAAGCAGGCATTATATCCTTCCAGTTATATGGGAAGATGGTTGATTTCTATTTCCCTCCACCCCACCATCTCCAGTTCCTGCCATTCACCCATCTCCTGCAGTCGCTATGCATCCTGACCCTCCCGCAGCTATTTCTAAGATTAAAGTGTTTGATGGAGACAGGGGACCCTGTATGAGGCCTGCAGTTAAGTCTAATATTCCTCCGCCAATCCCAACCAGTCTTGAGATTACTTCTGCTTATATGGGAGAGATAATGGACCCTACATCACAATTTTATATCTCTACTGGTCCACCTCGCGTGTCGCTATCGTCTACCATTTGGAGGTAAGGGTCAAGCTAAGGACCTAAAACAATCGCTTCTTGGGAGACAACCCAAGTATTTTAAAAAAAAGAAGCAAAAGCAAAGTGTGTCATTCTTCCCCCGCCCTCCCTTCCCCTTGGCCTTTTTATATGTCCTTTTCATTGAGAACAGTGAAAATCTCAAATAGAGGAGGGGTGAGCTTACAGCTCTTTATGTGGAATTGTGGATTTTGGGGCGTGGGTTGAATGGCATCACTCGCATTGGCATTATATAAATAGGACAATATGTAGCTTTATTATGTTGTTTCTGCATTTTTCGTTTAGTAGAGCATGTAGTCTAGAGCATATTGGTTAAATTTTGCATCACAAAAGGAAAAGTGATTGAGTTGGGGCATTCATAAGTTCTCCAGGTACTGCTTCTTACCCTTCTCTTCATTATCCTTTATTTATTTTACTGCTTTCTTAGTTAGATTTAGTATTTTCTGAATAAAAGAGTTGAATAAAAGTTGTGAAAACCCCCTCTTATAATGAGAATATAAGGGGTAATAATCGATTGGCCATGTCGATTGTGTGTTGAGGTGTGGCTGATTTTGGTGTAAATTTTGTGAAACTGTGTTTCAACATTGCCATCTGTGGTTTATTTGCCCTATGTTGCATGCCACTGATCCTTGAGACTCATGTAGTTTGACTTGGCCGACTTTGATAAGTGGGGCATATCTTGGAGTAAGTTGCGTAACTGTGGTAGGTTCATCTGTGAGACTTTTTGAGCCTAATGACTATTTGTTTCATATAGTATCATACTTTTTTCTTGTGTGACTCCATGATTGCATCTCTATAACTTGGTCTTGTTCTCTTTGAAACCACTATTAGCATTTGCAAATGTTGACATGATTGAGGCAACTTTGTGTTTTATATAGCTACATGACCCAAAAAGCTACTCGTTAAGATGTATTACCCTTCTTTTTGCTAGTCCACTGTGCCTTTTTCCCGTTTTATTGTTGCATCCCATCCAACTACACACTTGGCCTATACATATTCTCCTTATCCTTGTCAAGATCTAGTGAAGCAGCACCTCTTTTTGAGTTGGGTTTTGCTTTGGAGGTTGATCTACCTTAGGTACCTCATTGGTGGCTTGTTTTGAAGGGATTGTAAACTAATTTTATGTTTCCCATGCTATTCACATGCATCTTGTTTTTGCTTCCCTAAAAAAAAGAGGAAAAAAAAAAGAAAGGAAAGTCAAAAAAAGGGAAGAAGTCGTTGACGCAGGGTTATGTCCAAGAACTGGACATCCCCACCACTACTAAGAAAGCACAAATAACGACAGAATTTGGTAACGGAATAATTCAATGACCGAAAGAGCGATAGAAATGGTGACGAAAAATTACAGTAGAAAAAAGTTAAAGTCAGCGACGGAATTGGCAACGGATTTACCTATCCGTCACCAGAATTAAGTAATAGCGATGGAATATCCGTCATCATATGAATAAAAAATTTTAAAATTTTCACACTAGCGACAAAATTAGAATTAAGTAATAGCGATGGAATATCCGTCGCCATATGAATAAAAAATTTTAAAATTTTCAAACTGGCGACAGAATTTTAAAAAATTTCAAACTGACGACGTAATTTCCGTCGCTAGTAAAAAAACTTAAGCAGATTTATAAAAGGGGTGGCGACGAAATTTTCATCGCCTATTCCGTTGCCACCCCAATTAAATTTTCAGATCTGCTTCATTTCTCATACCATTCCGAAACCCGAAGAGAGAGAGAGAGTCACCATTTCATTCTTCACCACCGTGTACGCCGTTGACTGGCCACAGGTCCCCTCCCGCCACCAACGCTGCCTTCCCCGGTTGGCGGTCGCCGCCTTCCCCGTCCATAGCCGCTCTTTTGACAAATTTTGAGGTAAATTTGTCGAGTAAACTAATTTTAATTTCTACAAATTTTTGTATTACATTGTTAGAATTTCATAGTTAATTCATATTTATAATGAAATATGGTATTTGTATCAAGTTATTGCTCTAATTTATTTGAAGATCTTGCTCAATGCAATTTCGGGTTTAAGTTTGGTAATTTGAAGTTAAAATTTAATATGTTGGTTGAATGAAATCCTTTAGTTCATGATTTTCTTGAAATGTGATGTTTGTATGAAGTTATTACTCTATTTTGTTTCGAGAATTTGCCCAATGTAATTTAGGTTTAGGTTTTGTAATTTGAAGTAAAATTTGATTGGTTGGTGGAATGAAATGCTTTAGTTCATACTTTTGGTTGAAATGTGATATTTGTGTGAAGTTATTGCTCTAATTTGTTCCAAGATTTTGCCCAATGTAATTTAAGCTTGGGTTTGGTAATTTTAAGTTGAAATTTGATATGTTGGTGAAATGAAACGCTGAAGTTTGGATGAATTATTAGTTTTCTGAAATTCATAAGAATATAAGTATATTTATATCAGTTTATAATTAAATATATGTAATATATAATTCAGTAAATTATGCAATTATTATTTAAATTAAAATTAATTCTTAGCAAATAACTTATGTGGTTATTGTTGTTTCAGCAGAATATGAATGAGCCTCCGTATTGTAGGTGAATGTGTAATAGATTATTGTCTGATTGTAGTGGTTATATGCAAAAATTTTTAAATAGAGTAAATCAATTTGATGAATTTGCACGTAGGCAGACAGAGTTTCTGAATGGGGGAAAGTATAAATGTCATTGTGCTAAATGCAGAAATATAGTGTACTTAACACCCGATGAGGTGAAGATGCACCCTATGTATAAGGGTTTTGTGAAATATATTGGTTTTGGATAAGTCATAGATAAGTAGAGCCTCAGAAACATGATTTTGGGTATTCAAATGGTAAAATTTTTGAAGTTGGAGGTTCAAGCCATATTAACAATGATTACAATGAATCCTATGTAGATCGTATGGAGTACATGGCTGGTGATACTATAATGGCAAATCAAAATGTAAGGGAAGAGGAGTCAAGTACTTGCCGAGAACCATTTCATAAGTGGTTCAACCTGCTCACCAACCCTTATATGATGGTTGTTCCACCCACAGTGAGCTCTCGGCTACTCAAATATGATTATAATATGCCATATACCTGTTCAATAAAATTGTTCAACTAATGAAATAGATGTGTCCATCTAACAACCGCGTGTCAAACAACTATGGACAAACGAAAAAGGTTGTTAAAGATCTCGGTAATGATGTGGTACACATTGACTGTTGTTGTAAAGGTTGCATGTGATTTTTTAAAGAGGACGCAAACCAGGATGCATGCAAGTTTTATGGGCATTCAAGATGGAAAAGGCAAAGGTCACAACAAAGGAATTAGAATCCATTATCATACTCAATGATGCATTACTTGCCGTTAAAACCTCGACTTTAGATGTTGTATGCATCAAGAAGTATTGCAGAGCACATGAGATGGCATTATGAACATCGGCATGAAGACGGTGTTTTATGTCATCCATCAAATGGGACAACATCGAAACATTTCGATAACAAATACCATGATTTTGCTGCAGAGCCTAGAAATGTGAGACTTGGCTTATGTGCTGATGGATTTAATCCTTACACTTTGTCCTAAAGATCGTACTCCATTTGGTCAGTGGTAGTTACACCTTATAACCTTCCCCCTGAAATGTGTATGAACACGTCATTTATGTTTCTCATTTGTGTAATCGCCAACCCTAAAAATCCTAAGAACAAAATAAATGTACATTCACAACCTCTTATTAATAAGTTAAAAGAGTTGTGAGATGTTGGAATTGAAACATATGACATTCCTATGAGGCAGACATTTTATATGAAGACTACACTTATGTAGACCATCAATGACTTCCCCGCATACGAAATGTTATCTGGGTGGAGTAATAATGGGCAATTGGCATGTCCTATATGTATGAAACAACAGGAAGTTTTGAGATTGAGAAATTGAGGTAAATTCTCATGGTTTGATTGTTATCGGTGTTCTCTGCCAAGGAATCATGCGTTTAGAAGAAATAGAACAACATTTAGAAAATGTAAAATTGTTACAGGGGGTCCTCCCCGCCGCATATTTGGGGAAGAACTATATACCAAGGTGGAAGATTACCCAATGATAACTACAAACAATGACTTTGTTATACCAGGATTTAAGGAAAACGAGCACAACTGGACGAAGAAGAGCATATTCTGGGAGTTACCTTATTGGCAACACCAATTGCTCCGCCATAATTTGCATGTGATGTACATAAAGAAAAACTTCTTTGAAAACATCGTTAACATTATTATGAATGATCATGGAAAAACAAATTACAATGCGAAATCAAGAATGGATGTTGCAGATACATGTGATGGAGAAGAATTACATTTACAGCTAGGCCCTAGTGGCAAGACGGTTAAACCAAAAGCGAAGTTCATTCTTCTTGTGGATAAAAGAAGAGAGTTGTGTGAATGGGTAAAGGAGCTTCAAATGCCTAATGGATATTGCTCCAATTTGAGGAATATCATGGACCCTAATGAGGCAAAGTTCAACAACATGAAAAGTCATAAGTGTCATGTGTTCATGGAGACTCTTTTACCCATTGCATTTAGAGCATTCCCAGATGATATGTTGAAATCTTTCATTGAGATTAGTCAGTTCTTCAAGAACTTGTGCTCAACAACACTGCGCTAGGATATACTTGAGAAAATGCATTGTGTTGGGCTTTATGGCCCAAAATCTCGAGTTTTGGCACGGGGTGACCATGTGGCACGGGGTGACCATGCTGCATGGGCACGGGCGTGCAGCGTCGAAGAAGACCGAAGAACGGAGCGGACAGCAAATTGGCACGGGGTGCCCGTGCCATGAGGCACGGTCGTGCCACATGGCACGGCACGCCCGTGCCACCTGGCACGGCCGTGCCAGGGCGCCGACTTAAGATGGCGGCTAGGGTTCGCGTGATGTCGGTTTTTGGAAGGTGGCGGCTAGGGTTGTCAAGGGGGAAACCCTACCCCACAGACCCTATATAAAGGGGGTCAAGGACCTTGTTTCAAGAATCAATAAAAACAGAAAGGAATAGAAAAACACATTGAGAGAGTAAGATTATTTGAGAGAGAATACAATTGAGAGTATTGTAATTCTGCTCTTGATCACTGAAGTGATTGTGGTGTAATACTCTTCTCATAGTGAAATTTGTCGGTGTGCTGTCGCCGTCCGTGGTTTTTTTCCCACATTGGGTTTCCACGTAAAAATTCTCTGTGTCCTTTATTCTTTTCATTGTTGTGTTGTGTTCGTGGTTGAATTCTATTTTCGTTGTTACATCCTATTATCCTGATTTAATTCCTAACAAGTGGTATCAGAGCAAGGTTATAGGATGTCTTCAATCATGAAGGTGGACATACAGAAATTCGACGGGGAGATTAGCTTTAATCTCTGGAAGGTGCAGATGAGGGCGGTCCTCATTCAGCACGGGCTGTGGAAGGTCCTGCAGGGGCCTCACGTCAAACCCGTAGGCACAACGGATGAAAAGTGGGCTGAGGAGCAGCAGAAGAGGCGTGGAAAGTTGACAGAAGAGGAATGGGAGGAACTGGAACTGAAGGCAGTTTCAACTATACAACTATGCCTGGCACCTCACGTGCTCCGCGAGGTTCTTGATAAGGTAACTGCTGTTGACCTCTGGGCTAGGCTAGAAGAACTGTATATGACAAAGAGTCTAGCCAATAAGATCAGGCTAAAAGAAAGGTTGTACACCTGTCGTATGGCTGAAGGTACGCCTGTCCAGAAACATCTGAATGATTTCAATTCAATTTTAGTTGATTTGGAAAGTCTGGATGTAAAAATTGACGATGAGGATAAAGCCATCTTGCTAGTTGTCTCACTACCCCCTTCATATAAACACTTCAAAGAGATCATGCTGTATAGTAACACGGATACTATATCTTTTGAGGATGTCAAGGCTAATCTTCTTTCAAAAGAAAAATTTGACCATGACATTCATGCTGACCAGGGTGAAGGACTGGTTGGTAGGGGTAGGACAACTGAGAAGAAGGGGAATGGTAATAGAAAGAAGAGTCGTTCTAAATCAAGGAATCCTCATGCTAATAAAACCTGCCATTTTTGCAAAAAATTGGGTCACATAAAGGCTAATTGTTGGAAGTTAAAGAACAAGAATGAGGAAAAGGGGGCTGCTACTGCTGACTGTGTGGTAGAGTCTGAGTCAGATGGGGATGTTCTTCTTGCCACTTCATTAGCTACCACTTCTGGGAAAGGGGTGGATGACAATTGGGTTTTGGATTCTGGTTGCACATTCCATATGTGTCCTCATAAGGACTGGTTTGTTACTTATGAGTCTGTGGATTTTGGGGTGGTACTTATGGGCAACGATACTGAATGCAAAGTTGCAGGGATAGGTACAGTTCAGATCAAAACTCATGATGGCACTATTAGAACGTTGTCTAAAGTGCGTCATATTCCTGACATGACTCGTTGCTTGATTTCTCTGGGTACTCTTGAGTCTAATGGATGCAGGATCGTCATGGAAAATGGTGTCCTAAAGGTGGCTAAAGGAGCCATGGTGATGATGAAGGGACTGAGGCAGGGCAGTCTCTACATCTTACAGGGAGCCACAGTTAAAGGAGTAGCTGTTGTAGCTACAGCAGATGAAACAAAGCTATGGCACATGAGGCTGGGCCATATGAGTGAGAAAGGGATGATCATTCTAGGTAAGAAAGGTTGTCTTGGTAAAACTAGTACGGGTAAGTTGGACTTTTGTGATCACTGTGTATTTGGGAAACAGAAAAGGGTAAGTTTCTCAAAGGCTAGTCACCGTACTCAGGGGGTCCTGGACTATATTCATTCTGATTTGTGGGGTCCCTCTAAGGTACCTTCGATGGGAGGTAAGCGTTATATGTTAACTTTTGTTGACGATTTCTCACGGAAAGTTTGGGTGTATTTCTTGAGACAGAAGAACGAGACATTCTCTATGTTCAGGAAATTCAAGGCTCTGGTTGAGAACCAGACTGGCAGGAAGATCAAGAAACTCAGGACTGATAATGGCCTAGAGTTTGTTGAATCTGAGTTTGAAGAGTTCTGCGCAGCAAACGGCATAGCCAGGCACAAAACCTTGGTCGGAAAACCACAACAGAACGGGGTCGCAGAACGAATCAACAGGACGTTGTTAGAGAAAGTACGGTGTTTGCTTTCAACTGCCGGGCTTTGGGATCGCAAAGCTCTGTGGGCTGAGGCTATGTCTACAGCCTGCTATCTGGTGAACCGATCACCACACTCCTCCATCGAGTTTCAGATTCCAGAAGAAGTATGGTCAGGTAATCCTGTTGACTACTCTAATCTCAGGGTATTCGGGTGTCCTGTATATGCTCATGTAAATGAGGGGAAACTAGCACCTAGAGCTGTTAAATGTATGTTTTTGGGGTATGCTAGTGAATCTAAGGGGTACCGCATGTGGTGTCCTGATTCTAAGAAAGTAATACAAAGTAGGGATGTTACTTTCAATGAGTCTGAGATATTATCTTCTGGAAAGAATGCTGCTGTCCCTTCTACTGGTGCAGGTACTCAGCAAGACACCAGCATAGAGGTGGAGGTGGAGACTACTACAGTTCAAGGTGGAGCTGTTGAGGAGACAATAAGGGAAGCCCAGGTCACTGAGCCTGGGGCTATCAGCACTAATCAACCTCAGGAGGAGGTTGATCACTCTATAGCACGTGATCGTCCTCGCAGGGAGATCAGGAGACCGGCCTGGTACAACGATGATGAAGGGCTGATAGCATATGCACTTTCAGTCGCAGAGGAAGTGCCAGAAATACCGAACCTTCAAACTATACTGAAGCCATCACCTGCCCAAGTTCAACCAACTGGCTTCTGGCTATGCAAGAAGAAATGGAAAGTCTGCAAAGAAACGGGACTTGGGAGTTATGTAACCTGCCTAAAGGTCGACGAGCTTTAACTGCCAAATGGATATACAAGAAGAAGGAGGGCATTCCTGGGGTAGAGGATGCAAGGTGGAAAGCAAGGTTGGTTGTACGAGGTTGCAATCAACGGGAAGGTATAGACTACAATGAGGTTTTTTCTCCTGTAGTTAGACACACCTCTATTCGATTACTGTTATCCATTGTGACATTGTTTAACTTGGAGTTGAAGCAGCTTGACGTAAAAACAGCCTTCCTGCATGGTGAGCTGGAAGAGGAGATTTATATGAGGCAACCTGAAGGGTTTGCCGTTCCTGATAAGGAACACATGGTATGTAAGTTGAAGAAGTCCTTGTATGGACTCAAGCAGGCTCCTAGGCAGTGGTATAAACGTTTTGACACGTTTATGACTGATAAAGGCTACATACGTAGCAGATATGATAATTGTGTATATTTTAAACAATATGGTGATGGGTCCTTTATATATCTACTACTGTATGTTGATGACATGCTAATTGCATCTAAAGATAAAACCCTTATTAGCATGCTAAAATCCCAACTCAGTAAGGAGTTCGAGATGAAAGACTTGGGTGCAGCAAAAAGGATACTGGGCATGGAAATCCACAGGGATCGAAAGGGGGAAAAATTATACTTGTCTCAGGAAAGATACCTTGAGAAGGTATTGAGTAAATTCAATATGAGGGACTGCAAGGCAGTGTCAACCCCTCTTGCTGCACATTTTAGATTGTCTGCGGAATGTTGCCCGCAAACAGAGGAGGACATTAATAGAATGTCCAAAATACCATACTCTAGTGCTGTAGGGAGTTTAATGTATGCCATGGTTTGCACTAGACCAGACTTATCACATGCTGTGAGTGTGGTAAGTAGATATATGCATAACCCTGGGAAGGATCATTGGGAGGCTGTGAAATGGATCCTACGGTATGTGAAGGGAACTGTGGGGAAAGGGCTGGTATTTGATAAAAACAAGGCTGCTACTTCTGATATAGTAGGGTATGTTGACTCTGATTATGCAGGTGATTTGGATAAGAGGAGGTCCATATCTGGGTACATTTTCACCATGTGTGGGGGCGCTATCTCCTGGAAAGCGTCTTTACAATCTATCGCAGCTCTATCTACAACAGAAGCTGAGTATATTGCTGCCATTGAAGGAGTGAAGGAGGCTACCTGGCTAAGAGGACTGGCAATAGAGCTTGGAATACCACAATCTGTTACTGTGGTACACTTCGATAGTCAGAGTGCCATACATCTGACAAAGAACGATGCCTACCACTCGAAGACCAAACATATCAGTGTCAAATATCATTATGTGCGAGACACAGTTGCTGCAGGAGAAATAATGGTGAAGAAAGTTCACACCTCAGAGAATCCTGCTGACATGCTTACCAAGCCACTACCTATAGCTAAGTTCGAGCATTGCTTGGACTTAGTGGGAGTTCACAGTCATTGAAAGCCCTGCGGGGCATAGCCCCATAGGGGGCATCACCCTTTGGGGTGTGACGACGACGACGGTAATTGGAGACTGAAGATTTTGGTCCAAGGTGGAGATTGTTGGGCTTTATGGCCCAAAATCTCGAGTTTTGGCACGGGGTGACCATGTGGCACGGGGTGACCATGCTGCATGGGCACGGGCGTGCTGCGTCGAAGAAGACCGAAGAACGGAGCGGACAGCAAATTGGCACGGGGTGCCCGTGCCATGAGGCACGGTCGTGCCACATGGCACGGCACGCCCGTGCCACCTGGCACGGCCGTGCCAGGGCGCCGACTTAAGATGGCGGCTAGGGTTCGCGTGATGTCGGTTTTTGGAAGGTGGCGACTAGGGTTGTCAAGGGGGAAACCCTACCCCACAGACCCTATATAAAGGGGGTCAAGGACCTTGTTTCAAGAATCAATAAAAACAGAAAGGAATAGAAAAACACATTGAGAGAGTAAGATTATTTGAGAGAGAATACAATTGAGAGTATTGTAATTCTGCTCTTGATCACTGAAGTGATTGTGGTGTAATACTCTTCTCATAGTGAAATTTGTCGGTGTGCTGTCGCCGTCTGTGGTTTTTTTCCCACATTGGGTTTCCACGTAAAAATTCTCTGTGTCCTTTATTCTTTTCATTGTTGTGTTGTGTTCGTGGTTGAATTCTGTTTTCGTTGTTACATCCTATTATCCTGATTTAATTCCTAACACATTGGAACATTGCCATCACTCTCCGTAAGTTGGAGACGATTTTTCCTCCTGGCTTCTTCAATGTAATGGAGCACTTGCCCATGCATTTGGCATAAGAGGCTCAATTTGGTGGCCCTGTATAATACCAATAGATGTATTTATTTGAGAGATAAAATAGACTGTATTTGATGAAACCTTATCTCAATTCTTAGTTCATTCAAATTTTGGTGAACATGCTGTAATGACTTGAACACTGATTACACATCAATATTGTTCGACATCATTTAGTTCTATTCAATTCAATACCATTCACATATTGTATTCATCATTGAACATCGATTATCCATTACCATTCAATAGTATTCGATGACCCCAATACTCTTTTTTTTATATACAATACCATTTAATTTTTTTCCAATACTTATCATCGATCAGTACCGTTTCAACAGTTACCATCTCAAAAGTTTGACCTAATTCATGCAACCTCTACATCATCAAATCCAAATCAATATGAGCTCAAAGCCTAGGATTGAACATGCATTTCCATTCACAAATTGATGCTTTCTATGTGAAATTTCAGGCGTGCATTAATTAACGAACAATAAATAGAGAAAACAGCCAAAAAAGCAAAGGAAAAATGAAAACAAAGAAAGATGAACCAATGCAAACCATCTCTTTGCACCGAATAAAATGATCATGTTAGACCGGCCGTCTTAGCAATCATTGTCATGCTAAATATTTTCTTCATTGGTAAGAATGCCATTCCATGCACTTTCATACCCGTGACTCCTGAATAGGGTTTTACCTTTTTTTGGGTCCTTTTTTTAAAAAAAAAATTACTTGTAGTTAATCCGACGAAGTTAATCCCAGAATTCAAATCTAAACTAAATAACCCGAATATGTATACTTTGATAGAATGAGCCGTTCATCCCAGAATTCACTCCTGACCTATGTTGTTAATCCGACGAAGTTTTCTGACTGGAAATCACTCTCCATACATTGATAGAATGAGCCGTTTATCACGTTTTTTTTAGGTTCACAAGTGCATAATTATATTAATCTTGATTCTTGTTTAGAGTTTTGTTCTTACATTTGTCTCCTTTTTTCTCGAAAAAGTCCTTCCACTATTTCACTATAGGACTGAGCAGGATCGGATACCCGGTCTATTTTTATGGAACCGAATTCAAAAATCTGAACCCGGTTCTGATCCCAATTGGAACCGGGTCCAGAATTTTTGAAACGGTCCTAGAACCGGTTGGGACCGGGTCCACAAACGGTTACCCGGTTCCTAATTTTTTTAATTTTGTTTTATTTCATTACATTTAAATTTTTGGCTTGTGGTTGTAATTTTGTAGGAGAACTAATACACCCAATAAGCTACCTAATCGATTGTTCAAAATCAAATTTGACAATTAGACACGTACCATGCTTTAAAGTCCAATTGATTAGTTAATAAATAACACTTCATTTCATCCAAACCAAAAAAAAATTGTATTCTCATAGTATTATACATTAAATAAAAGACTTGATAATATCAACGTATAGTTAGAAACTATGGCAGCAACGCAAGAACAACACCTGATATCAGTGGGTAACCTTATAACTCAAACATTTTTTTCAAAAAAAATAAAATGATTGGACCAGGTAACCAGATAACGGGTCCAGTTCAGGTTTCAAGTTTTCAGAACCCAGCTTCTGGCCCGGTTGTAACCGATTCCATGATTTTGAAACTAGTCCTGGACCCAGTTCAACCAGGTCCGAGTATAGACCCAGTGGATTTGAAACGAATCCGAGTACTCGATTTTTTTGCTCAACCCCATTTTACTATGTAATTCCTTCTGATTTGAACTGGTATTTGAAACTAGAATTACACACACACACAAACACACACACACAAACACACACACACACACACACATATATATATATGTGTGTGTGTGTGTGTGTGTGTGTGTGTGTGTGTGTGTGTGTGTGT
>JACYFF010031957.1:118975291-118995869 GCA_017589665.1 Selenicereus undatus | reverse complement strand
TGTGTGTGTGTGTGTGTGTGTGTGTGTGTGTGTGTGTGTGTGTGTGTGTTTTCCCTTTTTTAAAGAAAATTGTGGCATACTGGCATGCCCAACTAATCATTACAAGCCCCAAAAAGCATGTTACCCATAAATCATCTAATACAATGTACATAGGATCACAATTAAATTAACCAAATTCTACTCCTATAAATAGAGGTTCACCCAGATCCAAATCCACCGACGCACAACACCCACAATCACTATCTCTAAGTACCACTAAACCCGCTTTAATTAACTAATTCCCCTAATCAAAGTGAAGAAATGAAGATGTCATCCGACCACGACATAGCAAAGCATGCCCTTCTCATTGTGGTGGTGCTCCTCTTAGGAGGGGCGGCGGAGGTGGCGGAGGCAGTGACCTGCAGCCCAGTTGAGCTGAGCTCGTGTGCGAGTGCGATAACCTCGACAAGCCCGCCCTCGAGCCTTTGCTGCAGCAAGATCAAGGAGCAAAAGCCCTGCCTTTGCCAGTACAAGAGGAACCCTACCCTTAAGAAGTTTGTTAACACTCCTAATGCTAGGAGGGTTGCTAGGACTTGTGGAACTCCTTTCCCAAGGTGCTAAGTAAGTATTTTATCTAATTGAAAATGGGGACTTCATCTTAAGTATGCTATAGTATTATGGTATACATAAGTTAATACGTCCTAATTAAGTATGGGTATGGGCTATGAGATCTTGTGTTTAGTGCATGGTGCTAAGTGCTACATAGGTAGCCACTGAGACGCCCTCATATAACTAGTATTTAAGAAATGTATCTGAATTACTGGTGTTGTATTATTAGACAATCATCTTAATATATATATGTCCACTTTGGTGTTCCTAAGTGCGATATTACCCCATTGGTAAATGATAAGAACCTATGCATAAGAACGGGTAAAGCAATTTTTATAAATTGTGAGATTTCAAGAAACCCTTGGAGACTTGTTGATTGACGAGATGAGCAAGAAATTTGAGCACTGAAACAATTCCTACATGCTGTATTCCATGGTTATCATATCAAGATAGCCATGGCATTCTGAAGGATGCGTCGTCAGCGGCATTGATAATGCCCAGACACATAGAGGCCATACAAAACAGAAGTAGAAAAACAGAGGGCGCGGCGCAGGCACAATATCAGCTCACGGCATCCATCAATACATTTCAAACAGTAGGTTAGGAAATAGAAAAATGCAGTCCAGTTTGTCCACATGAACAAGCAACGTAAAACAAAAGGACACAAGATATAAAGATTTGTCTCAGCATTTAAGTCAAAGAGGAAACTTCACCATGCAAAGTCATCCCTCACTCTATTCCAGCAACACGGACACACAAAGTCACAAACCCAATAGAAAAGCAAGAAATTAGTGGCAATTCCTACAGTCCTACTTGAATGATCAAGTCTACATATCAGTAGTAATAAGTTTGCATAAGCAAGTAACACACGGGACTAGTACTAATCAATGGCACGAAGAATATAGCAAATCACCAAGTAGGCACCATGAAGCTTTCAGAACCTTTCAGATGCCCGAGCTGCAATGATCCTAAGCCTCGAGTATACACTTCCAGCAGGTGACCCCAAGATAAGACGGCAGATGGCATCTCTTGCAATTTTGACGGCAGCATATGATCCACATATGTGAACAATCTCATCTGCAACCACAATCCTGGTTTTAGTGGCATTCTCAATGGTGAACTTGGTTTTGCCGCCTTTCCCACATATCCTTCCAATCGTACGGGACAAGTGCTCACCCTTAAGGCTACTCTTAACTTCTTTAATATTCACTGTATCCAAATAAAACCCATCATATTTGAGAAACGCATCCTTGACTTGATCTGGGTCAAAACCAAGCATGAAAGCATTCAAGTAGTCAGCACACTTTTGGAGGTTGCCAATGTCAGGGGTGTCCCGCATTGTCTTAAGCTCAACCCTTGGACGCTTGGTGTTGAGGTTTGTGCGAATGTCAATCTTCATCTCATTGCGGATGGGCTCATAAAAGTGGGTCTCCCATTTCTTGTGGAGTGGAGTGGAGCGATTAGGTGGAATATCAACACATCGGAATTGAACTTCAGCAACACTTGACACATCTTGAGGCTTCAACCGCTCAAACTTTGGCTTTTTTGGCAACTCCATAGTCTGCCCAGCCATTCCGCTATCTAACATCCAAAGCATTTTATCAATCAACCAAAACAACTTTTCATTACCTAACCCCTCCCCCCTCCTCTCAATTATGTACATCTTGAGGCTTCAATTATGTAGACGATCATTAATCAATCAACACAAGTCTAGCATCAGAGATTCGCATATTAAATTAAAGGGCCAATCATTAAACAGAAAAGGTCAAAGTCAGTTTCGTGGGTCTAAAATTTGATTAATTAATTTGACTTTAAAAAAAAAAAACCAGCTGTGGGCTGAAGGGCAGAAACTATCCCACAAACAAAGCTCAAAGCAAGCTTATTTGATTAAGCCATCTCGTGCTAACCACAAACAAAGCTCAAAGATGGGAATTCCTGGGTCAAACCCAACCCAGACCAAGAAGAAGACAAAGATATGATGACATAATAAACGAAAGAATCAAACGGTAAAAACGGAAGGTATAAACGACAGCAGAAATCAAAGGGTATCAACGGAAGGCATAAACAACAGCAGAAATCAAAAGGTATCGACAGCAGAAATCAACTAAAATTGCAAGTATAAACGAAAGACTCAAAAGGCAAAAACGGAAGGTGCTCACACCGGGTGCAGAGGGCAAGATCAAACCCTAGCCGTCAAACCTTCAGCTCCCTCGTTTCGGTCTGAACAGTTGCAGCCGGGATTTATTCTTGTCCGTGCGGCCGAATTGACGCCTTTAGCTGTGTCAACAAATAGGTCCACGGACCGCACAAATAATATCGACTTGGGCTTGCTCCTGCCTATCCAAGATCCGGCCTTCTTTATGTCAGAAGTCAGAACGTCCATGTCATCTCAAATGTATTTTTCTTCACCTCCATAATTTACAGAACCTAATTTGAATTACCAAATAAAATACTTATTACAGGGCTCACAACTAAGTAATTTTAATTTTATATATATATATATATAAAATAGAGTTAGAAAAGTTTGACCCGATACAATAACACGACTAGAACTTGACTTGAAGTTACTAAGAGAAATACGAACTCGACACGAATTAAACCAATTTCAACCCAAAGATGACATGATTTTAGCCTGAAAACATATTATTTTTCAATTTTGAGTAAATTTAAACTATTTTAGAGGTTAACAAGAAATTGACTCGTTTATTAAATGGATCGACCTGAACTGACATGTTACCCAACTCTAATATTAAATGACTATAGTTACTATTTGATGCATATGAATTAGTTATATCTATACATTTATTTTATTAATTAGCGTAGCTAATTAGTATAAATACCTATGCTATTAGAATGTAAAATTGATCACTTCATCTTCCACCACTAGATCCTTCATTAAATTATTATTAATAGAAAAAGTAAATAATATAGCATTGACAAAATAACGTTAATAATATTAGTAAAAGCTATGTAATTATAGACAACTAATGCAAGAGATATCAAAAGTCTAAAATATTATAATTATAATATTAATAAAAACCACAAATAATGTAAGGTAAATCAAAAGGCTAAATATATAGTTAAGAATTAAATGCTAATAGATGAAAAATTTACTATAGAAGTTCATCATCACAACTTCATTTTTTCTTCTCATCTTCTACTTTGTTTTCTCTCATTGTTTATTTTTATATTAAAGAAATTAGCATCTATTTTTCCCTTTCATGCCCCGTATATCTTTATTCATTCTTGTTTCCTTTTTCCTAATTTATTTTGCACATGTTATTATTGTTAGCTAGCAAATGATGTGAGGCAACATTCGATTTTATTAGATAATCTAATTAATTTTTGAATTTTGATTTTGTAATTTTCTCATTGTTAATTGATCATATCACACAAATTAAAATTCTTCTTTGCAGTTTACCCTTGATTGCTCAATAGAAAAGTGCATAAGTTATTTCTATTTTTGATAACGAAGATGGAGACCCAATAACATAGTGAAAGTATTCGGAATTTACATCTATTTTATTTATTTGTATAACTTACAAATAATCTATTAGCTTGTACCCTCCTCTGTTTTAATATCTAACTTAGTTGTTGAAATTTTTTTTACATTGGGTATATTCAAAATTATGTCTTACGTTTGACTAGATTTATTTATTTATTTAAGTTGTTATTAATAATTCGATATTGATAAAATGTATATATAATTATCATTTGGTATTTGTTTATCGGTTTTCAATGAAAACACTTTTAATATAAGTTCACTAAAAACAATTGTAGGTGCGTATTATAGTATTCGCTGAAGCAAGTATATTAAACTATAAAATATAGACAATCCTCTGAGAAGGTAAGAAGAAGAGAAGAACAAATTCAAACCCTTGATTTACCCAAAAGTTTAGATTGCTACACGTGTCACTTTCTACTTTTTACAAACTATCAAAAACACCTCTCTAGACAATACTCTTTAGAGAACCTTAACCCTAAATAAATAAATAGAAAACCTGAAATTCCACTGTAGGCACTAAAAAATCATTTGTTCCGTACCAAAATAAAATCAAATTAATTAACTGGACCAACCCTTTTAGGCCCTGTTTGGTGAGGGAAACTGGAATGGAATGGAATCAAGACTTAAATCTTGGAGGGTTGGGTATGGAACTTGAATCCTGAACCCGGTTGTTTGGTAAAAATTGGAATGGAATCAGATCCCAGTCCTTACTGGTTGGTGAGTAGTTTTGGAATGGAATCAACTCTATTTTTATTTTAGAAACAATTATTTTTTAAAAAATTTGAGGCACTTCACACAAAAATTCATCCAACAAAATTTCAAAAAAATGAACTAGAGCAGAACAGCCATGGCGCATCACAAAAAATCAAAAAAATTGAGAGGCTAATTTGAGATCTATAATCATAAATTGAAGCCCATGAAAACTAATTCCAGATCCGAAACAATAATCCATGGCTAGTTCATGAATAGGAACAAAAAAAAACAAAACAAAAAACACACAGATTCGTGCCCCTGCTGTTCCAGCAGCGAGGAGGCGGTGTGCTTGGTGGTCGGCGGTAGAAGGGGTGAGTCGACAACGTTCTGGTGGCGGCGGCCGACGGTGAGTGGTGGGTTAGCGTTGTCTAGTGTTTGTGTCGAGATGAGAGAAGAACGAAAATAGGGAGGAGAAAGCGAGGAGGCGGCGAACCCGGTGGTGGAGGGCGCCGGCCGATGGTGACTGGTGGTGGAGGGCGTCGGCCGATGGTGACTGGTGGTGGAGGGCGCCGGCCGATGGTGACTGGTGGCAGAGCAATGTCTAGGGTTGGTGTGGAGATGAAGAGGAACGAAAATGGGAAGGAGAAGTGAGAAAGCAGATGCAAGGAGCCTGGGAATTAATTTTCCTTTTTTTGTTAAAATAAAACTGATCCCTGGGGGTTAGGAACTTAATACCTCTCATAAATGAGGGGGGTTCAAGTTCTTGAGAATTGGAGGGAAACTTGAAACCTGGGGGTATTAAATTCATTTCCTTTAAAATACTCACCAAACAATAAGGAAAAGAACTTGAACCCTTATGTTTTAAATTCCATTTCAATTTCCTTCACCAAACAGGGCCTTAATTAATTTAATCAGACTCACAAGACTCTCAAGTTGAAGCCCAAGAGACTACCAAGTCAAGCCACAATCTAAAACCTGAATGACTTCCAAGTCAAAACTCGATCAAAACCCACATGACTGTCAAGTCAGGCCCAAATAATGTCTAAAAAGACAACTTCCAAGTCAAGTCAAGCCACGACCCCAAGTCCAAATGACTTCCAAATCAAGGCGCGGTCGAAACTAGGTCAAAAGTTAAAGTCAAAGGTCAAAGTCTAAGTCAACTATCAAGTCAAAGATCAATGCCTAAATCGACTCCCAAGTCAAACGTCAAACGACTCTCAAGTAAACATCCAGTCAAAGCTAAAGGCGACTTCCAAGTCAATGTCTGGCCCAAGCCTGAGAGACTCCCAAGTCAAAATCAAAGTCAAAGTCAAAGCAAATGACTCTTAAGTCAAAACAATCCAGGATGAGGCCTGATTGAAGGCCCAAAACGCAAGTCAAAGCCCATCTTGACTTTCTATGGGGAGGGGAAAGTTTTCCTGTAAGTGGGACCCTACCCTCCTTGATTCAAAGGTTGGAAAAAGGTTGGAAAAAGTTCAAAGACTTCAAGAATCCATTCAACGCTCAAATACTATCTCTTTCAAGGAAGGCATCAAGCACATCGACTGTGACGAACGCGTCCCGTCTTCCCTTGAAGATCAAAGACTTGCCTTGATTGAGATAAAGCCTTCAAGGCCCTCTTTCAAGCTAAAGTTCATTCAAATTTAACAAGGAGATCGAATCAGATGATCATACTCATTGTATTCAATAGAGATTGTACTCACACATTCAAATCAATACAAAAATCCAATCTTGTACCCAAATTCCTGTCTAATTTATTCTAGACTTGAAATTTGTATTTTCAAATTTGGCATACTCGGTGGGACCATCTCTACCTCTCATCTCTTTCTCCTAAAGATCAAGACTTTCAAGTCTCAAGAGCTTCATCTTCAAAGAAGACATGGCTATGAAGAATGTTGCCTCGCAAGCTTCGAAGAAGAATAGCACAGGGTCTTTCCCTCGTAGATCCTGTGAAACAAGCGTCACTTCTAGCAGGCGAGCTCACATAATGAAGACAAGGAGCATGGTGAAAGCCGCTGCGCCGACAGCTACTAGGCAAACAATGTCGCCCTCATCCAAACTCCAAGTCTTGAGGACGCAACAAAAGGCATCATCTTGGATGGATGAAGTTCAAAACCTCCATCTTGGATGGATGAAGTTCAAAACCTCCATCTTCAATCCCCAGTCTGTGAGGCAGAAGACTACTACAACAGTAACTCTTCTTTGCCCTCACTAAAGGGGGCGCGTATATCAAAAACTGAAGTCGAATCCTCAAAGAGTTTTGTCATGCCAGCTATGATGGCGGGCTCAACCACTCTGGAAGAGGAGATGGATAACATGAAGGTCATCCTAGAAAAACTCACCAAGGAAAGCAAAGAAAAGGAAGCGCGCATCAAGCTTCAAGAGGAGAAGATTGCTAAGCTAACCCAAAAGTTAGAAAAGCGATCAACCCAATCTTCTATCAAAGACTTATACAGTGAAGACTCAGAAAAAATATCCATCCACACTGAGGCTTCTGATAATAAGAAGTAGCCAAAAAAAGGTGCTACTCCTAAAAATTTCAAGTCCTCTGGATAAATGACCATTGAGCAAATCCAAGACTTGATAGCAAATGCTATTAAGGCGTAATTAGGTGAAGATTCGCACAGAACTCACCTATACACCAAGCCTTGCCCTAAGAGGGTTGTTGTTCTCCGCATGCTCCATGGTTATCAACCCCCTAAATTCCAACAGTTTGATGGAAAAGGCAACCCAAAACAGCATGTCGCATACTTCATTAAGACATGCAACAATGATGGGATTGATTGCGACCTTATGGTGAAGCTGTTCGTTAGGACGTTGAAAGGTATCGTCTTTAATTGGTATATCGATTTAGAGCCCGAGTCCATTGACAGCTGGGAACAAATGGAGCAAGAGTTCCTTAACAGGTTCTACAACACTCAACACATTGTCAGCATGACTGAGCTGACAAATACGAAACAATGGAAAGATAAGCTAGTTCTTGACTACATCAACCACTAGCGTGCGCTTAGCCTCGAGTGCAAAGATAGGCTATCTGAAGCTTATGCCATTGAGATGTGCACCCCAGGCATGCACTAGGACTTGCTGTACGCCCTATAAATGAGTAAACCTAGGACTTTCCAAGAATTGGCGACCAAGGCGCATGACATGGATGTGACTCTAGCTAGTCTTCGCGACAACTTCTTATATTCTACCGAATCAAGGCAGGATAAAGTTGAATTCGAGAAGCATGTTAAATTTTCTAAAAGCACAACCAAAGAAGCGATGTCCACCTCTACAAGTCAGCCAATCCGCATTACAGGAAAGCCAAAACTAGAGGGCAAGAAAAGCCCATAGTTCAAGGTTGAGACAAGGAAGCATTCCACCCTAAAAAAGCTTCAAGAAAAGAAGTATCCATTTCCTGACTTAGATTTGTCAGGCATGCTATATGACTTGCTCAAGAAGGGTGTCATTGAATTACCCAAGCCAAAGCACCCAGAGGCAGCTAAGAGGACCGTCGACCCCAAATACTGTTGATACCATAGAATCGTTAATTACTCTCTTGAAAAGTGCATTACACTCAAGGAGCGCATCATGCGATTGGCTAGGAAAAGAAGAATCATTCTAGATTTGGATGAAACGGTAGAAACTAGCCACATCACTGTGCAAGAGTTTGATGAGTCAGATTCTGAAATAGATCTCACTGAAGCACCAGAGGCCTGTAGGAGAATTCTTCACAAGAAGCTTCTTTGATGGTGCTACTGTCCGCACAACATCATGTTCTGAATCTAACGGTGATGAAACAAATGAAGAGTTAAGTGTCCCTTATAAAGCAAGTAGTGATGGCAGCATCAAGCCACAACAACTACGGAAAGAATAGAATGAGAGGACAATTTCAGGCTCTTCAGTTAAGCAAGCAAATATCGCGGTAAAACCAACAGTGCCAGTCTTCAGGTATATTCCTAAGTCCCATCGCAAAGGTGGATAATCACTATTTAGTGAATGTACAAATTCTAAAAGCACAACCAAGGTTGAACACAAGTTCAATGAAGGCAACTGCCACATTCTCAAAGAAAAGGGTGTGCTTCTAGTTCATAAGGCGAACCCAAGTAAATTGACCAATGCTCCTCTCTTTGGTTTTGTCTCTCCTTCTAAAGGCTTGCTTCAAGAAGAAAGTGACTTGCCAAAAATGCGCATCAGTGACGAGTTTGATCCCAATGCATACAAGTTAATGAAGAGGTTTGACTATAACTTTAGCCAGCCAACACCTTTTGGGCATGTAATCGAGGCTAAGCCCTATGGACTTAACAACACACAAAGATTCATACAAAGTCAAGGGGCCAGCGTTATAATGTCTAAAGTTGGCCTTGGCTACATACTGTCCCAACCTATAAGGATTTCAGGGCGACGTAAGGACAGGCAATCGCTCACACAATACATCACAACTGAAGAGGTTGATGATGATGAAGGTGAAAATGCTAAGACCAACCCCAAAATGTTGATGTTCGACAGGTTACAGCCATTTATGTCGTGCCAACGCCCCTCTATGTTTAGCAAAATGGGAAAGGGTAAAATCCCAAAACCCTTTGTCTTCCATAGGCTGAAGAATGATGAGCAACCTAAACCTTCGGTCATCACCAGAATTAAGATATGTGAGATGTCATCAAGCGTATCACGCTCTCAAAAGAAGGATTTAGTGTTCAGTCGCATTAGCGAACTAAATGAAGTCCAAAGTTCAACTCCTTCATGCATGAAGCATGTTTTCACTTTGGATGTGAAGGTGGATGACTCGCTGAAAGTAGAAAGGCGCATTCTAGTTCTCACTGGCCATGGAGCTAAGGCCAGTTCAAAAGAAAGAACTAAGGAGGATGAGCAAGCTTCTTCCAACCGCATCACAAGCCAAGATGCCGACAACTTCCCTTGAAGAAATGCTGGACCCGCTCCCAAACAAGAGCTTAAACTGTTCATATGCTCAAAATAAGACAATTCCTAAACAAGAGCCTAAACTGCTCACACTCAAAAAAAAAAAAAAAACCAAGAGAAGGCTCTTGAACAAGAGCCTAAATTGTTCACACACATTCAAAGAGAAGACTCCCGAACAAGAGTCTAAACTGTTCACACACATTCAAAAAAAAAAGAAAAAAGAAAGCTCCCGAATAAGAGTCTAAACTGTTTACACATTCAAAGAAGATAGCTCCCAAACAAGAGTCTAAACTGTTCACACATTCAAAGAGAAGACTCTCGAATAAGATACTAAACTGTTCATACACATCCAAAAAAAGAAGGCTCTCGAATAAGAGTCTAAACTTTTCACACATTAAAAAAAAGTGGCTCCTGAACAAGAGTTTAAGCTGTTCACAAACATCAAGAAAATATTGACTCCTGAACAAGTGTCCAAACTGTTCACTCAAACAAAAATCATTGTACTACTCCTAACCCGCAAGAGTATACAATGTGAACGGCAAAAACAAACGAAAAAAATCTTTGTACTACTCCTAGCCCGCAAGAGTATAAACTATGCACAACAAAACAAGTGAAAAAAAATAATGTTTCGTTGAACTACGCGATGTCTTGATCTTATTGGGAATTGCAAGTGCTTGTAAGTTCGTAGGCAGCTTGGTTAGCAAATCACCACGTGTACTCAAACAAATAACACAAAAAAAAAAGAAGAGAAGGGGGGCATGAATGAAAAGCGATCAAAGACATCAGATTTCTGCCACCGAGTTGCTACTTGCTACTCGTACCACTTTCGAGCATTTAGGTTTCCGTTCTAGGCCTCAAAATACCTAGCGAAAAACCATTTCGCAAGTGATTCTTCAAGTCTTCATACCACTTTTAGGCGTATAGGTTTCCGTTCTATGCCTCAAAATGCCTGGCGGCAAACTATTTCGTAAGTGGTTCCTCAAATCTTTATACCACTTTCAAGCAAGTAGGTTTCCATTCTAGGGCTCAAAAGGCCTAGTAATAAACCATTTCGCAAATGGTTCTTCAAGTATTCATACCACTTTTAGGCGTGTGGGTTTCGTTCTAGGTATCAAAGAGCCTAGCGGCAAACCATTTCATAAGTGGTTGTTCAAATGACTTCTCAACCTGCACAAGTAATAATACAAATGCAACAAAAAAAAGAAGGGTTTTGGCATCCAAAGAAATAGCTCAAGTGAGGACAAATACGATCTTTCAACAAGTATGATGTTAAGCCGACAAAAAATACGGCATTTCAATAAATGAGCCTGACGTTACAACGAGACAAGCAGCCGTGAGAAGACTTTTTTGTCTAATAAAGTGGATTCCTTTGGATTCATTTCAGCCAAAGTTATCACCTTTATTACACATGGTCATCAAAAAAATGACAAGCCCTTCAAGGTACAACATTTCAAATTTCAATAAAAGGCAAAGTTACAAGTCACCTATGACTCAAAGAACATGAAGAAATTCCTCATTTTTACACATGACTTGGTCATTGAAAAAAAAAAAAGTTTTTCCTTTACTCCTAAAGATTGGTACTTTGATTTATTCAAACTACTCAATCCACAAAAAAAATTAGCAACTTTCATCTCTTTTCTTAACCTCCCTCACCAACCCTTGATTTCACTCTCCCTCTCTTCCGCACACACATGCCTATATTATTGCTCACACACATGCTCAAAATTCATGCCCATATTATTGTGTCATTCTCTCTTTGCCTCAGCCACACTCTCCCTCATTCATTTTCTCCTTTTGACCAGACACAAACTAGTCATTTGCCCCACTTGCCAAAAACCAACAAAAACCAACCCAGGTGCCCAACTTACTACAATAAGAATCCATCAAAGAAAATGGGGGTGGGGGGGGGGGGAAGTGACAACACCAAGTGTTGGCTTGCCTCATCAAACGCATAGACATCTCACTCTTGTTACTCAAATCATGCCTAAGTCCTTCCATTGATCCAACAAAACCCCAAAAAAAATATTATAACAGCAAATTCCATTTTCCTTCCTTTGTCCTCAGTTCATACATCCAACTCAGAAAGCATGAAGTATCAATTCAAACAAAGACAGAAAAAAAAATCTCCAAATAATGTTAACATTATACTTTCACATGAAGTTGCAAGTTTAAGAGGAGAAAAAAAAGGAGGAAAGTTGAGAAATTTACTACCTTTGATCAACCAGGAATGCCGGATTGAGAGCTAAACCTTTCAAACAAGAATTTAGGCAGCACAAGCATCAAGCTTTGAGGGGAGGACCTCCACTAACCACCGTGTACCGTGAACAGTAGTGGCGCCTGGTAACGGGATTTTCAGGTCTGGGTATCGCTGCTGGGAATGAAGAAGAAATGGGAACAAGAGCCTCAAGTGAGTGGGGCATGCCGTTAAGTGAAAAAAAAAGAAAAGGAAGCTCGACTGGGATTAAAAGTAAAAGAGGGGAAATGAAGGCCGGTCCAAGCCCGCAAGGAAAGGAGAAATGAAGCCGGTAGCTCACATGCTTTCCGCATTGTAATAATCCGACCTTAACTCATATTTATTTATTTAAATCATATTTATTTATTTAAGTAATTATGTTTATTCATTTAATTTATCATATTTATGGATTTAATCGCTCATGGTTATTTGCTTAACCAAATCATGTTTATTAATTCAATTGTAGTCAATTTATATATTTACCGAATTACCTTATGTCATTTAAATTCTCCGCTTTCAATTACCATATTTAATCATCCTGGTTGGGGGATATTTCATTTGGGTCCCATTTTGCAATTCAAGTTTCATTGGTTGTTAATTCAAGTTTTGTTGATTAATTAAATATCGGATGAATCGATAGTAGGTCTTGATAATTATGATTGAAGAAATTTTTATTATTATCATTATTATCATCATCATCATCATCATTATTATTATTATTATTATTATTATTATTATTATTATTATTATTATTATTATTATTATTATTGTTGTTGTTGTTGTTGTTGTTGTTGTTGTTGTTGTTGTTATTGCTATTATAATGATTGTTATTATTATTTTTATAACATTACAAAAATTTACTTTTAAGTTACGCAAAACGTTATCGTTACGAAGCGTTTTATTTCAGAATCCAACTTTTTTTAGGCCCAATTTGAAGTCCAACAAGTTTGCTTATTAACCTAACTAATTACCATGGTTAGCTTAAAAGGTGGCATTAGTAGATAAAACTTCAGCCCAAGAGAGTTGATTAGTCAAAACACACATCTTGATCTTCAAACTCCACTTTCTCTCTCTGCTCTCCCTGCCCCATGGCAGCAGCACTGGCAGCCCTTCTTGGGTGTTTGCCGGCCATCTTTCCGGCGAGCCCTGGTGGTTTCAACTCCCCCCAACATTCTAGTACCTCAAGCTATCATCCTCAATCATCAAAACCACTAAATAACACCTCCATCTCTACTTATCTTCAAGCAAAGTGAGTAATCTTGAAACTTGATCTTGTTAGTTTTGCTCTTTAATCTTAGTTTTGATCCTTGTTTTGATGTTAGTAATCATTGATCATGATGTTTTGATAACAAATAAGAGTTATTTTGGTGTTGACCATGGTGGAGTTGAGCTTGAATCATGCTAGGGTTTAGGGATGATCATGTTCACGCAAGCTTAAGTTAAAACCATGTTTATGGATCGATTTGTATTTGATTTTATAATTTTTAGTTTTATTGATTACTATGATGATGCTTTTGGTGATTTGGAATGATTTCAAGTGATGATTTATATGAAAAAGAGAGGGAAAAGTCAAAACAGTGAGGCTGGAAATATCAGCAAAACAGGGCAGAGTTCACGATTAAACTAGTAATGATTGGCCCATTGAAAAATTATTATTTTTGGTGGGTAGATAGTTCCATGTGTTAGCTTTCAACTGCCTCTTGAATCGCCTTAACCCAAGGTTTGCGGAAATATTTATGGTCGTTTTACCGAAACTGCGCATAATAGACTAAAAACTGACACACTTGTATTTTAGCCCTATTTTGGGGACCCTATTGCGGGAATCATATTTTGTGTTGTAAATGAAAGTTTTTCGGGACTTCTTAATATTTTCATATTGGTTTTTTTTGTATCCACTTGATGTCTAGACTGAAAGTTATGAGTTTTTGAAGGGAACTTTCCTGCTTGGATGTAAATCAGGTTGTTATTGAAATTTCTGTGCAGTGTATATTTGGATGAAAATTCTAAAAATTTTACTGTAGGTTTTCCACATTATTTTCGAGTTTCCTGTAAGATCTCATGAATTTTGGTTGAGTATTTTGAGTTTGGTGATTTTTGGAAGCATTTTGAGTAATTGTATAAAGAGCAATAATAAAGATTAAGTGAGATTGATCATGCACTCATTTTGTGTATTTTGGGCCAAGTCATTTGAGGGGGAAATGAATATTCATGGACTTTTATGGAGCTTTTAGCTTGTTTATGAGCTTTGAATCGATTATGGATATTACCAAGAAAATACCAAGCTTGGTGAGCTTAATAGCTTTTGTTAAGCTCAATGACTCATTTGAGGTGAAATTCTTTATCTAATGGATTTGTGAATGAAATATGAGAAGTGGAGATAGTTGTGACTCAGAAACCATGTTAACAGACCAAGTTGTTATTGCAGTTTATGCTTTTTTCAACTAAGATATATCTCTAACCATCAAGGCCTTTTCCTTTGTAATATCATTCATCTCATTGTGGATTATTTTACTTCTATTTACTTTATATTGGATTTAATTATTTTTATCATTTCTGTTTTGAAGTTATGTATACCATTTAAGTACTCAATTTCTATTACACATACTTTTACTTACTCAATTATGCGAGTAAGGATCATTTACTAACTGTACATACTTACAATGACATTTATGAAGCAGAGTTGAGGCCTGATTATCGTTCCCCGTTGTGCATAAGTGCTATCAAGTCAGAACATATGTATCAAGTCAGATGACATTTATGAAACAACTGACTTATATCAAGTCAGATGACATTTTTAAAGACTCAAGGTATGTCCATTGTCTATATCTTCAGAAAGCAGGACATGTTTATCAAGCTACAACTCATAATGACTTTATCAATGAATCAGTTTATACAGTGATTTGCCATTTAACTTGTGACCTCGTCAGTTATCATCTATAGGGTGGCTTAAGGCCAACTCTTGATCGGATTGACAGGTGTATACCTATGTATAGATCATATCATTGAAAGGGTTTCACATCCAGATAATAATAAGCAATTCAGTTTCATATTACTTTCATTTTCATTGTTATTGCCAACTAAATGAATTGCAAAGACGGATACCCATCAACAATGTTTCGATTCTCATTTTACAATAAAGGAATGCATGTACTGAGTTTTTGCTCATATTTTCAAATTGTTTTCATGTTTTTCATTTTAGGTGCTGAAGTATCATATGTTTCTCCATTTAGCAAGCCCTTTTGGAACTCGTCAAATGCTCACAGTGGTTTCAGCATAACATGAATATTGGAATCGACCTCAGGCTCAAGTTAGATTTATATTTAATACACTTGTATAATGTGGAGTGCAAGTTATCACATGGTATGATGAAGTCGATGGTATTGAAGTTGAACTATTATGGAGTTTGGTCTTGAAGTATTTCAGTTAATAGATTTTGTGATTGTGATTATGAGTTGCAAGATTAAATGGTTTTAGTGAGCCTTGTCCTTATCTGGACGGTGGTAGTGCCTTCTATTATTAAGTATTCCACTGCAGTTTTCCATAATTCATGGCTTTAGCATTTTGGGGGCATTACAGATTTGGTATCAGAGCCAGGTTTTAAGGGCCACTGTCTCAAGGTGGGTATGAGTTATGTTGGACCAGTTAAATGAGCTATTGACTATAAGTTCATATGCATGGACATATATGGAGGAACCATTTCCATTTGGGTGATTCAATCATTTGGTAATATCCTGAGATTCAAGCATTAGCAAAGTGGAGTGTGGAACCATTTGGATCACCTGTTAGTGAGGCATGCTCTCATTTATCTAGGAGTTGTATTGTATATTTCATTTCTCTTATTTGTTTAAATTTTTGTAGTCATGCACTTCGGGTATGTGACCCGTTGAGTTGTGAACTCCGGTGTATGGTCTTTGAGCTATTGAAGTGTTTCTCTCCATTTCAGGTATCTATTGTAAGGCTTTAAGTCTGGGTTTTAATAAGTTTTTAGGCAGAACTCTGTCCGTTTTGCCCCGGAATTTAAGAGTCTTATTAAGGTGTGTTAGTATACCTACTCTTGGGTACAGTGATGGTTGAAACCCAATGTGGGGATGCCATTTGCAACTTCTTAAGGGATTACTACAGTGTCAAGTTAGATGTAAACATCTGAATGAGGAAATGCCTTGTGAGGCAATATTTTTGAGGTGAACCAGTATGAGGTGAACACTACAATGAGTGCTTATGTATGGTGATAACAATTAGTAGCTTATGGTGTGCTATTTGGCATTATGTGGGTGGTACAAGTAAGATTAAGCTACCATGTATCGGAATCATTTGGTCTTGATACTAAGACTTTACATCAGCAATGCTCATATTACTTCCTATCATTGACTTATTTCTGCACTAGTTACCTTGAATTATTCAGATGCATCATTTCTTTAATGTTAGCACTCTCTTGAGTTGTAATGGAGTGTTTATGGGAAATTTCATGTGTCGTATGTGGGGAGTTCTTCAAACACATCTGAGCAATCTTTCTTATAGGTGATTCAAACCCTGACAATCACAGCCATTTAATTCTCTATTTTCATAAAGGAGCCTATAATGACCCTCGGTGTGCATTACTGTGTGATTTGCAGTTCTTCCTAAGCATATTTGATTCATTCTACTTTCAGCTCAGTCATCACTATATTCATATTTTCACTATCATCTACTTGAACTCCTTGGTTCTAATTGGGCACTATTCATTTATTGCTTGCATCAGACCCATCCATTGAGTGCCCTTTCAGCAATAAAATGTATCCATATTATTCGTGTTTCTATAGCACCGTAACATCATATCGACATACTACTCCATGGTCATGACTGCACGTCGTTACTCAAGTTATTTTGGTAATCCTTTCTTTACTAGCGCAACCTATCTTATTAATGATAAACAATGATTTGTGTTATTTCCATCTGCCAGCAGTTTTGAAGTTTATATGCCTACCTAAGACTTCATTTACTGCAAAATGTGCTATTGATGGATGTCATCATGTTCAGTCATAATGTTGACTCCTTCATCTTGACATATTGTCCTTTCAAACACCAGATGAATAAAATTTTCCTTTTGGTATTGTTGACCCTTATCTTCATCATTTTACTCACATACTGATGCCGTATGACTTTTCAAAAGCCGCTTTGGTAATCTATTACATTTCTTCACCTTCATTACTTAATACTCCCTCTCAACTTTATAACATTGTTCATTTACTTTACTATCATGACCATCATGAATAAACTGCATGTCTTGTATATACAGGACATTTATATGCCTATCTTTCATTACGAATCTTCGTCCTTTCATTCATTCAGCTTACATGCCTATCCTTCATAACCAATAAAGAAATATCTTTGCAAAAGTTCATGGTGTGGTTGCAGCCCTTTACACTTTAGATCATCCCCCTGTCTTTTAAATTTACTGAGACCAGTAGGCAGTTGAATGTGTTATCTTTTATAAATATGCCTCTATTAGTATTTCTGAAAACATATTCATTGGGCATTCAACCCAATTTGATTGGCAGACCTTGTTGTCATTAAGGGGATGAACTGATTGTGTACCTATAGAAGATGACTTATAAAGATCTTAAGGCTAGTTTGAGAAATGTGGATTGGCTAAACATGCATTTCTATGGGCCGAGGAAAGAAAGTCCCTATTTATCCCCCCCCATTACATTATGCAAGCAAGTGAATTATCATGTCAGTAATGCATTGAAAATTAGTGATTTGTCACCCACACTCGGTATATCCATGTCCATATTTACAGTTGGTGGATTTAGAGATGTTTCATCCGAGGACTATCAAGACTATTTCTCCCCAAGAAGCATTGATTTGCATATCGACCTAACTTTTATTGTTCAACCCATTTTCAAAACCCCTATCATATGACCCCCAACAGAGTTCAAAGAATTAAAGATTCAGTGGATGAGTTGTAAAGGATTTATTTGACCAATTATGTCCCCGTGGGGAACTTCAGGTTTATACGAAGAAGAAAGACAGAATCTTATAGTTGTGTACTGTGTACAGAGGGTTGCACAAGTCACTATCAAAATGAGCTCCCTATACCTTGAACAAATGATTTATGGGTTTAACTGCCAACAACAGAAGTTTTAAGGTTCGAACATCACACCTAAACCATGCAACCACAGTTTATCTTTTGCAAGAATACCCATTTATAGTAATTCTTGTTTGCTTGTCTCATCTTCAAAACTTGATACTATTCAATATTGTTTAATTTCTCTTGCATTTCAACCCGATGTTTCCTATTAGCTAGCGTGATCTTCCATGTCTTTGTAAACCCATTGTTAAATGTGCAATACATTTTGTTCAACCTTATATGGTTGTCAACATTCTCGTACTCTCGACCTTCACCATCTCTATTTCATGATCCTGAGTTGTAGTTTATTTCATTGAGAGCTGACTCCCACATCTACCATACATCTCATTTATTCATAATAATATGCTTGTATAACTTGTTCTGAATTCATAATATACTTCAACTCTCATTGGTGTGGGTGATTGCGATTGTCATAATCCCCTTACTCTCTTTGTTTTAAACATCAACTCCCACACATATACCTTACATGCTCATAAGTAAACTCTAGCTTTTCTGTTCAATCTTATTACTGGACTTGAATTGGTTTTATATGAGCAAAGACATGTTTCTAATGTCACTTGTTCAATCTATTTTCTTATCCATGGGTACTTTGCTCGTTCAATCTATTGATTTATCCATTGTATTTTAGCGGTTCAATCTATTGATCTATTTATGGCACTTGCAATTCTCACACCTATATCTTATATCCTCATACGTGAACTTCAGTAATCCTTATTTAATCTTATTGTTGTACTTGACTTGGCTCCATACGAGCAAATGCGTGTCTCCACTGCAGCCTATTCAATCCATTTATCTATTCATTTGACCTTGCTTGTTCAACCTATTTCTTTATCAATTCTACCTTGTTTATCCAATCCATTTATCTATCTATTGGCGCTTTGCTCGTCTAATCCATTTATCCATCTATTACACTTTGCTTGTCCAATCTAGTTGCCTATCTATTGCATTTATCTTGTGCCTTGTGGCTATAAAGTCACCTAGTTGAAGCTCAGTTGCTTGTCTTCTTGTTTCCAATTCATCAGTTAAACCCAAGTATAACAATGCCATCTTTCTCCCGGGTGGATTATTTATTGGACCCTTTATGATCCATATTTATAAACCATAATTCTTGTGGTATTATATTTCAGAATTCATGATACACTTATGGTTATCTTTATTTTAACCACCCCATGATAATCTCTCCTTTATTAGCCTTTTCTAGTCTCATTGCTCATTTCTTTTGTGTGCAATGATTCGCTTGGCTAAGAATTTCATCACTCTTATCCCTAACCATGGTCATTTCACTGCCCATTATCGACCGGAAGCAGGTCCTTGAGTAGTCTGATGAAGGGAGATCATGTGATGCAGTAGGAATATCAGATGAGGACTTTTTGATAAGGGTATAATATCAAGCACTGTCTAATTATATTGGAGTGAGACAGAAGAGACATTGAGTATAGGGTCAGAGCTAACCCAAGCAAGCATTAAGAGAGAAAATTTAAGTACTTGTTGAGGTGATACAAGGTTGACAAAAGAGTTGTGCTGGCAAAACAAGTAAATAACCAAAGTCTCAGATGGGTTATAAAGTATTTCAAAAGGCTTTTCTAGTCAAGGTCGTAAGAGAACGACTATCCAAGGACAATTAGGGACTAGTTACATGGGGCCTTATGATTCATAGAAAGGTTTAATCCTGTAGCTTGTTGACTGCACCTACCTGTTGAACCCGAACCCGTATATAATGTATTTTTACCTCGTATTAGCATCAGAGTACTTATCAGGGTATATACCAGTTTCCATTAGTGGTCAAGGTGATGAACCAATGATGAGCACCTCCTCCCTAGTAACAAGGTTCTTTTCTTTCAAAGAGAATATCAATTTTGACTCAAAGTAATTGAGTTCATTGAGGCTATTGTGTGAGAAGTACCCGGATCTACTATTGAAATAGGGGATTCAGCAGTTATACAATATGTAGACACCCTTAGTCGGATCGGAGTACATCGGGCAAATTATATCTCTTCAGAGGAAAGCAATGGGAATCGATGACCCATGTGTTTTTAAACGACGTTGCATACATTTGGCAAGTGTCATAAGTTTCGAGGACGAAACTCTTTAAGAGGGGAAGGTTGTAATAACCCGACCCTAACTCATATTTATTTATTTAAATTATATTTATTTATTTAATTAATCATGTTTATTCATTTAATTTATCATGTTTATGGATTTAATCACTCATGGTTATTTGCTTCCCCAAATCATGTTTATTAATTCAATTGCAGTCAATTTATATATTTACCGAATTACCTTATGTCATTTAAATTTTTCGCTTTTAATTATCATATTTAATCATCCCGGTTGGGGAATATTTTATTTGGATCCCATTTTGCAATTCAAGTTTCATTGGTTGTTAATTCAAGTTTTGTTGATTAATTAAATATTAGGTGAATCGATAGTAGGTCTCGATAATTATGATTTAAGAAATTGTTATTATTATCATTATTATCATTATTATTATTATTATTATTATTATTATTATTATTATTATTATTAT
>JACYFF010031957.1:118945849-118975281 GCA_017589665.1 Selenicereus undatus | reverse complement strand
ATTATTATTATTATTATTATTATTATTATTATTATTATTATTATTATTATTGTTATTATTGCTATTATAATGATTGTTATTATTATTTTTATAACATTACAAAAATTTAATTTTGAGTTACACAAAACGCTATCGTTACGAAGCGTTTTATTTCCGAATCCAACTTCTTTTGGGCCCAATTTGAAGCCCAACAAGTTTGCTTATTAACCTAACTAATTACCATGATTAACTTAACCATGGTTAGCTTAAAAATTACTAGATAAAGCTTCAGTCCAAGAGAGTTGATTAGTCAAAACACACATCTTAATCTTCAAACTCCACTTTCACTCTCTCATCTCCCTACCCCACAGCAGCAGCACTGGCAGCCCTTCTTGGGTGTTTTTTGACCATCTTTCCGGCGAGCCCTGGTGGTTTCAACTCCTCCCAACATTCTAGTACCTCAAGCTATCATCCTCAATCATCAAAACCACTAAACAACACCTCCATCTCTACTTATCTTCAAGCAAAGTGAGTAATCTTGAAACTTGATCTTGTTGGTTTTGCTCTTTAATCTTAGTTTTGATCCTTGTTTTGATGTTAGTGAGCATTGATCATGATGTTTTGATAAGAAATAAGAGTTATTTTGGTGTTGATCATGGTGGAGTTGAGCTTGAATCATGCTAGGGTTTAGGAATGATCATGTTCATGCAAGCTTAAGTTAAAACCATGTTTATGGATTGATTTGTATTTGATTTTACAATATTTAGTTTTATTGATGACAATGATGATGCTTTTGGTGATTTGGAATGATTTCAAGTGAGGATTTGTATGAAAAAGAGAGGGAAAATTCAAAACAGTGAGGTTGGAAATGTCAGCAAAACAGGGCTGAGTTCATGATTAAACTCGTAATGATTGGCCCATTGAAAATTATGATTTTTGGTGGGTAGATAGTTCCGTGTGTTAGATTTCAACTGCCTCTTGAATCGCCTTAACCCAAGGTCTGTGGAAAAATTTATGGTCATTTTACCGAAACTGCGCAGAATGGACTAAAAACTGGCACACTTGTATTTTAGCCCCATTTTGGGAACCCTATTGTGGGAATCATATTTTGTGCTATAAATGAAAGTTTTTTGGGACTTCTTAATATTTTCATATTGGTTTTTTATGCCTCCATTTGAGGTCTAGAAGGAAAGTTATGAGTTTTTGAAGTGAACTGACCTGTCTGGGTGTAAATCAGGTTGTTATTGAAATTTCTATGCAGTGTATATTTGGAGAAAAATTTTGAATATTTTACTGTAGATTTTACATATTATTTTTGATTTTCCTATTAGATCTCATGAATTTTGTTTGAGTATTTTGAGTTTGGTAATTTTTAGAAGCATTCTGAGTAATTGTATAAAGAACAACAATAAAGATTAAGTGAGATTGATCATGCACTCATTTTGTATATTTTGGGCCAAGTCATTTAAGGGGGAAATGAATATTGATGGACTTTTATGGAGCTTTTAGATTGTTTATGAGCTTTGAATCAATTATGAATTTTACCAAAAAAAATACCAAGCTTGGTGAGCTTAATAGCTTTTACTGAGTTCAATGACTCATTTGAGGTTGAATTCTTTATCTAATGGATTTGTGAATGAAATATTAGAATTGGGAAGAGTTGTGACTTAGAAACCATGTTTAACAGACCAATTTATTGCAGTTCATGCTTTTTTAAACCAAGATATATCTCTCACCATCGAGGCCTTTTTCTTTGTAATATCATTTATCTCATTGTCGACTATTTTACTTCTATTCACTTTATATTGGATTTAATTATTTTTATCAATTCAGTTTTGATGTTATGTATACCATTTAATTACTCAATTTCTATTACATATACTTTTACTTACTCAATTATGTGAGTGAGGATCATTTACTAACTACGCATACTTACAATAACATTTATGAATCAGAGTTGAGGCCTAGTTATCGTTCCCCGTTACACATAAGTGTTATCAAGTCAGAACATATATATCAAGTTAGATGACATTTCTGAAATAGCTGACTTGTATCAAGTTAGATGATATTTTTAAAGACTCAAGGTACGTCCATTGCCTGTATCTTAAGAAAGCAGGACATGTTTATTAAGTTACAACTCTTAATAAGTTTATCAATGAATCAATTTATACAGTGATTTGCCATTTAATTTGTGATCCTGTCAATTATCATCTATAGGGCGTCAGCCGATCATTTACCCGCGCAGTTTAAGGCCAACTCTTGATCGAATTGGCAGGTGTACACCTATGAATAGATCATATCATTGAAAGGTGTTCACATCCAGATAATAATGAGCAATTCAATTACACATTACTTTCATTTTCATTGTTATTGCCAACTAAATGAATTGCAAAGACGGGTACCCATCAATAGTGTTTCTATGCTCATTTTACAATACATGAATGCATGTACTGAGTTTTTGCTCATATTTTCGAATTGTTTTCATGTTTTCCATTTTAGGTGCTGAAGTATCACATGTTTCTCCATTTAACAAGCCCTTTTGGAACTCGTCAAGAACTCGTCAGATGCTCACAGTGGTTTCAGCATAGCGTGAATATTGGAATCAACCTCATGGTCAAGTTGGATTTATATTCAATACACTTATATAGTGTGGAGTGCAAGTTATCACATGGTATGATTAAGTTGATGGTATTCAAGTTGAACTATTATGGACTTTGGTCTTGAAGTGTTTCAGTTAATAGATTTTGTGATTGTGAATATGAGTTGCAAGATTAAATGGCTTTAGTGAGCCCTGTCCTTATCAGGACGGCAGTAGCGCCTTCTATTATTAAGTCTTTCGCTATAGTTTTCCGTAATTCATGGCTTTAGCATTTTGGGGGCATTACACGCGTGCCCTTTAAGTGAAGGCAACGCAAGCTAGGATGGGAGAGAAAGAAAGCCCTCTCTGAGCCGGCCCAAGGGAAAAAGGGAACAAAAAAAAAGATAGAAGGAAGCGGACGGTCACATGCATCGCACGTGCCGATTAAATGAAGCCCGTTCAGTCCCTGCCCAAAAGAAGGAAAGGAGAACAAAAAAGGCGGTATGGAAAGATGAAACAAGCTGCCCCATGCCAAAAACAAGAAGAAAAAAGCATAAAGAAAGACCAAAAAACCCATCCCAAGCGAAAAAAGAGAAGGAAAAAGAAGACAGAATGGGTCACGGGGCTCCTCATGTGCAATTAAGTGAAGCAAATCGGGCTTTGGCTTGGGCAAAAAATCGACCAAAAAAAAGCGAGGCCCAGGCGTGAAAACCGAAACAGAAAGAAGAAGAACAGAGGAAGATAAGATGGGCCGACCCAATGCTACCTAGGAAAAAGAAAAGGGATCACAAAATGAGAAGAGAGGTTGGTTCATATGATCCAACCCATTTTTCTCCCAACTCTTTGGCCAAAAAAAAAAATATATCATTTGTTTAAACTTTCAAAAAATCAAAGCATGTTGAAGTTCTCTTCAAGACAATTGTCATGAACAAATGATAGATTATAAAAGAAAATCGAGACCTCGGTCGCGCTCAAATGACAAGTCTCGTGCTTGACCTTGTCTCAAAGGAGCAATTTATAGGCACTAAAAAATACTTTGTGCCATACCAACATAAAATCAAATTAATTAAGTAGGCCAACCCTTTTAATTAATTTAATTAGGTCCACAACACTCTCAAGTTGAAGCCCAAGAGACTATCAAGTCAAACCATGGCCTAAAACCCGAACAACTACCAAGTCAAGGCTCAGTCAAAGCCCACATGACTCTCAAGTCAAGACCAATTCAAGGCCAAAAAGGTGACTTCCAAGTCAAGTCAAGCGACGACCCCAAGTCCAAACGACTTCCAAATCAAGGCGCGGACGAAGCCAGGTCAAAAGTCAAAGTCAAAGTTAAAGTCAAAGGTCAAAGTCTAAGTGGACTATGAAGTCAAAGGTCAAGGCCTAAATCAACTCCCAAGTTAAACGTCAAATGACTCTCAAGTCAACATCCGATCAAAGCTTGAGGCGACTTCTAAGTCAATGCCCGACCCAAGTTCGAGAGACTCCCAAGTCAAAGTCAAAGTCAAAGCAAATAACTCTTAAGTCAAAGCAATTCAGGATGATGCCTGATTGAAGGTCCAAAACCCAAGTCAATGCCTATCTTGACTTTCAAGGGGCAGGGAGAAGCTTTCCTATAAATAGGACCCTACCCCCCTTGATTCAAAGGTTGGAAAAAGGTTGGAAAAAAGTTCAAAGATTTCAAGAATCCATCCAATACTCAAATACTTTCTTTTTTAAGGAAGATATCAAGCACATTAGGTGTGAGGAGCGCATGCCATCCTCCGTTGAAGATCAAGGACTTGCCTTGATTGAGATCAAACGTTCAAGGCGCTCTTTCAAGCTAAAGTTCATTAAAATTCAACAAGGAGGTCGAATCAGAGGATCATACTCATTTTATTTGATAGAGATTGTACCCACACACTCAAATCAATAAAAGAATTCAATCTTGTACCCAAATTTCTGTCTAATTTATTCTAGACTTGAAATTTGTGTTTCCATCCACAATTAAAAGTAACATCCTTATATTATATCAAACCTATTTTAAAGAAGTAAGACGGATAGAAAAATCTTACATCCAAAAAATTTGTTATCTTCAAACAATTAACTATCCTAGAGGAATACTTAGAAAAATTAAGACAGATTAGACCTCTTAATTTATGAAGAAGAAATGAGAACTTACTTAGAATTTTTGAAAAATCTTGAAAACACATTTTATAAAAATGCTAATAAGAGTTTAGAACAGTTTGATATGGAATATTGGTTTAATGATAAAGATTAATAAAAATGAATCTAACATAAATTAAAGAATCCATCGATGATATTTATCTTAAATGATCAATATTAGTTTTTCACAAATTGAAGTAGAAATAAATGAAGTAAAAGAAGAAATCCAAGAGATAAATCAATCAATTAAACAATTGGTAATATAGGTGATGTTAGTTAACAAAACCATTGAAGCTATTTTAAAACCTAGACCAAAAAGAGAATATAATTTGTTACAAATTAAAATCCCAGAAAAAATAGCTCCTAAAAGTGATGATAAAAAATATATTAAAAGATATCAAGATAGACTTTTAAAACCAGAAGAAGAATCACAACAAAAAATTATAAAAGAACAAAGCCGACTTAAAGGAAAAGACAAAGAGGAAGAAAACGATGAAAATAAATAATGGGAGAATATAATAAATCTATTAATGATCTACTAAAAGAATTTGAAGATCTACAAATATCAGAAATAGCAAAACAAATAAATTTGAATATAATTACGGGAGAACCACCAGGAAGTGTATGAAGTAACATTCCTAAACCCAGCAACTATGAACAAGGTGAAAATTCAAATCCATTTAACTATGGTTCGACCCCAAGCAGATCCCAAATTCAAGGCGCGTATAATTCTAGCCATAATCGAAGACAAACTATTAATGGATAATTTAAACCAAGAAATCCTTTAATTCAAGAGTCAACTCCATCATGGGGATATTTTTTAAATTTAGTTTGTGTAACAGATAAAAGAAAGGCCCTAGATGTTTGACAAGCATCAATGGTACTACCTCTAATAAGTGAACCAAACTATGCCGAAGAAGATAGATATGTAAACACTATTTACAACTTAATGATTGGTTCCTTCTAAGGAATAGTGTATAAGTGATATACAGGAATATCCTCTAATATTAGAAATTTAATAGAGATCGACATAAAAAGAAACCTAAGAATCGGTGTAGAAGAAGGAGCCTAGACTTTAGAAAAATATCTATTTGGACAATTTGAAAGATACGAATATGTAAAACACCAAGAAAATGCAAAGTTAGAAAAGAAAAGAGCATAGTTGTACAAATTAACCAATTTAAAGATTTGTAACTTATGCAACTTTAAAGTTTTTTTTGGTGAATTTGAAAATTAATATATTATGAACTTTATGATTCAATAGAAAATCAAAAAAATTATATACAACTATTGCTAAACAAGTTTCCTAATCCATTAAATAAATACTTCTCAGAAAAATTTGAAGAATTTACAAGATAACCCACAACCTTTAGATCTATACCAGTAATACAAATCGTAATAAATAGAGAAATGATACAATTATGCTTACAAGAAAATAGAAGAAGACATATTAAAGAAGTCACATTATGTTGCGATGATATTGTCTCTAGCTTATATGAATCTATTGGCTTTGAAGAAGACATAAATACTTCAAAAATAGAGAGTTATTGAGAAACTGAAGATGAATACTGAAGAAATAGAGATAGTTCAATAGCAAGAACAAGAAAGTAATGAAAACTATACAGGAATAATCACATTCAATTATCTATTTTATGAAAAAATAGTAGCCAAAGACATGTCTCTTAAAGATTCTAGAAATTTTATGAAGAAAATAGATGATTTTATGACAAAAAGATTAATAAGATATTTCAAACTTTATACAACAAAACAACCAGTTTATGTTTAGAATCTACAAGGAAATATCATATTAAAACTAATGACTCAAGAGATAATTGAAAAATTTTTAGAAGAAATTCTCCCAAAGGATAGAAATTTAATTAAATATGTACATTTACAAGGAATACAGATAGCCATAAAAGCATGTTTCAAAGAAGGAGTTAACTTACCTATGATTCTATCGTTACATGGTCAAAGATTTAAAGATATCCAGAATAGTCATTTAGGAACTCTAAAAGGAAACCCAATTTGGTCAAAACTAATTTTTGGAAGTTATCCTAATTATTCAGTCACCCTTAGAAGTAAAAACAATGAAGACACTCTCAATTTACAATTTAAACTCTTAACATATATAGGAATAAAACTCAGAAACGATTCATTATCCTCTTATTATAGGGGATTATATGCTTTCTTTAACGTAAATTTGCCTATAAAGGAAATAAACCAAAAAGAAAAGATTGTTGTAGACCCTAACTTCTGCACTGTAAGTGTTGTCATAGCACCACTAACTCAAGAAGCTAGATACCTACACTAACAGATTTTCAACTAGTAGAAGATGATGAAGCATCGACTAGCTATGAAGTACTGAGACTATCCTATACAGAAAGAAGAATGAGAATTTCTAATCAACCAACTTTACAAGAAGTTATAGTAGGTCAAGATTCAATCCTAGAACCATTACTGTAACAAATATTGATAATAAAACATGTAAACTTAAGCTAGAATACTTTAATGGTAAGACATTGATTAAAGACAAAATCTTAATAGACATAGGAGCCTCTCAATGTTATTATATAACTCTACCAATCCCATTAGTCAAGCTCTAGAATATACTTTTGTTACATATGATGGTAGAAGATATATCCTTAACCAAAAATCTAGAATCATGATGAAAGCTCTCGACTCTATTCTCTTAGAATTTGAGTGCTATATTGATCCCATAATCAACAATGAATTTTATCACATTTTATTATGAATGAATTTTCTAGACCAATTTACATAATATGAAACATTACCTTCGTTTATAAACGAAACAAAATCATCCGTGATAAAATATGAAACAACTACAAATTCCTATCCTCACATACATTTAAGTAACGGTAAAATATTAGATGTTACCACTACAGCTTTAGTAGATACCGAATCCCAGGTAACATTTTTTCAAGACTTTTTACTACGAAAATGAGAGAAACTCTTGTCTGACAAAAAGATTAAAATTAAAGGTGCTCATTCTACAACCAGTTATTTCGTTTTTGTACAAAGTAATGTCTCCATTATATTAGGAAACAAAATTCTAAATATTCTTTTAGTGTTACAATACAATTCCGACTATGATATTTTACTAGGAAATGATTTCCTCAAATGATTTGCTAAATTCACTCAAACTCATATATAGTGTTCCTTACAGATGTGGTCACACACTAAAAATACCTACACTAAAACAACCTTACAGAGTTCACGCAAAACATCGTAGACAGGGACATGAACAAGTTGCGCTCTCCACTCCAATACAAAAACCAAGCTTTCAAGTCAATATAATCATGAAGGAAGACGTGGTTAATAAACTAAAAGAAATCTACTCTGAGAATGCTTTACAATTCCGGAAACATAAACATCCAATAGCAAAAATAGAATTAACACAAGTATATATTAAAGAAAAACCTATGTTTTATACCCCAGAAGATATAAAACAATTTTCAATACAAATCAAAGAATTATCAGAAAAATTATTAATACGACCTGCAAAAGTTAGTTACTCATCACTAGCATTATGGTTATGAATGAAGTAGAAAAACGAAAAAATAAAGCAAGAATAGGTATTAATTATAAAAAACTTAACCAATTCACAAAAGTAAACAATTATTTACCTAACAGAGAAGTTTTAATTAATCTTGTGAAAAATAGAAAATATTTTCTAAATTTTGACTGTAAATTAGGATTTTAGCAAATAGTGGAAGAAGAAAGTATCAAATATACAGACTTCAATACTCCTCAAGGATTCTATGAGTGGATTGTAATGCTATTTGGATTAAAAAATGCACCTAGAATATTTCAAAGAACAATGGACGATGCATTTAAACATCTCAACTCATTTCTAGTTGTTTATGTTGATGACATCTTAATCAACTCCAAAACTCTAGAAGAACATCTAAAAATATTTGCAGAAACTGCTATAAAAGAAGGAATTTGTCTAAATGAAAAAAAGGCCATGATTGAACAAGAGAAAACTGAATTTTTAGGATTTGAATTATGATCAAATGCTATCTCTTTGCAAAATCATATTTTAAGAAAAATAACAGAATACCCCAATTTTATGAACTAAAAAACAAATACAAAGTTTTTCGGGATTATTAAACAGCTAGCTCATATATTCCCGACTTAGTAAAGAAAAAGAAAGATTTACAAAGCCTACAGAGGAAAAATAATACCAAAAGACGGAGCGATCACCTTACCCAAATCATCACAAGCCTTCAAGATAAATGTATAAATTTACCCCAGTTAAGATTACTAGAACCAAAAGATAATTTAATAATACAAATTGATGCTTCTGATAAACTTTGGTCAGCAGTAGTTAGAACTGATCTTAATGAAGTATGTAGATACCATAGTGGTACCTTTTCCAAAATATAAGAAAACCATAACACTATGGAAAAAGAAATTCAAGAAATAGAGATTATTTCTTCTAACCGAGCCTTTCAATGTACTAACTAATAATAAAGCCGCAACTACATTTATCAAACATGTCTTGGATAATGACCCTCATATGCACAAACTTCATATATGGAAAACTTTCTTATCTCAGTTTAATGTCGTTTATGAGCATATTGCAGGAAATATTAATTTTCTAGCAGATTATCTAACAAGAGAATTGGAGTATCTGAACAATGACGACTCCCGACAAGATTAAAGAACTTGAAGATATTGTTATTGGCTTCAATGAATATCTAGAAATTGTTTCAATCGGACTAGAACAATTGAAATAGGAGTCAAAGGTATAGTTGATAATATCAAACCAGATACCATTTGATATCAATCAGAAACTAGATGCATGTGAATAGCATAACTAGACTATTGTTACGATGTGTTTAGTAATAGTGGTTTAGAGAGTGGACATGTCTAGTTCTTGGACGTAACCCCATCTTGTAGTCGAGTCTGGAGAACATGAATACATTAAAATTCATGCATATTGTTACGATGTGTTTAGTAATAGTGGTTTAGATAGAATTTAGTGATTTGTCTAAACCAATGTGCTAATGATCTATAATTTTAAGTGTTCAGCAAATCTAGTGGTTGAAGTAGTTGTCAGAAGTTTGAGCAGTTTTCAGAAGATTACAAGTTCTAAACTATTATCATCATTTTTATAAAATTGTTTTTCAAGATTTTTCAAAAATTCTAAATAAGTTCTCCTTTCCTCTTCATAGATTAAGAGGTCTAATCTGTCTTCATTTTCTAAGTAATTTCTTTAGGACAGTTAATTGTTTGAAGATAACAAATTTTTTTGATGTAAGATTTTCTATCCGTCTTATTTCTTCTTTAGAATAGGTTTGATATAATATAAATATAAATTCACAATTGAGTTGGGATTTTGCTTTTAATTGTGAAATTTCAAGTTTTTCTATTTATTTATTTAGAGTTAAGGTTCTCTAAAGAGTATTGTCTAGAGGGGTGTTTTTGATAGTTTGCAAAAAGTAGAAAGTGACGTGTAGCAATCTAAACTTTTGGGTAAATCAAGGGCTTGGATTTGTTCTTCTCTTCTTCTTACCTTCTCAGCGGATAGTCTATATTTTATAGTTTAATTTGTTTGTTTAAACGAATACTATAATACGCACCTACAATTGTTTTTAGTGAACTTATATTAAAAGTCTGTTCATTGAAAAAGAAATAAACAAATACCTAATGATAATTATATATATTTTTATCAAGATTGAATTATTAATAACTTAAATAAATCAATAAATCGAGTCAAACCCAAGACATAATTTTGAATATACCCAATGTAAAAAAAAAATTCAACAACTAAGTTAGATATTAAAACAGAGGAGAGTGCAGGCTAATAGATTATTTGTAAGTTATGCAAATATATAAAATAGATATAAATTCCAAACACTTTCACTATGTTATTGGGTCTCCATCTTCGTTATCAAAAATAGAAATAACTTATGACACTTCTCTATTGAGCAGTCAAGACTAAACAGCAAAGAAGAATTTTAATTTGTGTGATATGAAGCCTCCATCAATTAACAATGAGAAAATTACAAAATCAAAATTCAAAAATTAATTAAATTATCTAATAAAGTCGAATGTTGCCTCACATCATTTGCTAGTTGACAATAGTAACATGTGCAAAATAAATTAGGAAAAAGAAAACAAGAATGAATAAATATATAAGGGGCATGAAAGGGAAAAATAGATGCTAATTTCTTTAATATAAAAATAAACAATGAGAGAAAACAAAGTAGAAGATGAGAAGAAAAAATGAAGTTGTGAATGGCCATAACCCACTAATCAGTGATTAACTTCTATAGTGAATTTTCCATCTATTAGCATTTAATTCTTAACTATATATTTGGCCTTTTGATTTACCTTACATTATTTGTGATTTTTATTAATATTATAATTATAATATTTTAGATATTTGATATCTCTTGCATTAGTTGTCTATAATTACATAACTTTTACTAATATTATTAACGTCCTTTTATCAATGTTGTATTATTTACTTTTTCTATTAATAACAATTTAAATGAAGGTTCTAGTGGTGGAAGATGAAGTGATCAATTTTACATTCTAATAGCTTAGATATTTGTACTGATTAGCTACGCTAATTAATAAAATAAATATATAGATATAACTAATTCATATGCATCAAATAGTAACTATAGTAATTTAATATTAGAGCTCGGTAACGGGTCATTCGGATTGACCCATTTAATAAATGGGTCAATTTCTTGTTAGCCTCTAAAATAGTTTAACTTTACTCAAAATTGAAAAATAACACGTTTTTAGGCTGAAATCATGTCATCTTTTGGTTGAAATCGGTTTGGTTCGTGTTTCTCTTAGTAACTTCAAGTTAAGTTCTAGTCGTGTCATTGTATCGGGTCAAACTTTTCTAACTCCATTATATATATATATATATATATATATATAATGCAATTAAAATTACTTAGTTGTGAGCTCTTTAATAAGTACTTTATTTGGTAATTCAAATTGGGTTCCGTAAATTATGGAGGTGAAGAAAAATACATTCGAGATGCCATGGACGTAGAGGTGTCAATTCAGGTTGTGTTTCAGGTACATGTGACATTTGCTTTTGTTTTATTTGAAAGATTACTATTATATCCTTTGCTTTAATTTTCTTTTTGTTTTTAATATTCAAAATTAATTTACAGTTTTGCCCTTTTACCTTTCGTAGTTTCTTTCTTTGTCTTAGTAGTATGTGATTTGAAAGTCATTTATATCCATATTTTCTTGATACCAAATAGTGTACGTAACAGTTCACTCTAATAATGCAATATTATCTTTTAAGATTTTTTTATTTTTTGTTCAATATTTTTTGGTAAAGTGGATAGTTGATCTAGTCTTGTTTTATAATGATTAAGCATTTGTTGGCGGGTACTTCTAGTTGTACAATCAAAAGTTCTTAAAAAATCAAATGCTTGTTCTTCAAAATAATATTTTAATTTGAGTAGATAACATTTATTTTCAATTATATAATCTCCATATTGATCTATTTTAGCTATGGATTGAAATTTATTTCTAAAGTTTTAAATGGATTGATGCAAGATGATCTTTTAAGGATTCGTCTAGTTCTTTAGTTATTAGAGTGTTTTCGTAGATAAGATCGTTTGATAAACTGTGATATTGTTTGTAAAACTTAAGATTAGAGAGATTTAAAGTGTTCTTGCAACTTTTTTGATAGTCATCTCTTAACTAGCTTTCGGAAAATGTAATTTTCTAGGTGAGTTCTTATGAAAATATGGGTTATTATAAGAATTAAATGCTCTGGTCACTGAATTGTTTGGCTCTAAAGCCCCTTTAATTGTAGGGTTCAATAGTCATATAATTCTTTTAGTTGGCAGGTTTAATTACTCGTAGGGCTCTTTTAATTCTTTTAATTAGTTAGGTTGAATAGTCGTATGCTCTGCTATCAATAGTACAAGGATTTTTAATAGATATCCTCTGATACCAATAGTACAAGGGTCTGACAACTTTTTGTAGAAAAATGTTCAAAACTCTTTGATGAGAGGTCAAGATTTGAACAAAACAAAGATTAAAACATGTTCTAAACATGGTACTCTCAGTATAATAAATCAAACTATCAGTAGTTCAAGAAATTATACCTCCTTGGTTTCAGACACTCTCGTTGAGATGTGGAATCCTCTAATCTACCGCCACGCCCTTCTCCTCTTACGGGCCTTACTATTCTTACTTTGATCCTTAAACTCTCTCTCTCACTTTGAGATACTTTCAACAAAGAGATAAAATTTCAAGAATTTCTGAATAGTTCTCTTTGTTAAGTTGATTTCCCAAAGGGAAAGTCTAAAACAACATTTTTAGAGTAGAATGATTTGAGTGATTTTTACTTCACTCAAATTGCCTCTGTCTTGCTCTAGTTTAGAGTTACAGATTTATAGAGCCTTGAAAGGCCTTATTGACGTAATTGCTTATATCAAAAGAAATAACTAGAATACTATTTTACAATTGTCATAGTACAATAGTTTCCTGATAGCTTTTTGAAAAGTCTTCATGCATATCTCTTTTAGGTGTAGTCACTTTCAAAGAGCATTGATTGTAGTTGCTAATAGTTGATGGTGATATGAGCAATAATTATCTGAATTTCTGAAGTCTTTACGTAATCATGCGTACAACTGTCCTTCATTTTGTGCTGGCATTTTTTCTATGGTAGTTCAAGATTTCGATAGATAAGATTTCACAAAAGATCAGAAATAGTTGTCGGCAAGATCCTAACCATACATCTGGTCGTCTTTAAGACCAAATCTTAGCCATCCATAGTAAAAGTCTCTTTTCTTCTTCTTTTTCTTGTGTTTTAGTAAACCCTGAGTATTCCTGAAGAAGTTTACAATGAAGGCCATTGTTCGTTTGGTTGAGATAGGAAATATCCAAGCGCATATCGTATCATAGGGGAATTAAGACATGAGAGTTGTGTTGATCAAAAGGGCATATATGAACATCAAGGATGATTTTTGTGACAAACTGAAAGAAGTGTGGCTCAAAAGCGGTCCAGTAGGTGAAATATTTATGGAAATATTTGTCTGATTCAATATAACCGGTAAGCATTAGAATAAGTATTGGATGATCATTTATATCTTGAAGAAGTGTTCTGTAAGCTTTAATGATTTTGAGATACTGATAGAAGAGTACTTCTTTTGAAATATATCATTCTTGGTAGTCAATGAAGATAGCATGTTCATTATAACGAGGTCCACCAAAGGATGTGTAATAAAGTTCATGATCTCTGAGATAGAATAAAAGGGGTTCAAGGGAATAGTTGGAGTTTTCGAATGAAATATGATCACTGAGGCAGTGGTCCTTTGTTTCCATTGTGAGGGGGTAGAGTAAACAATTTATTCAATTGATTGTATAGTTCATTTATAGTTCTGCCTTGAGTTCTGGCATTGCCTTTTCTTTCAAGAAATGGGTAGCTTGAACTAGGCTATGAAGTAATAGTTTGTATAGTTGACGACGTTTTCTTGCTTCGCAATAATAATAGATGATATAGTTCGTTTTTTGTTCAAGAGTTCTCGAACATCATCGAAATACTTTCTTCAAGCTTTTCTGGAGTCGTTATTGAGATATTCGGCTTCTTGAGTCAAACAGTCTGTAAGAAAATTGTGATTTCCTGAAACATGCTCATAAACAGTGTTAAATTGAGATAAAAAAGTTTGTCCTCTATGAAGTTTCCTCATGTGAGGTCCATTATCTGAGACTTGTTTTACAAAAGTGGTTGCCGCTTTGTTATCAGTTAAAGCTTTGAAAGGTTTTGGTAAAAGAAATAATCGCCATTTTTTTAATTCCTCGAATTATAGCTAAGATTTCCTTTTCCATCGTATTATAACTTTCTTCTGTTTGAGAAAAAGTTCCGCTATGATAGCCTCAAGTTTCATTAAGGTCAGTCTTTAATACAACAGACCAAACTTTTTCAGATGCATCGGTTTGTATGATTAAATTATCTTCAGGTTCGGGTAGTCTAAGTTGTGGTAAATTTTTACATTCTTCATTTAAATTTTTTACTATTTGAGAGTGATGATCAGTCCATCCTTTTGTGTCATTTTTTCTAAGTAAACTTTGTGAATCTTTTTTCTTTTTTGCTAAGTACGGAATATAGGCAATAGCATAGTTAAAAAGTCCTAAGAATTCTTGAATTTGCTTTTTAGTTTTTAAGGCGTCTGGGTATTCCATAATTTTTCTTAAAATATGAGTTTGTAGAGAAATACCATTGGATCCTAATTCGAATCCCAAAAATTCAGCTCTTTCTTGTTCTATAGTTGTTTTTTTCTTGCTTAAGCATATTTCTTCTTTTATAGCGGTTTCTGCAAATTGGTGGAGGTGTTCTCGATGTTTTTCAATAGTTGTAGAGTTTACTAGGATATCATCCACATAGACTACAAAAAGAGTTAAGATGTTTAAAAGCATTATCCATTCTTCTTTGAAAGATTCTTGGTGTATTTTTAAGTCCAAATGGCATAACAATCCATTCGTAAAAGCCTTGAAGTGTACTAAAGCTAGTGTTTTTTATACTGTCTTCTTTCATTTTGACTTGCTAAAATCCAGATTTACAGTCAAATTTCGAGAAGTATTTTCTATTTTTAACTAGATTAATTAAAACTTCTTTGTTCGGTAAGAAATAGTTATCTATTTTGGTAAGTTGATTAAGTTTTTTATAGTTTATAACCATTCTAACTTTATTTCTTCTCTATTCTGCCTCATTCATAACCATAAAAGCTAGAGATGAATAGTTGCCTTTTGATGGTCTTATTAATCCTTTTTCTAGTAGTTCTTTGATTTGTATAGAAAATTCTTTTATATTCTTCTAGAGTGTAGAGCATAGGTTTTTCTTTAATATAAATTTCTTGAGTTAATTCTATTTTTGCTTTGGGATGTTCTGGTTTTCAAAAATGTAAAGGATTGTCAGAATAGATTTGTTTCAACTTAGGCCCTGTTCTTTTCAGTGGGAAATGAGGGGTGTGGGATGGGTAAGTGTGGAAAAGGGGGGAAAGGAGTGGGTGAGAGTTGGTAAGAGTAATATTTTTTTTCAAGTGTGGGAAAGGGGGGGAAAGAGTGGGTGAGAGTGGGTAGGAGTTGAAAGGAATTGAATGAAGTTGGGGAGTTGGTTTAGTTATATATTTTTGTACTTTAATGTAGTGTTTTGGTTTATAATAGTAGTAAGGATCTTAAAATTAAATTTTGAATGGAAAAAAATTTGTTTATGTGTTTAGCTAGTAGCGAAATATTGTTTGATGGTCGTTGTTGGCCCCCCAAAAATATAAAATTTCGTGAATAATTTGAATCAATTGCGGATGTTTATTTCTATTGTATTTTTCCGAATTTTGTTAATTTTCACCGAAAATTGAAGTGAAATATATTACTGTAAGTTGTGCAAATATGGATTACTTTCATCAGGGAACTGAAAATTACGTACACAATTTTATTTTATTTTTCAAATTAATTATTCACATTTTGCGACAATTTTGCACTGTCTACGTGAAATTGAACGTTACGGGTCGTGAATTCTTATTTACGTTAATGATACCAATGAAATTAGTTTGAAATTCAAAATTAGTACTCACCGAAAATATTATCCGAACACAATCTTATTCTATCTAACTGCAATCTACGAATCCAATGAAAACGTGACATGTGTAAAGGTGTGCTATGTCTGTATCCTATTAGTTGTCCTCTCTCTCTGTCGCAGACACTCAGCTCTCCCCTATCTCCCTCTAAACTCTCAGCTTTCACCATTCCTCTCTCTCTCTCTCAAGTGGCTCTCCTCTCCCACGTTGGTCAGCCGTTGGAGCAGCGCCAGTCGTCCGGTCGCCGGCCGTAGCAGCACGCCGACCGTAGGGGCACGTTGGCCGTCTTCCTAGCTCGTCGGCCATCTCCCACGGCACCGGGCAGCACGCAGGCCCATCGATCTCCCACCGTGCCACCTCCAACTCCAGCTGCAACAACCTCGGGCAGGGCGCCGACCTCACCGGCCATCTCCGACGTCGTCGGGCATATCCCTCCTCGCTGGCCATCTCGCCCACCACGCGTGCCAGCTCCCAGCCCCCTGTAACTCCCATCGTGCACCCTTCCACACTGCTTCGAACACCCTGGGCAGCCATCTGTCCTCGCCGGCAAATTCCGACGTCGCCAGTGACATCCCGACACCTGCCCAGCTCCCCGGCCATCTCCCTGGTTCTGAGATGTAAGTATGAGGAATTAAACTTGTGTGCTTGCATTCATGAGTACAAGAATGTTTGGTAAATTTGGTTCGTTATTATTTTTGGAAATTTTGGTTACTTGTTTGCGGCTGAAAACAATGGCTTGCATTCATGAGTTTGTCGTATGAGGAATTTTTGTTTGAACTTGTGTGCTTTATTTAAACTTGTGTACTTAATTTGAATAGATTGTGAGTTCAATTTTAAAGTTGTGCGTTTTCTTCATTTGAAATTGACATGAGTTGAGATGGTTGTGGTATTTGCAAGCAATTTCTTCATTTGTAGCATGAATTTGAATGTTACGCGTTTGTGAGTTGCGATGGATGTGTGGTTGAAGGAAATGCGTTAACCATGAATTCTCTTGTGAGATGATGTGCGTTTGTGGTGCGTTGTTATGTTGCAAATGTGTGCACTTGATTGGTGGTTTTTTTGAAGTTAATATTGATTGTAATTGATTTGTGATTTTTGATAGCTTACAGTATGGCCATCAGTGGGAGGAAATCCCGTAATTGGACTAATAAAGAGGATGATAAATTGTTCGATGAGTTGATCGAACAAAAAGCGCAGGGGGCTACGCAATTTGAATGGTTTGTTGTGAAAGCTTTGTTGCAAGTTCAGGGCATCGATAGGGATGGTACTCAAATAAGAAACCATTACAATGACACCATCAAGAAATTAAAAGCTTGGGAATGGCTTATAGGCCAGACGGGTGTTGGTGTGAACCCTGTTACTGGAGCTGTGACAGTGACTGATTACACTTTGGAGAAATTTCTGAAGGTATAATATGCTTTGTACATAAGTACTGTCATGACATTCATGTTTATGTGCTTTTTAAAATAATGTGTTTCACTGGGTGTGCAAAAATGGGGGGAAAGATTTAGAAGTTTTCGTGATAGAGTTCCCCCAAATCTAGACAAGATTAAAGCAGTGGTGCATGGCAGGCATGCAACTGGGGATTTGAGCTTTTACCCGGTGATGGGTGCTTTAGGTAGTCAACGGCGTCCAGTTCAACAGGATTCGACAGTGAATTTAGAAGAACATGTCGGTGATAGTGATGAGGCGGAGGATGATGAGCACAACGAGCAAACAGAAGTGAGTGTTGGGGCGGAAAGTCGATCACCTCCTAGGACTACGCAGACGAACTCTCAAAAACGTAGAAGTGAGGGTGGAAGTTTAGGTGACAGAAGGCGGCTGAGGGAAGAATTGGATTCTAAAGTTCATAATGCTCTTGCACTGATGCGCGTGAAAGCGGAGCCCAAACTTAACCCCCCGCCATCTATTTACGAGAAGGTTCTTACAAAGTTGAGGGAGCATCCTGGGGTTGCTGCCAAAGGACCAGATTTCATATTCACTGTCATGGAATATATTAGACGTGAGCAGGATTTTGAGTACTTTGCAGTTTTCAATGATGATGATATTACCAAATACTTACGAGTTAGAGGGTTGGGGGATGTTTGACTGTAGTGATTTGTTGATTTATGAGTTGGGTTCTCAGTTGACATGTTTTATGAATGACTTGACATTTACATTTGTTGTACGAATGTAGTGAGCACGATTAGTTGTCGTGGTGGTTTGTGTAATTGCATTGTTATTTTACGGCCAGTAGTTTGGAATTGTTAGTTGTCATCCAATGATGAATCTATTTGTTTCCGTTTCTCTCTAATTATTTTATGCTTCTACATGATGTAGAATGGACGAGGAAGAAGATTGTGATGTGGACACTCTTGTCTTGCACACGCTAGTACGAAGTTGTTCACCGCAACGTACATCTTCACCCCCGAGACTACCAAGGATGATTGGTGGGGAAAGTGGCGGGTCATTCATACATCGAGTGTTGAATAGTACTAGGACAGATTTTTGTCGGCAATTGCTGCGGCTTGACCGAGATGCTTTTATACATCTGGTTAACATCATAGTAGAGAGGCGCGCTATAGATAAGGGACGCTTTATTAAGTAGCTAAAATCGTTGCCCTAAGCTTATATATTTTTTGCAGGAGGTGCAAGCTACCGTGATGTGCAGATCCGATTTCAGCATTCACCGTCAACTATAAGCACCTATCATAACCAACTCTTGGAAACTTTAGTTACATTATCTGCTGATATCGTAAGGCCGTACTGCAGTCAGGATGAAGTGCCCCTAGAAATTGCGCAGAAGCCGGGGTTCTACTGGCCGTATTTCAAGGTACGTTGGCAACCATAAAAAAAACATACGTAATGTATATGATCATCCATTGTTTGCAACCGAAAACAAAATTTGTGCATTGTTATGTAGGACTGTGTTGGAGCATTATATGGAACCCATATTCAATGCAAAATTGCAGATGACATAGGCCAACGTTATCGAAATCGTAAAGGGGATAAGACTTGGAATGTTTTGATGGTCGTTTCATTTGATGGCATGATTAGGTATGTCAATGCTGGCTGCGAGGGCAGCTCCCATGATCTACCAGTACTACAACATAGCATAGTTGAACCGAAGTTCGACCTCCCTCATCCATCTTCAGGTACCCCCGTTTCTTGGTATAATATGTGTTCAGTATTGTCTCCGACAATGTGGTCATCATTGAATGATATGTTGTCCATACGTGGTCAGGGAAATACTATTTGGTGGATTCCACATATCCAAATACGATTGGGTACTTAGCATGTTATAAAGAGAGCGGTGTTCGGTACCACATTCCCGAATTCAGCAGAGGTCGTCAATCCAGCGTTGCCAGATGAGGGATGAGAGAGGAGTTCAACTATCGCCATTCTTGTTTGCGGGGAACGGTTGAGCGAACTTTCGGAGATATGAAGGCTACATGGAAGATATTAGATGACAGGACGCCCTAAGTAACATTACAAAAACAGATTCAGATAATAATCGCAGTTTGCACCCTCCGTAACTTTATTCGTCTCCATCGACATGGCATCCAAATATCACCAAGGCCGCCCTCTACTGCAGCAGAACATGATGATATGTTCCTTGATTCGAATGCCAAATAGTTCATGAACCAATTTAGGGATCAACTAGCTACTGATATGTGGGAGTCTGCTGCGACCTGATATGTGCAATATGTATGGCCTTACAATGCCAATTTCGTTAATGTTGCAATATGTGTTCATTTGTAACAGTTCAACTTTATTGTTGTCTAATGAATATTCGATTTCATATGAAATTAGTGAAATTATTGCGTCAATTTCTACCGCCAACAACAAATGTTCATCTGACAACGTAAACCATTACGAGTACTTTGACAACCGTTACCATTTATAACATCTGCTAGTTCTATCGCGAACACCAAATAAAAACATATGCAGTTTATGTCACAATTTACGATGACCGGAAAATAATATGTTACCTATACCACAACAACAATCCGCGTGTTTGTGACGTATAAAAACAAATGGGGACTCAACAAAAAACCATTTCTAACCATCTGTTCCATTTAAAATTTAAACTTGAAACATCTACCACTCACGAATAACTAAAATTTGCTTATCAACGCAGAAATGTAATGCATACAAAAATCACCATTTTTTGTATTTATTTTTATCTTTCTTTTTATGTTGTTGTATTTTTTTTTGTTTTTCATTTTTTTATTCCAGAAAAACAACCAATGGAAAGTTCCAACAAAATAAAAAAAATACATACAAAATATTAAAACATAAGAACATAGAAAATAAATAAAAAGAAAACATGTAAAACTAACAAAATTAAACAAATTTAAGAAAAATAAAAAAATTATAAAACAAAAAAAATTTAAAAATTTAAACATTTTTAAAAATTAAAAATTAAAAATTAAAAAATATACAAAAATATACAAAAATAAAACTAAAAAATTTAAAATAAAAAATAAAAAATAAAAACATGAAAAAATAAAAAATAAAAAATATAAATATAAAAAAAAGATAACAAATAAAATAATAAAAATACAAAAATACAAAAATACAAAAATAAACAAAATAAAAAACAACAAGAAATAACAAACAAAAATAAAACAATTTTATCATCATAAATTACTATCACAATAAAATTATTACATTATAAAACAAAAAATATTAATAACCAATATTTCAACTACATTCAACTTTCACCCACACTCACCCACTCCTTCCTAAAAATACCACACTCACCCACTTCTTCCCCCCTTTCCACCACTCACCCTCTCAACACCTCCCATTTCCCAACGAAAAGAACAGGGCAACATAAATAACATCATATACAATTTATGGCACAACTTACAAATATTCCAACAACATCTTCAAATTAAATACAACTCTTCATAATTGGTATCAGACTACTCAGACATACAATTAAATCAATTATAAGAGTTTTTAAACTATACAAAATAGTAATTATAGGTACATGTGGGTGAAAGTGAGTGAGAGTGAGAAGGAGTGGTATTTTTGTTTAGGTGTGGAAAAGAGTGGGAAGGGGGCGAAGGAGTTGGTGGGTGTGGGAAGCAGTTGGTCAGGTGCATTTCCCACTCAAAAGAACAGGGCCTTAGTAATAAGATCTTCTTTCTTTATAATATTTACTTGAAAGGTTGGTTTTTGGATTTGAGTTTAGAGTGCTAGTTGCTCACATCTCTGTCTACCACGCTTCGCACGTACTCTGTAGGAATGTTTTAATGTAGGGATTTTCAATGTGTGGCCACATTTTGTAGTGAGATATATAGTGTATGGAGTTTGGGTAATTTAGCAAATTGTTCAAGAAAATAATTTCCTAATAGAATATGATAACCTGAGTTATATTGTAAGTCTAAAGGTATATTAAGAATCTTATTTCCGAGAATAATAGACACATAGCTTTGCACTAGTGCTAAATATGTAGATGTGGGATGAACACCTTTAATTCGAATTTTTCGATCAGATGGTAGTTTTTCCCATTTTGGTAGTAAGAAGTTTTGAAAAAAGGTTACTTCGAAACCTGCATCAATTATTGTTGTAGTTGTTATATCAAGTTCTTTTACTATTACATCAATGTAAGTGAGGATAGAAAGTTGTAGTTGTTTCATATTCTATCAAGAATAATCGTATTTTGTTTATTTACTAAAATGATTTGAGTTGGGTTTATATCATAAGTTTCAAAGTGATCTAAAAAGTTCATTCCGAGTAAAATATGATAATGATCGTTATTGATAGAGTTATCAATATAACATTCAAATTCTACTAAGGTAGAGTTTGGACTTTTCATCATAATTTTGGCGTTTTGAGTTAGTGTAGCTTCTCTTCCATCATAGGTAACAAAGTTATAGTTATCGGTAGTAAAGACTGGGATAGGCAAGAGTATGCAATGACATTGAGATGCTCCTGTGTCAATTAAAACTTTGTTGTGTATCTAGTTTTGTCCATTAAAGTAGGCTAGTTTAACTTCATAAGTTGAATTGGTGCTAAGTGTTTTAATACTTTTAGGTTGGAATCAAGGTATTCTAGATGTGATAAAACTCTTAGGTAGAGGAGGTTGATGAATTATTCGCATTCCTTTGTCTGTATAAGATGGTCGTGGTGCTTCATAGCTAGTAGATGGTTCATCATCGACTAATTGAAAATCTGTTAATGCAGGCAGCCTAGCTTCTTCCATTGGTGGTGAAATAACCGTGCTTGCAATTGAAAAGATGGGATCAATAGTTATTTTTCCTATTTGCTTTACTTCATTTATTGGAAAATTAGTATGTGAAAAAATGTATAATCCTCTGTTAGGGATGTTAATTAAATGGTCCAGGACCGGACTGGACCGAAGATCGGGCCGGACTGGCCTGGACCGGACCGAGGCTTTTCGGTCCGGTCATCGGTCCTTTCCTGTCCTGTTTTCGGTCTTCGATCCGGTCCGGTCCTGGACCGGGCGGACCGGCTCATGGACCGAACTGACCGGGTTTTCTTTTTTTTTTTTAATTTCCTGCTAATTGGCTTCGAGGCTTCAAGGAACAAAACTTTTCGAGGCTTCGACAGTCTGCTTGACTTTGCTTCTAGCTAGTTCTACTCCTCCTCCTTCTCATCTGTTCCCTTCTCTTCTGTTGCCCTTCTCGGTGCTCGGCGTTCACAGGCCGATTGTAACGCCCCACCCTAAGAGGGCAGGCGCGTCACCGCCATGAATGTTCAATTAAGAACACTCACAAGGCTCTCTAAACTTTTTAACCTTAATAAACCTGATCATAAGATATAGCAGCGGAAGCTCTTATAGAAATCTAACTGAAGTTCAGAAAGGTCAATCTAAAACATACATCACATACATACTTAAACCGTATCCCCAATATTCTTACATATATCCAAATCAAAATACAGAACTGTATTTACTAAACATAATCTATAACATATACATAGAACGAGCCCTCTAGGTCCAAATGAGTTCTTTTAATGCTCTTGTGGTCCCTCCTCGCTTTCAAAACCTGAAAAATAGTGAGGTCATGAGCTCCCCAAGCCCAGTGAATAACCCTTACCTTCCCCGTTGTTACACTTTGCACATTAGCCGATTAACACATAAGCGCACAGTACACGTATCTTATGACATATAAACATAACATCTCATATATCATATAGGGGGCGATAAGAGGATACGCGTATGTTTCAAAAATCAAAAATGCACTTATATCGTTCATATTTAATATGGTCATAAATATCACAAACGCACACACATTTTTGTTATGAGGTAGGCAATTAGATTAGTTTAGCCGCACATGTCCCATACCAGGTACATTTCAAGGACTCATGTTTACACTTGAGCCCTCGAACAAGCTTTGCTGTTAGTTTATTCACTAAACTAACCATGATTGTCCCATACCAATCATGTCTTTTGGGCTCATAGTCCTCACTGGAGTCCAAAAGAAAGTAAAACCTGCTAAACAACCTAACGGCCCGCCCATAACCACAATTGGCACACGCATCAAAGCAACTTTATCACAAAATCTCACATACTAACCATAAGCACATAACATGTGTCTTACAACATCAAAACCAAATCCAAACGAAACCCAATTCCATATCATATCCAAAGTCCAAAAATCCAAGCCAAAGCCAATTGCACAACACATCACACATTCTTAACTGAATACAAAACTTTTAGTTTAGGGGAAATCAACCCATGACTCACATAAAGAACCATCACAAACACAAGGGTCACAAACACATCCTGGTAGACCGGGCGATGCCCACTCAAGGTACCAACCAGGGACCCAACGCTCTAAAGTACGTAGATGCCCTCAAATCACAAATTGAGAAGTCACATTCACATCCTGGAGAACCAGGGACCCACACAGCTCCCAAATAACACAAACTGAGGAGTCAATTGGCGAACCGGGCAGTGCCCACTCAAGGTACCAACCAACGACTCACACAGCTCCAAACACAAAGACAACTACTTCTATGGCCATAGCTCTAGAACGCTCTGTAATAGCCTCAAACAAGACACGAATCTTTTTCCCCAAAAACATAACTTAATGAAATCATATATTCAAAGAAATTCAAACCCCACAGTTTGAACAAAAACGTAATCAAAATAAAATATAATTCCATTCAAAATAATTCCACAAGTTCCCCAAACTTCATTGCACAATCCGAATTTTTAGGCAGCTTACCTAATTTATGGATCATACAAATAATCCATAAGTACGCTAAACGAGGTACATTAACTCAAAAATTCATAACTCACAGCATACACATTCAATCTTCACCAAAATTTGCAGGAAATTGAAAATAACATATAGATTCTAACATATTAATTTCATGATTTTTGTCTAGGCCAATCATTCCCAGAAATTCAAACAGTCAGCCAAAATAATGAAAAATCTGTGAATTAAACTCAAAATTTCATAACTTTTAGCATACACCACCAAAATTCACAAACGTTTACCAAAAATCACCCCATATAATGAGGAATCTACAGTAATAATTTGATAATTTTTCCCCAAGCAAACCGTTCATAACAAATTAAAACAATAACCGAAATCAGGTACTAAAACAGGGCAGTCTCAATCTAAAATTCATAACATCTAAATTACACATCCAAATTTCATAAAAATTTACAAGAATTTTCCATACCTCCTCATAAGTGTACAGTAAAAATTTCATAAGTTTTAACCAACCCAATATCTCACAATAATTCAAACAGAATCTGAATTTCTGCACTCAACAACAGGGCAGTTTCACTCAAAAATTTCATAACTTCTAAAATACACATCTGAAATTCATGAAACTTTACCAGAAGTTTCCTAATATCTTGGGGAACCTACAGTAAAAATTGCAGAATATTCCAACAATCCCATAATTCTCAGAAATTCGAACAGTTCCTGAGTTCTACAAAACTCCGAAAATCCCGTCCTATTTTTCTACCATATTATTCAACCAAATACAGATAACCAATCCAAAAATCCATAGTTTCAATTCACAACATCCATAGAATTCAAAAATCACAATTAAACATACAACTTTTAAGGGTGGGTTTCTAACAATTGAATTTATGGTTTTAATCTACTAAGCTTTAGAACATCAAATTCATAACTTCAATTGATTCCCAAATTCGAATCCTAAATCCACAAATTAATCTTGCCCTATTCAATTTTAGGTTGAGAAAGACAAGAATTACTCACCTTAATCTGCAAATCGAAACTAAAAATCGAACTCCTCTTCTCCTCCTTCTTCTTCTTCCTCCTCTTTTTCTTCTCCTTTTCTTCTTCTTTTCTTCTTTTCCTTCTCTGCCCCGTGCGTGTGTTTTGAAGAAAAAAAACAAACCCCACCCCCCTTTTATAAATGGTCAAACCGACTTTGACCCAGCAAAAAGTTGACTTTGACTTCTTTTTTTTTTGTGGAAAACCAAAATCTTAGCAGTACATGAACTCAACTAATTTGTTTCCCAAACATAATCATATATATATATCAAAGTAAAACACTTAAAATACATAAATATAAAACACGTATTCACATAGTAATCCAAATTTGTAACTAAAATTTTTGAGGCGTTACACCGATGGCAGCTGTAGTGAGGCGATTCCCTTCTCATCTCCTTCTTCCTTGGCTCGTTGTTGCCTTCCTGGACAGACTGCTTCTGGCCTTCTTCTCACTCAGTCGCGCTCATCTGCTGTCTTCTGCTGTTCTCCTACTTCTGAATCCTGATCTTCTCTTGGTCTTTGTTCGGTTGGTAGAGGTAAGCTTCAGCTTCATGCTTGGATTCATTGATTGTTGTTAGTTAGGGTTTTAATTTGCTTTTCTAGGGTTTTCCGATTTTGTGAATTTGTTCTAGGGTTTTGCGAATTCGAATCTTGGTTAAAAATTACTCGAATCTTGGTTAAAAATTTCTTTGGCCCTTCCACTTTAGCCGTCCCCTATTTTGTCTTAGAATTTGTTCTATTTTGATGTCTGGTTGTGCTCTATCGAATTCGAACTATTTACTTGAATTTGGCTTCTGTTCGTTAAAGTTGTGAAAGTCTTGTTGTAGACTCTATTCAATTGCTTCAGCTCTTGTTTGCGTCAACTCCATCCCCACATCTGGAATCTTGTTCTGGGTTTGCGTTGAACGAATCAGTTCTATGCCTGTTTGGTTTGGCTCAAACTTGCTCTTTTTTTTTGTGATGTGGTTTATGTTGCCCAGAATATTTGGTTCTATTTGTTTAATTATTGGCTTCCATTCTAGGTGTGTGCAGGACATGTTTGCTAGTAAATTTCATGTGTGTCTAACTATTGCTCCAATTCCTTGTCTCTAGCTATATTAGTAGTAATCCTTGGAGTGCTATGCATTCAACTCATTTCTTCTTGTCCTTGGGATTGTGTTCTTTAGTTAGCTGCCTAATTTCAAGACCCATCTTGAAGACGACACCCGTTAATAATACAACAATAAATCATATGCTTGCAAAAACTTATTGTCATTTCTCCGCTTGCAGAAACACTCAAAAACTTATTGTCATTTCTTATATTCCAGTATTGATAGCTGCTCTTGTTCATATAGTCACGAGCTCTGGCAAACTTACTCTAAATCTCACCAAGACTTTTTTTTTTTAAATTTAGAAGCTTAAAAGGCTTCTCTAATAGCTTCAACTTTCTCTGCAAGTCTTGTTTTTAAGGAGTGCAAGTCTTGTGCTTTATTACTTATCCTATTTAAGCAACACTAGCAATTTCTCTGCATCCAAAGTAAACCAAACCAAACAAAATCTATGCTCAGTTCCTTTCCAATATAGGTGTGGATGAAAGCAGCCCTTTTGCACCTCCCTGTCCTATTTTGTGGGATTATGCGTTATGTATCTGGTATAGTTTGGTCTGGTCCTCTTATCCTAGATAATTGTTATAGAAATCAGAAAACCTTGAAAAACAGTGCCTTGCAAAGGCAATCAAGTACTACTGTGAGCTGCGGGTTCTGCCTTATCTGAATAATAAGACTGCTGTATTTTGATCTGAGTTCTTTTTTTTTTGGCATTTTTTCGATGTTGTTTTGGGGGGGGGGGTTACGGCAGTGGTCATGGCTCAAATGTAAGTAGAGTCATTCATCATGATCGCATTATACACTAAAATAAAGAGGGACAAATTTGAGTTTTTTAATCTAATTCATGAGTTCCTTTCAGCTAGTTTAAGTGTTCATTTATATCCTATTCGAAGACGTCATTTTCGAATTTTGGTGCTTTTTGTTCCTGCAGATCTTAAGAAGCTATCAACAGGACAGGATTCATTTATATCTTTACTGTAGATCTTCAAACCAACAATGGGGTCTTTAATAATAGCTCATATTTGTCTTTGAGATTGGCATCGCATCGGCATCAGCATTCATTTCAAGAACATGTTTTGTAATTAGTGTTGTGTAACTTTGGTTATGTAATTCACTTTTAATTATATGTAGTTGGTCATGTATTAAGGTTTATTAGTTTTGGTTAAGTGAGCAGCAGAGCAGGTTTATTGGTTCAATAAGCAGGTTTGTTGCGTAGTGTTGTCTGAGGACCGATTTGGAGTCGGTCCGGTCCAGTCTGGTCCGGTCCAGGATCGACTCTAGACCGGTTTGGTCCTCAGTCCAAGATCTAGCAAATTTTCGATCCTCGGTCCAGCCGGTCCGGTCCGGTCTAGTCCTGGACCGATGAACACCCCTATCCTCTATAATAAAAAGATAATGCATCATTTCTAGGTTGTAAACCTATATCAGTTAAAATTTTAAACTGTAGATTGAGTGTATCTTCAATATTTTTACTTCGCAAAGTTACTGAGTAGTTCGGATAGCATTCAAAAATTAATTTTTTATAAATTAAATTTCCTTGTAAAGTTCCAAGATGGTTGTTCTGAATGTTTGTAAATCTTTGATCATGGAGTGATAAAATGATTGGTGAGTTAATTCTTTCTTTAAAACATGCTTTGACAGCAATCTATATTCCTTGTAAATGAACATATTTAATTAGGTCACGATCTCGTGAAGGGATTTCATCTAAAAATTTTCCTATTATATTTTGGGTCATTAGTCTTAGTCTAATATTTCCTTGTAGATGTTGTACATTAATAGGTTGTTCTGTTGTGTATAATTTAAAGTATCTAATTAATTTTCTTGTTAGGAAATCATCTAATTTCTTCATAAAGTTTCTAGGATCTTTTAAAGACAAATATGTTGCTATTATTTTTGAGTATAGTTTTTGATTAAAAGTAATTACTCCTGTGTAGTTTTCATTAGTGTCTTGTTCTTGCTGTAGTATTGTATCTGGTTCTTCAGTGGTCATTTTTGTTTTTATTAAAGAGAGTAAATACAAACAAGTTTTTCAATTAAAAATATTATTTTTCTTTCAAAAGTTAGATAGTTATATCTATAAAATTTTATTAGTTGTCATATATCGGTGTCTCCATAGATTCCATATTCAATTTCTTACGTGAATTGTTCAAAAGTCATTTTTAAGGTTTCGTTGAAGAGATACAACTTTCCAACTTTTGAAAGAAAAATAATATTTTTAATTGAAAAACTTATTTGTATTTACTCTCTTTAATGGAAAAGGCAAATTACCCAAATTAAAGATAACTTCCCCAGACAATTACAAATGTATGTTAAACTTATACAAAACTTATTCTCTGAAATAAATAAGAAAGACTGAGCTTTACTATATACAAAAAATTAATTATCTTAAAGCAAGATAAAGTCAAAAAGAACTAGTTTCGAAATACGAAGACAAACTAACTCTTTTAATATATGAAAAAGAAAGAAGACTATACAAAAACTTTATATAAAACTTAAAAGACAGTAATAATTTAGATCAATTTGATACAAAATATTGGTATAACGACTAAAAATATGACACTATGGGTTTTCCTCAAATTGAAGCTGAATTAAGAAATATCAAAAATGAAATACGAGAAATTAATGAAACTATTCAACAACTAGTGATACAAATGCAACTTATGAATATAACTTTTGAAGGAATATTAAAACCAAAACAAAAGAAAGAATATAAACCACTAGATATAAAACTATAAGAAAAAATAACACCAAGAAGTGATGGCGAAAGATCTATCAAAAGATATCAAGAAAAACTATTAAAAACAGTAGAATAAATTCCACAATTAAAATCACTACCAACTCTTGA
>JACYFF010031957.1:118913391-118923367 GCA_017589665.1 Selenicereus undatus | reverse complement strand
ATATATATATATATATATATAATTCTGGTTTCAAATAAGAAGGAATTACATAGTAAAATAGGGTTGAGCAAAAAAATCGAGTACCTGGATCCGGTTTAGATCCACCGGGTCTATACCCGGACTTGGTTGAACTAGGTCTGGGATTAGTTTCAAAATCATGGAATCAGTTACAACCGAGTTCGGAGCCGGTTCCTGAAAACTTGGAACCTGAACCGGACCCGTTATCTGGTTACCCGGTCCAATCAATTTTATTTTTTTTTGAAAAAAATGTTTGAGTTATAAAGTTACCTGCTGATATCAGATGTTGTTCTTGCGATGCTGCTATAATTTCTAGCTATACGTTGATATTGCTAAATCTATTTGTTAATGTATAATACTATGCGAAGACGATTTTTTTTTTGGCTTGGATGAAATGAAGTGTTATTTATTAAATAATTAATTAAACTTTAATGCATTGTAAGTGTCTAGTTATCACTCTATTAAATTTGATTTTGAACGATCGATTAGGTAACTTGTTGGGTGTATTGGTTCTCTTACAAAATCACAACCACGAGCAAAAAATTTAATTGAAATGAAATAAAAAAAAAGGAACCGGGTAACCGTTTGTGGACCCGGTCCCAACCGATTCTGGGACCGTTCCAAAAATTCTGGACCTGGTTCCAATTGGGATCAGAACCGGGTTCAGATTTTTGAATTCGGTTCTATAAAAATAGATCGGGTACCCGATCCTACTCAGTCCTATAGTGAAATAGTGGAAGGACTTTTTCGAGAAAAAAGGAGACAAATCTAAGAACAAAACTCTAAACAAACAAAACTCTAAACAAGAATCAGGATTAATATAATTATGCACTTGTGAACCTAAAAAACACGTGATAAACGGCTCATTCTATCAATGTATGGAAAGTGATTTCCAGTCAGAAAACTTCGTCGGATTAACTACATAGTTCAGGGGTGAATTCTGGGATAAACGGCTCATTCTATCAAAGTATACATAGTTCGGGTTATTCAGTTTAGATTTGAATTTTGGGATTAACTTCGTCGAATTAACTACAAGTAATTTTTTTCTTAAAAAAAGGACCCAAAAAAGGTAAAACCCTGTTCAGAAGTCACGGGTATGAAAGTGCATGGAATGACATTATTACCAATGAAGAAAATATTTAGCATGACAATGATTGCTACGACGGGCGGTCTAACATAATCATTTTATTCGGTGCAAAGAGATGGTTTGCATTGGTTCATCTTTCTTTGTTTTCATTTTTCCTTTGCTTTTTTGGCTGTTTTTTAAATTTATTGTTCTTTAATTAATGCACGCTTGAAATTTCACCTAACAGGCATCAATTTGTGAATGGACATGCATGTTTAATCCTAGGCTTTGAGCTCATATTGATTTGGATTTGATGATGTAGAGGTTGCATGAATTGGTCCTGACTTTTGAGATGGGAATCGTTGAAACGGTACTGATTAATGATAAATATTGGGGAAAAAATTAAATGGTATTGTTAAAAAAAAAATTAAAGAGTATCGGAGGAGTCGATTAGTATTGAATACTAATGGGTAATCGGTGTTCAATGATAAATATAACATGTGAATGGTATTGAGCTGAATGTAACTAAATGATGTCGAGTGATATTGATGTGTCGAATGAAACAAAACCAGACTAAATTGAGTAATGGCTTGGTTGTCCTCTTGGATGTTTAGTTGTTGTCAACTTTTTAATATGAAGTAGGAGGGTTATGCTATATGTTTGCGTGTTCACCAAAATTTGAATAAACTAAAACCATTGATGGAAAATATCTAAATGATAAATTAAAGATAATCCTATAAAATGTGAATTTTTTCTCAATTAAAAGGGTTATGTTAAAATCTCCCAAATTAATTAAAGACTATACTTTTTGCTTTTTGAAATTTAGATTATACTGTAGGGAGTACAATGCATTATACTTTTACTCGGTATTATAAATACTGTACCTTACCGTCTGGTATCGGCCGAAGTGTACCGTAACGGTCAAGAAACGGTACAAACTATTGTCCAGTACCGTACCTTACTGAGTGGTGCTGGTATTTTCTGTCAAATACCCCCCAGTACATTAAAATTTCAATTTTTTGTACTTTAATTTTTAAAATTTTTTGAAATTCAAAACGGTATGAGCCCGGTATAACAGTACATGAATCTGATATGCCCCGTTACAGTAAAAAAACAGTATGATATTTATAACTTTGCTTTTACTCATCTAAGTTTTACTCCTCCCTAAATTTAACGCTTATCTTTTTCTATCTTTATGTTTACCAGGTCCCTAAACTTCATGCTTTTGAACATAAAGTATTTTTTATTAAATTTAACGACGAGACCAGAAAATAATTATCTCTGATTAAACTCACTTATACTATAGGTTGTACAATGCACTGCACCATAGAGAGTACAATACAATGTAATAATTGATAATATTCTACAGAAAAGTGAGGGCGTATGTTTGTATCTTGGTAAGTTTTGGCAAAAGAGAAAGTAAAACAATGATTATTATGATGGTCTAATTAATTACTATTACTCGGCTATCAATGGTAATCACTCACAAGATTGCCATGTCGCAAAAGATTATCTCATGATCAATCATCACCTATGCCCACCTAATCATTTCTAAACCACGCATGCGTGAATAAAAAATTCAATATTACTGATTAAATTGATCTAATTAGTTGTAGCCCCCCCAAAAAAAAGATTAATATTTATAAATAAATTCAACCACTGAACACTGCATGCATGCAGGTTGTGTTGATTTCCTTTGAGTTGGTTAACTCTTTGTTTGTCATTCGAACAGGAACTTTGAGTATTTTCCCTCAAATTTTTAGAAATAATACTAACTAAATTTATATATGTAAATTTGAACCTTTTTTAAACAAATATTGAGAAAGTATAAAAGTTCGAAATTTATGGAGTTATGAAACTTGTTCAACTCAAAAATGTTTACTAAGGATCTGTTCTTTTCGTTGGTCTTTTTCAATTTACCAATTTCAATCAACTTTAACCCACTTCAACTCACTTCAACCAACTTTAATTCATATCCTTCAAAATTTTATTTTCACTATTTTACCTATCATAACAAAATATACCAACTTCAACAAATTAATTTCAACCAACTTCAATCTATTTCAACCTACTTCTACCAAACTTAACAAAAATACCAACTTTAACCAACTTCACCCTTTTACCAACTCTAATTTACCAACGAAAAGAACAGATCCTACGTTATTCCAAATTAAAGTAACAGCTTTATGTGACTAATTAAACAATTGATTTTGCTAAACAAAACATTCATCTCATAACTAACTTTATAATTCAAATATTTGGGACAATATAAAATTTTTGTATAAAATTGGAATCTACTTAATTATTCATATTTATAATTTCATATCTAATCATATCGGATGAATAATCATATGCAGCCACTAAGATCAGTTAGCAAAGATAAAGTTCTATTTTTGTGCCTTTTGTTGCAAAAGTCAAATATGTGACAGTGTTTCTCGGATTTGGTTTTGGATTCTTGTATGTGGTTCTAATTAACTTCTAACATTACATTCGATTTATTTTGTTTTTTATTTTTAGGCTGGCCCTGTCACCACTGGTACTGTGGTAATGCTGGCATTAACAATTTCAAATTCAATATCTCAAAAATTTCGCCATTAGGTATGGTGGGGGGTCTGACACAGAAACCTTTTTTTTGAAAAAATTACAGAATGATTAGTTTCGATTGAATTTAAATTTAAAAATTGTAAACTACCTACTGGTTTAACTATACAGATTTCAGACATGTAGGATTAACAATTGATGTCTTTAAAAGGCTTGATTATGTTAAGATTATGGAATATCAATAATTAACCATCGTATTTGTTATTTTGATTTTGGATTTACGTTCTCTTTCTATTTCTCAACAAGTTGACGGTTTTTCTTATTCACTAACCTTTCAATGATTTATTTCAGAACATTAATACATTAAAATTCATGCATATTGTCACAATGTGTTCAATAATAGTGGTTTAGATAGAATTTAGTTGTTGAGACAGCCCGGTGCACAAGCATCCCGCGTTCACGCAGGGTCCGGAGAAGGGCCGCACCCCAAGGGGTGAATTGTAGGCAGCCTAACCTGACTTTGTCAGTGACTGATTCCACAACTCGAACCTGTGACCTTTTGGTCACACGGAGACAACCTTACTGTTGCTCCAATGCTCCCCTTCTTAGATAGAATTTAGTGATTTGTCTAAATCAATGTGCTAATGATCTATAATTTTAAGTATTCAGCAAATCTAGTGGTTGAAATAGTTGTCAGAAGTTTGAGCAGTTTTCAGAAAATTACAAGTAACTTTTGAAAATCGTGACCTGATTGTTTTAGTTACAATTTCAAGTTCATCTTACATATGAGACAAAACATTTCTTTTTTATGTCATTTTATACAAATATGCTACTTAAACAACAAAATCTATTGAACTTTGTTATTTTGAATGACTAGCTGAATAGTTAACCGCTAAACCCTGCTACTTAACAACTAACAATTAATAAAATAAGCAATAGTTAGTGAAACAACTGAATGCTACCAAAACGACTAATTTTACCCAACACACGCTTAGTTTAATTTGCAAGTTCTCAGTTTCCCTATTTAAGTGACTTCATTAAGGTAGACTCTTTGTTTGATCAGCTATCCCAACAGACATGGCTTAACATGAAGCTCCCCTAATATCATTTAGATCAAAGATCTAACCTCAACCATGGTCTTATTTGACAAATAGCTGTTAGCCGTTTCTATTGGCTGTTTGTTATTAACTGTTTCAATAAACTGTCTGTATTAGCTATTTTAATCAACTTTTTTTAAAAGTGTCGAGTAAAATTAGTTGTTTTAAAAAAATATATTTGATAAAATTTCATTTGTGCCCATATCTCTTATTTACCACGAAATGTGAATTTTTTTTAGTTAGTTGGTCACTTATTTCTTTTTCAATATGAATTAAATTTATGTTATATGTGCAAACTACCTTCACTTATATAATCCCATTTTATTACTAGTCATTTAATCTTCTTATTGATTTATACATAACTTATTTTTTTAATCTAATTTTTTTTCAATCTAAATTAAAAGTTATGTGATATTTATGCCCCATAACACAACCTTGTTTTGTTGTTCACTTAGAAAAATTTCTATTTGTTATCAGTTCAACTTTCTTTTAATATGAATTGATTTTTTTTGTGGTGATAAATAGAAAACTAAAATTTGCATTACATTTAGTATTACTATATAAACTTAGCAAAAATTAATGATTTTATTTTTTTTATCAACCACTAAAATAAATTATGAAGGTATGGTTACTATAGATCATTATTTAATTTGAGTTTGAAGAAGCAAGTAAAAACTAAGAGGAGAGAGTGCAATAAAATATATGAATTTTGTTTATGATATTAATCAAAGGTAATTTGGTCTTTTATATTGAAACCCCAAACAACCAATTTGAAAAAGTTACAATCGTTAACTTTTTGAATAATAGCTTTTTGAGATGAAAAAGCTATTCCAAAATGCTATTCACCAAACAATCCAAATAGCTGCTTCATTTAGGGTCTACTCTTTTCATGGGTTAATTTTAAAACACTAACCTCATTCCGCTTCAATTTACTTCAACCCACTTCAACCTACTCCAATACACTTTCATTATTTTAACTAATTTCAATTTATCACATAAAAAAATTCAACTCACTTCAACCCACTTCAACCTACCTCAACCCACTTCACCCTTTTACCCACCTCAATTTACCCACGCAAAGAACATGCCCTTAATCAAACAGCCAAAAACACCTCAAAAAGCCATTTTTGAGCAAAAAATCATCCAAAAAACCATATACCAAACACCTCTGTAAATTCAATCCAAACACGCATAAAGTTATGCATTCAAACTTTGACTCGAAACAAAGCAAATCAGATTGAATTAACATGAAAATCTTTTTATGACAAATTTATTGGACCAATTCATAACATGCATACACAACCAAAAATCACTTTACTGAATGGCACCCTTGACGCCACTCACACAGGGTCTTGGCGAACAGTGTGCAATTTCATGAAGGCCCTGCCTTCCTGACAGCATAACTAGGCTATTGTTCAGATGGTCTCTTCAATGTTTACCGCTACTTTTGAGATTGCAAAAATCTTAAAAATTTCAGACTGATCATCATTAAGCAAAGGTTAAACACATATTGGTATTCTAAGTAAAAGGAATGGCAGCAGAGGAAGGGCAACTAGTTCTGCCCTCTACTTCAGCCAACGGGCACTGCAAACACCAGAACAGTACATACACTTATAGATCGACCCCAAAAAAGATAGTATACAACCGAAATAGCCCTTCTGGCAAGGGTGCTAGAACTACATCATACATCATCCCACTGAGGCCAAACAAGGTTCGAGGACAGAAAGCATGGTGATTGGATACAATCTTTCTAAGTTACAAATTTGAATGCAGTGACAAAATTTGAAACTAGTTACATTGAGCTGAGGATACCTAGTGTTATGCCCTCAGTAGGGGCCCCACCTCCTCTCATTGCTTGGATTGTCTTGCATAGACCACTTCTAAAATATATGCCATAGATGCATACAACTTGCATTTTCACAAGAGCAATCAGCTGGTGTTGCAGCCTCTGCAGAAAGCATATGATACAATCAGCAAAACCGAATGAGATTATTTTGATATCAATTCCAAGCTGAGTGCAAACCACGACAAAAACATCAATGTCATGTTGAAATTATTAACACCCCCCCCCCCCCCGCCCCCAAAAATTGAGTGTGAGGGAGAAAAAAAGTGTGATGTGGGCAGCAGTTGAGACGGAGTCGACAATCTCTTCACCATTGAACACTTTGACACTTGGACATGAATATAACTGAAATAAGCAGAAAGTGGACATGTCAATTCTTGGACATAAGCCTGTGTCAGCGACTTGTAGCAGAGTCTGGATAACCTATTATGAAGATACCATTTGATATCAATCAGAAACTAGAGGAAGCTACCATGCAAACAACAAAACTAAGCCTGTGCTCTTGAGCTAAAGTTACCATAACTATAGTTTATCCCAAGTTTGTCGACATTTCAATTGTCCATATTTTCTGTTCAGATATTAACTTCTCTAGATTCAAAAGAAATGAAAAGACGTAAATCCAGAGAAAGAAAAGAGACAAGCCTTGAGTTTTCAATCTAGAGTTCCAAGTACCAAATCTCACTCACTGTACCAGTGTTTTTTCATAGAGAAATGCGACATAAGTTGTTTATGAGACAAACAAATCTATCCAGCCAAGTATTTCCAGAGAAAAATTGATCATAAGAATTAAAGCAGAGTCATTACACTAATTTCTTTAAAAAAGAACCAAGCTAAGATATAAATTTTCTTCCCCTCAAAAAAATGAAAAAAGGGGACAAGGATGAAGACCGGTGAACTGCTAGTCAACAGTGACAACACCAGTAGGTCCCTCTTAGATAGTCTCACCTTTGCTTAGAACTTCTTCGAAGTATTGTATTTACCACTTTCTTTTCCCCTCACAATCCATAAAATGATATAACATCTCTCTTTTTACAGGAACCTGTTTCCATCTAAATATGCAAGCTGTAACTTTTCATGGAAGTCTGCACAAGCGAATGAACAGAAGAAGAGAGAACTCACTATCATTCAATATTATCCCAGTGAAGGAAACCGCCATGACCTCTAGCGTTAGTAAACTTGTAGACAGCACCGCAGACTGGACAAAATTAATGAACCATTAACAAAACTAGAGCTAAGAATAACAAAAGCGAACGCTCAAAATCAGAGCTTTGTATTCAGGACAAGAATAGGGAAAGTAAATGGAAAACGAAAATACCTTCATAGCCACCAAAAACCGGATCTTCTGAAAGTAGAAGAGGAGTGTCTAGGTCAACAAATCTGTCAGAGTTAAAGGAAAGTATCCTTGTCAATGTCATGTAAGCACAGATAATGTCCATAAAACCAAAACCACCATATGTAGCTAATGTCAAATAACAATCTTTTTTTCCTTCTGACTAAAAAACAATATTAAATGCATGGTACTTAGTAAATTCAAAGGTCGTGTTACTAACTTGAAACAACCCATTCCAGCAGCAAGGTGCCCAGCAAAGCCCATAGCCAGTCTAGTCTCAACCATACCACCAATCATCAAATCCAATCCCGAATCTTTCGCCAATTCAATGACTTCAAGAGCTCCAAGGACTCCTGACTTCGCTAGTTTGATGTTGACGACACCAGCAAGATTTTGTTTTGCTATTCTCTTAGCATCATCCAGGTTTCGACAGCTCTCATCTGCGGCAATAGACACGCCATACTTGTCTTTGGCAATTTGATTAACATAGCCAAGACCTTCCCAGTCATCCCTGTGAACTGGTTGTTCAAAAAGAATGGGAGTAACCCCCATATCTGCCAGAACAAAAACCAGGTCAAAGAACAGAGTCATGGGACCAGCAGGGTACCACCCAGTCCAAAATAAAGGAGAACCCATATTTTCTGGTCCTTTACCCAGAAGTTTCAGTAATCGTATTACTGATTAAAGAATATAGAACATAAATTACCATGTAGTTTCTGAAGAACCTCAACTGCTTCTCCTGGAGTGTATCCCTCATTAGCATCCAAGATGAATAGGCAATCAGTGTAAACTTTTCTTATGCCTTTAAGAACTTCTATATCTGCATTCAAGTTTTTTCCTACTTTAAGTTTGAGTGTCTTGAATCCCTGCCTCTTGTACTGCAAAGCTAACTTAGAAGCCTCATCCACTGAAACGATAGGGATCTGCATGATGTAAGGCTAGCAGTCATTAGAAGCTTAATGAAATTCCAGCAAAGTTTCCTGCTTCCACTATATATATCTTTCTCCTTTTTTTTTTTTTGTTTTCTTCGGTACCAAGGCATTCTATGAAGGCTCACATGGCATATTTCTTTAATAGACCTGGTCAAGAATCCTCAAGTTGGTGTCAATGTGAGTAGGGGAAGTTTGACCAGTAAATGGGAGTTGAAAAAAGATGACAATAAAACTGTCCAATCACTTCTACTGCACGTTGCAGTAAAATCACATCACAAAAGGTGGAATATATCGTTGCCAATTTGAAAGTGTGGAGTAGATTACAACAATTTACATTGCTAATGTTGCTTTCCCTTGAAGGAGAAACAGGGATAGAGCCGCTCGGTATCCTCTTAGCACCATAGTATGCATTATGAGACAAAGATAATTCTCATAGACCTCATTAACTTAACGATCATATGCAGTACTGTCAAGTTTAAGCAAATCAGAATCATATAGATACTGAACTGTTATATCAGTGGTTATTGTATTTGAAGCTCCACCAAAAAGCCTCCATAATGGTACTCCAATGCTGTTAGCGACTGCATCAATAACTGCCATCTCAACTCCCGCTCTAACCTTCAATCAGGATAATATCAAAGTTGCAAGATCAGACATAATTCCCATAATTCTCACATTTGGAACAAGTACTGAAAAATGCAGCAGAATACCTTCACAAGGTCTACAGTTCCAAAATGAACAAAAAGAAACTTCACGACATCAGACAAGGTGCACTTATGAATGCACAATCCTCCCCCCCCCCCCCACCCCTCCCAAAAAAAAGAAAACCTAAAAGAAATAAGATTCGTTGTTGAAAGATGAACAAAAAGTGTTTGCGCACAGCTACCCAAGACAAAAATTGCGGAGGCTACCTTAACTTAGTCATGGACCTCGTAGCAACAGATTTAGCATGGAGAAACAAACAGAAGAAATCAGGAATTAAACACTAGATATAGCTTGTACAGATGCTACACACATACTACAATAGAGAGCAATGGTGGAAGCAGTTGTTGATAATCAAGAAGAAGGAAAGTTGAAACTGACACAGTATCTAGCTCAAATTGGTATATTGAAGTCAATAAAGACAGGGAAAACTTCACCAAATCTCAA
>JACYFF010031957.1:118893391-118910891 GCA_017589665.1 Selenicereus undatus | reverse complement strand
TTCCATATCCATGGAGTGATTTGATCTTTAAACGAACAGATACGTTAAGAGCACGTATTGAATTCGCAAGAATTACTCTTGCATACAAATGCGAAAAAGCTTTCAAACAAAAAAGACTTCAAAAGGATCAAAAGAAGTTGAAATGTAAAGACCAAATGTATTTTCCAAGTAAATTTGGTTGCTATGACAAGCCTAAGAAAAAGAATAAATTCAAGGCTAAAAAGATAAAAGGAAAAAAGATTAAAAAGTCTTCAAAACCCTTTAAGAAAACCAAAAAGTTTTTCAAAAAGAAGAAAAAAGGCAGTAAAAAAGACATCACTGATAAACCTACATCAAAACAAATTCAGAAACAAGATTGCAAGTGTTGGAACTGTAATGAAAAAGGACATTTCGCTAACGAATGTCCTAAACAAATTAATTTTGCTGGAACATATTCTAACGAATTGTTTGAGCAAATTGCAGGATACGACGAAGTATCTTAGTCGGAAATCAGTTCTAAGGACGAGATTATCGCTCTAACTTATTTGAGCAGCTCTGAAGATGGAGAGTCAGACAACAGCTCATGAACAAAATGATGAGGCAGAATCATCAAGTACCTATACTAAAGAGGTATTATTTGATAAGAAGAAGTATCAAAAGATAATTTCAAAAAACTAGGAAATTAGACTCACATGAAGGATTTAAAAAAACCTTTTTAGAAATATTCAAAAGAAAGAATATCCAGTATTTTGGCACTAACGTGCAAGAACAACCTATCCTAGGCAACATTGCTGATGGCCAGGTTGAATTACCCCTCATTACCATAGGACAGGTAAAACGACGACTTCGGTGTATACCTGAGAAAGACCGACACAAAATCGGTTATATTCATTTTGGTGCAGTACGCATTCATATTAAAGCTAACTTCCAAAAGGGACTAGACACACCCATTATGCTTACCCTCATGCATAATCGTATTGCCAATAGAGAAGAAGCCCTAATAGGCATTCTGAAGGGGAATCTCATGTATCAAAACTTAGGATTTACTACATATCCAGGTTATGGTATTCCCATTAAAGATTTAGACACTAACCGTGCCCTTAATCTTTGTTATCATTTTTCGAGAATTGACCTTATGCATCATTCTCCATTTACCATTTACACAATGGTTAGTTACATGCTAAGTAACACGCATATTATTGATAAATTTCTTGACAAAGATGAAATTGAAATTGATGACATCTTTTCTGATGTTTGCGAGGCACAATAGGTATCAAGACCTTTCATTCCCAAAATAGAACCTCATTTGGAAATGAACATTGAACAAAAACCTCTCTTTGACCAAAGGTTGAGTATACCTAGACGGTATTCTATCGATGGTTCCATCTTTACATCTCACCCCCAAGATCGAATCATGAGAACATCCTCATCTCGACCAGCTATATATCAGCTAGTCACAAAAATCTACATCACAAATTGGAGTGATGGGCTAATTTGGATCAATCCCTCTCTACAACAAAACTTTGCAGGAAAATATCTTTATCCAAAAATCCAGGAACATAAAATCTCCTATGTTCCAATCCTCTTTAATTCCATTGAACGGATTATTCACATTGAGCCATAACCTTTTGAAACAAAGGCTGACCTTTTGTTAGGTATGCGGTTTCTCTCCGAAACTACATACACACTCACTGACAAAGTCTTGACCATTAAACTAAATGGGGCAATCATTAAAGCCATTAAAATCCATGATTAGGGTTCCTTATATCAAAGTTGAGCTTGTTTATCGATATCACAAGTATGAATGGTTTCACGCCATGATTAACACTGGTTCCGATGTCACGATGGTCTCAGCCAATGCTTACCCAGCAAGATATTAGAAAGACCTTCGCAAACCCCTTCAAGTGGATGTTGGCTCTGGTCAAATCACCAGACAGACCAAAGCCGTATTTGGCCAATTTATCGCCATTCATGACACTACCATGGGTAGCCATAAAATCATGCCCTTACCCACAGTTGTCATTCAAGCCCCCAAGGATGCCACCTATAACATCCTTTTACGTGTTGATTTCCTTAAATGTTTCAAGGAATATTGTTCGGATCATTCTCATATTCGCTTACTGACCCCTTGTGGCTATTGGCTCCTTGCCAACATCTTACTCAATCCTACCTTGTGCACCCACGTCTCCTTCACCCCGCGCAGCCAACATGGTGAGTATCCCTCTAAAAAGCACACCATATATAGGCGAAAAACGCCAAAAACCCCATCTGCCTTAATCCAGGCATTACACACAACGCCATTCATGACACTACCACAGGTAGCCATAAAATCATGCCCTTACCCACAGTTGTCATTCAAGCCCCCAAGGATGCCACCTATAACATCCTTTTAGGTGTTGATTTCCTTAAACGTTTCAAGGAATATTGTTCGGATCATTCTCAGATTCGCTTACTGACCCCTTGCCAACATCTCAACCGTTGGCGGATCTTTCTCCATAGCTTTTTAACCATGGGAACTACAGGGTGCGGAATGATTTTTGGGCTTTCTTTGCCTTCTTCGTTCCAAAAAGCTATGAAACTTATAATCATAATTCTGCTTATGCTTTTGTTTTTTTTTTGATAAGGTATAATTCTGCTTATGCTTTCTAAGCATGTTGTCAACATCAGCTGCAGCTTCTTTAATATGCTCTAACAATTCCATTTGCAAATTTAAAGAATTAATGTGATGTAATTCTTCTTGCTCAAAAATAGCTCGTGGACTAGGAATGATAATTTCACCGCCTGCTAAGACAAGTGGGGCGTCAAAAAACTCATGGCTAAGGGCTTCTCGTCCTTGTCGGCTTACTCTTAAAAGGTCTTTTTTAACCTGAATTAAGAATTCAGTGTTCTCTTGTTCATTTCGACACCTTTCTATGGCGTGCTCAATTATGGTTTTGGCATGGCGCTATTCTGGGCTATAGGGATTCATGGCTTAAGTCTAGGTTTCAAGCAATCAATAAGAATCAACAGCAATATTGATGCATCCATCAATAAAATAATTAGTAAAAGCATATCTATATTAAGAATATCATTACACATACGTTCGATCAATACCTTACTTGGCAACTGCCTTTTCGCCAACGACCTCCTGTCTCACGGCTACTCTACGGCAAACCAAAGGTACTCCAGATGTACTGATATGTTGAAGGATCTTGTCCACACAGATATACGAAAACTAATACTTTTATTGATAGTATCAATATTACATCGATCTTATTTGATCGTTCTACTCCCTAAGGGAGTTCTCACTCACTAAGCATTGATTTCTCTATGTTTTTCTGGTTTCTTCTCTTTCCGATGCCTCTTCTGCTTGGAAGGGTCACCTTATATAGACATAAAGAGCATCTACCTACAGTACTTATAGGACAATAATGCACCTGCTTTTCACTGTAGTGCTACAGGGCTATAGTAGAATAATTGTTCTACTTGTACTATAGCGCATCTTTCCTACTTTTACTATAGCGCATCTTTCCTACTTTTACTGTAGAGCATTTTTCGTACAATAATGCACTTGCTTTTCCTGCATAGTGATCATAGCCGTTTATTGCGGCAATAATTGAGGTTGCTTTTTATCCTCGAGCATCTTCCTTTGTGGTAGAGGGTCCGACACGCTTCCTTTATTGAATACGTCGTGGACAGATACAACATCTTGGCGTCTTGTCAGGGTTAAGGCGACTACACAAGTGGACTTGTGTGGGAAAGCTTCCTGGCACGCGGCATGCCGAGATAAGACTGATGCCTTGACTTATTTTGTTGATGGCATCATACTGTGGCGTACAATTTCCTTCAGCAAATATGAACATATTGCTAGGGGAGTTGTATAGGAATCCTTTATTATTCTCCCTAATCTGAGTTAATTTTCTTAAGAGAACAACAAAACCTTCTGCTCTGCGATTGCAGATCCAAAGCGCATTTACTTCGGGGGGTGTTAGGCTCTTTCCTTGCCTGAACTTGATGTTTGCTCTATTAGGTGTACGGAGTTGAATAATTAGCCATCCTGGAACTGGAACTTGATGAACTTCTGGATTGGCCGATAAGAACCTTAAAACGACCATGTCTGATCTTGAACTTTTTCGAAACTTTTTAACGGCTTCGATGATAGACTTATGGAGTCCAAGAATTTCACGATTTTCAGGAGAACTCGTGATACTGCCACAGTATCCATAAATGACCGCTTACGAAACTTCATTAGTGTCGCTGCCTACAAGAAAATGAATTTTAGGATACATCCCAGAGGTTTCAACAATTTGACTGCTGGTTGTTTGGGCTGAATATACCCAATTCGTATAGGAACTATATTGTTCCATTGTGAAAGCCTTTTTGAGGTTTGGCTCTTGTAAAGGCTTCATTGCCTTTGGCATAATGAGGGTAAACTCATCTTCCTCTGTTTATGAGGAATCGGAAGATATAGCTGCCTTGCCTTTCTCTTTGAAAGTAGGCTGAAATGTTTCTCCACTGCACATTTCTTTTGGAAATGTTTTAGTCTTTTCAAAAGACTGCAGAAATGTTTGATGAAGGTCTTCATCCATTTCAATGGCTTTACATGCCATAATTTCATCCAAGCTTAAAAGTGCTTGCATGATTCGAGGATGGACTTCCTCTTGCAATGCCGTTTGAAGCTCTATAACACGTTCTTGTGCTAGACAGAGTTCATGGATTGCCATTTCAAGCAGGACTTTTATGTCCTTGTTATCCTCAAGCTGTGTTAGCTTCATTTGCTTCCCTGCTAAGAAAATCAACAAGATGGTTATTCCTACCTTTGATATGTTCAATATCAAACTGATATTCCTGAAAATATTGTTGCCACCTATGGCGACGTTTATATTCAGGCGTACACGGCAGCTTATTAAAGATATAAGCTTTGACATTAGTGTTGTCAGTTCTTACAAGAAATCTGACTGGTAAAATGAAGAAGTGGAATTTAGCAAAACTGCGTTTTAGAGCTAATAATTCCTTTTCATTACTATGGTAGTTAATCTCTGCTAGTTTAAAGCTACCATTGGCATATCTACAGATATTTTCATGACCATCAGATTTTTTGGCTTTGAGGACTCCTCCCCAATACTTGTCTGATGCGTCTGTTTAAACTATGAGTTGACTTGTTTCCGTCGATTAATTTGTCTGCAAAATTTGCGATTTTTTCGCAAATATGGGGTTGCATTTCAATAACATTGTGGTCAATTTTGAGACCTAAGAACTCAATTTGTTCTTTAGCGATTTCTGCCTTTTTTGCAGAGAGAATTAAACCATGATCACGGCTTTTCTGAATGAATTTCATCAGGTGCACGGCATGATCTGCAATGTTTGAAGAGAAAATGAGAATATCATCAACATAAACAAGACAGAAGTCTGAATACTCGTTGAAGATACTATCCATTCTTCGTTGGAAGATCTGTGGGGCGGTTTTTAGTCCCATTGGCATAACATTCCATATGTACTGCCCTTGAGGGGTACTGAATCCTGTTAAAGGCTTTGCAGAGTCTTTTAATTTAATCTGGTAAAATCCAGATTTGCAGTCAAACTTGAAAAACCACTTCTTGTTGAGGGTTTTATTAATCAATCGCTCCTTATTAGGAAGAAAACAACCGTCAAAGATGGTTAATTCAATAATAACCATTCTAGGCTTGCCTCTTTTTTATTCAGACTGATTATTAACCATGAACGCTGGACTGCTATGAGGACTTTTGTTTTCCTCAGTGCTTTTGAAAGCTCATTGCTTCTCTTCGAGTTCTCGAAGCTGGAGCTTAAATTCATGCTCATCAGCTTGATTGTATCGCATAGGTTTTACGCGTACAATAGAGTGAGCTTCTTTTAGCTGGATATCAGCATATGACTTATCTTTATCCCAATATTTTAAGGGATTGTCATCGAAGTTAGCTTGGAGAAGGGCCTTGACTTCTTCTTCAAGACGGAATTCCAATGCCTTCTGCGTTGTGTGTAATGCCTGGATTAAGGCATATGGGGTTTTTGGCGTTTTTCGCCTATATATGGTGTGCTTTTTAGTATATATATATATATATATATATATATATATATGTGTGTGTGTGTGTGTGTGTGTGTGTGTGTGTGTGTGTGTGTGTAAACCAAGCCTACCTAGAGGCCCGTATATCATGGCCTCATGGGGACACTCCAGGCAGGGAAGGGGGGAAAGGGTTCAAAGAACCTATATCCTAGCATATGCACTCTTAACACTGCATATATCTCGATTCTCACACCACCCTTCTCTTTTTCTTTTTAACTTTTTTTTCCCACCCCAATTAGGGAAGAGCCTAAAGGGACAATATCCTAAGCCATGAAGCAGCTAAAAATGAGTTTTAATTGCCAAAACAAGCAATTTCCCAGCTTCCCCACTATGCTCACTAAAGTCAAACACTTGCAAATTCTAACTAAGACAATGAAAAAGAAGAAAAGTACCCTAAAACAAGACTACTATATTTGTTCACCTATCATTAGCTGGGAAACTATGCATATTAAAATCAAGAAATCAGAAGGCCATAAGATGAACTTACAGAAGCGAATTCATGACCAGGAAGAATCCGACCAATCTCTCCCAAGGCCGAGCCCAAATTCATGGGCGGGCTTCTCTTGAGAAAAGAGCAAGCCTCCGCCGCCTTCGCCAGCGCCGTCAGTTGATCCTCCGCCGTGACCGACGGCAAAACCGGCGCCTCTCCCCACCCAACACTCCCATTGCTCAACTCAACCCTAATACCCACATTCTCCACTTTATCCAACTGTGAAGAAGCAATTGTGAATGGGGCAATCAAGGTAACATTCAACGCCCTTCCCTCAGCTCTCTGCACATCCAAAATGACAGTATTCATCAAATTTCTGAACCCAAAAATTGTGGGTTTCGAAGAGGCAATCACGCCCGTCGAACCCGAGCAGCAACGGATGGACTTGGAGAGAGACTTTGTGGGAACTGAGTGGGAGTTTGAACGGTTTGATGGATTCGAAAACAGGGGATTACAGAGGAAACCAGTGGTTGATAAGGAAAGTAGAGCAAACCCAGATGAACCCATATGAGCATATGGAGAGAGAAATGGCGAAGGGCTGAACATTCGACGGATTTGGGGGAATCTAACAGTGGGCTATGGAGTGAGATGCCGAGAACTGCCATTGTTGGAGGATTTGTTGGGGATTTTAATTGAGTAATAAACTACTGTTGTGGGTTTGTTTTTATGTTCCCATTTAAATTTGCGCACGTGCTTTTAGCTTCCGGCGGCTGCAAATCACTTCCAAGCATATTCCATGTGTGATTCTTGTTCCCTTGTTTTCTTTTTTTTTAAGTTACACATCCAGTAGTTCAAGCCTTCAAGGGTTTTGTCCATGATAGTGTTTTATAAAATAGGGAGTAAATTCTTATGAGATATAGCATTCTATACAATTGTAGAATTGATATGCTTACTAAATCAGACAAACTCAATCTATGGCGTGGTTAATCTCTCTAAGGGCGTGTTCTTTTCGTAGGTAAATTGGGGTTGGTAAAATGGTGAAGTTGGTTGAGATAGGTTGAAGTTGATATTTTTTGTTGAAGTGGGTTGGAGCGGGTTCAAGTTGGTATATTTTTTATATTGATTGACATAATGAGAATAAAATTTTGAAGATGGTGGGTTGAAGTTGGTTGAAAGTTTTTGAAGTGGCTTGAAAGTTGTTGAAGTGGATAAACATAAAAATACCAACGAAAAGAACAGGCCCAAAATATATGTGATACGACAACCTTGATATATGATTGTAAGTATATCAAAGTATCTTAATAAGTGCTTAGATCTTCCAATGTGTCTAAATTCTTCCTTGAAGTGTCTGAATTCAAGTATATTCTTTTCGGTTTATCATAAGTATTTTATTCATAGCTAAAATTATGAGTAGAAAAAATGATTACAAATTGATTAGTGTTGATCAGTGCTGAATGTCGATGATAATACTAATGATAAGTTGAAAAGAACAAACTATTATTGTGTTGCCTTCGTCAATATGAATATGGGTGTATCCTGCTTCCAACTATTGTTTTGATTCCATTCCTCATTATTGTTACTTTTGCTAGTAAAACTAATGTTAATCCCAAGTTGAATGCTCATGCCTGCATAAATTGACGAATAATGTAGCCTCATTTTGCTCCAGGTGATGATTTGAGTCCTTGAAAATGGGTGAATCCTGCTCTAACTATTGCTTTGATTTCGTTTCTCATTATTGTTGCTGCTTCTAATAAAACTAAGTCCCAAGTTGAATGCTCTTGCTTGCATAAATCAATGAATAATGTAGGCTCACGATGTTCCTTGTGATGATTTGAGCCCGTGAATATTGAGTTTAGTGAATCCACCAAGTGGCTTCCTCCACTATCCATCTCGACATGTTGCTTGTTTGGAAGGGTGAAAGGTTTGCAAGATTATATATTTTGTGTGAGTTTGTGTCTAATACACCATTTTGTGCATTCTTTTTTGCTTAAAGTAAAGTTGGAATGAAATTGAATGATTCATTTTGGAATACTACACTATCATTGGTCTCCAACAACATTAATCTTACTATTCTATCCATCTCACTTTTAGAGACACCATTACGAATTTGTGACAACTTGAGTATAAGTGCATATGCGTGTTGATACGTCAACAGATAACCATTTGTGAATGAAGGCGTCACTCCAAGGCTTTTTTGTTTTTTTTTTGTCACTTAATTAACATAGGAAAGTAGAGGTTTGAAGGAAAAGAGGCACATCTGGTCTAAGTTTCCTCCAACTTCTTATTACAATTATCCTCATTTGGTTTGGAGAAAGTGCAAGTCACCAGTATTTATATGTCTACTTTGCACTATTCATTTAAAATGTCACTTAGTGTTTATCTGGATTAAGTGCCTAATGGAAAAACTTAGCAAGTGTACCACTAGATCCTAAACAAAAACAAGAAGTTTCTCCTTTTTTTTTCAGTTAGGTGAAAACAACCGAAAAAACAGTAAAATAAGTATTTTACTAAAGCATCTTTAAATATATTTTCTATATTTGAGTAAATTAAATTCAATTAAACAACATAAATACGATGCCAAATTAACTGTAGTACATTGAAAATACCTCCTAATAAACCTATGTAAAATTTTTATTATGGCCAATATGATGCCTCCAATTAAACCCAAATAATTTTACAAATTACTCATGAAAAGCACTAAAAAAATTAACCAAAAAAGAAAACAAAGCATATAAAATTAACTATGATCAAAAAGAAGGAATGCATTGGATGATAATCAAATAAGTCAATATCCTACAATAGTTCCTGTACTCAAATGTAAATGTTTGTTAGGTGGAAAGACACCCAATGTTTCAATTCGTACTTGGTTAAAAGAAATGGTTAAAAGAAATAACCAATTATTTAGTACTACAAATCTCCTAGTCAGCGATGCAGCAAAAAACAACAAAGTTGAACCAGTTGACACTTATAAAATTAATGGATTAAAACATATTAAACAATTAAAATAATTATTTTCTCCAGTCATGAGTTCAACGATGAACTTCAGTGTCCTATACTGATGTGCCTCTAATATTATTTTAGTAAGCACTGCGTGAGACCATCTCACATAAATCATATTAAGAGATGGATGCTGTTATGGTGATTATTGATAATTAATTGAGATAACTAATAGTTCATTTAGGGAGTGACTATTTTTACAATCAAACCTAAATGGATTATTTGTCACCCTTAAATTCAACAGTCTTTCTAAAACATATTATTAGTGACTGCAAAATCTTAAAAAAGTTATTCGTAAAAAAGTTCATCTCATAATAACCCTTATATAAGATGGTCTCATTCAAAAAAATTTGATATTATTTTTATAACCAATAATCTTATCTTTGAATACAATTCAAGTAATTTAGCCAATCTATTCCAAATTAGTTTAATGGGATTCATTAGTAGTGGGTAATATGTTGACTTTCATACTCACGTACTGCATTTATTTTCAAGACTACAAGATTTCACTCAGTTGCCACATCTTTTGCTTCTCTCAAGTCTCAGGTAATTATTTCATGATTTACAGTAGGCTTCATTCACGAAGAGTTGCCTGCCCTTTTAGTTCTTTTAGTTCTTTTTAGTTTCTTATAATATTCGTTGTCAGAATAGTAAGTGATTTGAGAATCATTTATATCCATATTTCCTTCATATCAAATCGTGTATATAAACGTTAATTCTAATAGTGCAATATTATCTTTTAAGATTTTTCTATTTCTTGATTCAATATTTTTTTGTAACAGTAACAGTTGATTTAATCTTGTATTATAATGATTTAGCATTTGATGACGTATATTTCTAGTTGTACAATCAAAATTTCGTAAGAAATCAAAAGCTTGTTCTTCAGTATAATATTCTAGATTGGGTAGATAACCTTTAGTTCCAATTGTATAATTTTCATATTGATTTATTTTAGCTATAGATTGAAATTTATTTCGAGAGTTTATCAGATCTATCCCGGTATTAGCCTTATTCAAACTGGATACATCTCTTAAGCTTATCAGATCAATATTGAAGCTACCAAGAGAAATTTGATTTCATTCGGTTCAATGAATCATGGATAAACTATCAAATGAGCTGTGGCGCTATGGTGGTAAAATGTCATGGAGACCGACTTTTCACCACTGGGCTAAGATGTTTATTGAGAACTGATGATTACGCTATTGTCACTAAAGAAGGAATGCAGGAAGATTATTACGATGATGAACTATTGAAATTCCTTTTTCAACTGGAACCAGAGAATTTTCAAAGATCTCCATATGTCCGAAACAAGTTCTCTGAACTACTCAAAAAAAAAGAAAAAAAACAACTGTTGTTATGAACGGTTAAGATTTTACCTTAAGACAGCTAGATGTAAGGTTGGGATCTTACCGACAACTATTGCTGAACTATTGAACTCTTGTCTACTTAAATCTGGAACTACCATCAAAAAGATGTCAGCACATCACTCATTGCTGCTAAAGAAGACCCACAAGCAATTAATTACGAATACTTCTGCAACCACGCGTGAAGAATTCTGAAATTATTGCTCAGGTCACAATCAACTATGCATGTCAACTAATCACCAATCATGTTGCCAGCAAGTGGAAGCAAGCCGACAATCGTGCAAATTTTTCAAAAAGCTATCAAGACACTGTTAAACTCTTCAATTATTGCACTTTTAAAACTGTAAAGTTATTTCTTATGAGGTAAGCACTTACTCCAAGAAGGCCTTTTGAGACACTATAAATGTGTAACTCTTAAGCTAGGAGACTCAGATTTTGGAGTATAAGAGATTTTGGGAGGGAAAAAAGAGTAGAACTCTAAAGAAAGAAAGAAAGAAAAATCTAAGAGACTATTTGGAGCGAAGCTCCTAAAATGTTGTTCTGAATTTTTATTTTCAGCTTAATAAAGAGAACCATCAGCATTTCTTGAATTTTTTATCTACTTTTTTAAGGTATCCTAAAGTGAGTTGGGGAATTTAAGGATTGAAGCAGGACCTGTGAGACCGAAGGAGGCATGGTGTAGCTTATTCCGAGGATTCCATATTGCAACGAGAGAAGCTCAAAGATTTTGAGGAAAGAGAAGGAGGCAGAGAGATCGAAATAAGTCCAGTAAAGCCCATGAGAGGAGAAGGGCATGGCGGCAGATCTGATGACTCCAAAGCTTTACCTAAAATCTTATGATCTAGGAGTTATAATTTCTTGAACTACTGATAGTTGAATTTATTTTGCTAAGAGTACCATCATGTTAAGAACTCATTTTATCGTGACTTTGCTCGAACTATTGTCTCTCTTCAAAGAGTTTAAATATTTTTCTGCAAAAAGTTGCCAACCCCCTGTGTTATTGATATCAAAGCCTACGAACCTAGTTACCAAACTATTTAACTATTGACAACTATTCAAACTTAACCATCATAGCCAACTGTTGAGATCAAGTGATTGTACCAACATTATAACTGTTAATAAACATATAACTATTGACAAAACAATCGGAAAATATTTAATGTTAAACCTTGACGATCAAAGTAAGGTCATCAACTGTTGTTTAGCAGAACTCAAAAAACTATTTATCAAAAGGCTAACATCGCTTGTTTAATAGAAGCCGTACAAATATCCATCGAAACTTATCAAGCAAAATCCAATAAATTAAAATCGGTACTTATCAAACAAAGAAGCCTGTATTTAAAAAGAAACTATTTTATAACACGAATCTAGAAGGAAAGAACTTAAAAGTAATCCAAGCACTTGAATGAAAAACTCTAAGCGCTTGTTTGCAATTACTGTTTAAAGAAGTATTGACAATATTATACAAATGGAAATGGCCGACAAAAAACTATTCGCTTTTAACAAAAAAACAAAACTTATGAAAGATTCCACTTAGAAACTCCATTATTGTTGAAAAACTATATGTTACTATTAATGGCAGATATACCAAATCACCTATATGCACAGCATCATTCACTAAAAAACTGTCATTTTTCTAAAGCTAGTTTGATTGCGTCTTTAAGAGATGACTATTATAAACTTAGAATAAAACATCAAAACATACCCCAATTGTCTCTATTAAAATATGAAGCTATTAAAAATACTCCAACCCCTTCTGAGCAAAAAATCTTACAAACATTATCGTAAGTTATTAAATCAACTAATTCGGGAAAATACTAAAACGACTAAAGAACTAGATGAAACATTAAAAGATTACCTTTCTCTATATAGCCTTAGGTAAACTTTACAATGAATCCATCTACCTACGAGTTAAACTCTCGAAATAAATTTCAATCTACAGCTAAAATAGATCAATCTAGAAATTATATAATTTGAACTAAAAGTTATCTACCCAATCTAGAATATTATACTGAAGAACAAGCTTTTGATTTCTTACGAAATTTTGATTGTATAACTAGAAATATACATCAACAAATGCTAAATCATTATAATACAAGACTACATCAACTGTTACTGTTTCCAGAAAATATTGAACCAAGAAATAGAAAAATCTTAAAAGATAATATTGCACTATTATAATTAACTTTTATATACACTATTTTATATCAAGGAAATATGGATATAAATGATTCTCAAATCACTTACTATTCTGACAACGAATATTAAAAGAAACTAAAAAGAACTAAAAGGGCAAAACTGTAATTAATTTTTTAAAACAAAAAATAAAGCGTAAACTATCGTGAAAACTTAAATTAAAAGAAAAGGATAAAATTGAAATTTTGTATAATAAAAACAAACTCTTAATAACTTCGGGTCGAAGATTGCCACCCCTAGACTTGCCTCCATGATTACTTTTATTGCGTTTGGTAAAACTTTTGTGATAAGCTTTTGTAATAATTGGATAATTATATATAATTATGGTGTCAGTAAAAAAAAAAATTAGATAGAAGTTAATTTCTTTTTTCTCTGAAAGCTAAATTTCATAATCCTTAGGGCTTGTTGGAATGCAACTTCTCACAACAACTTTTAAAAAAAGTTTAATTTTCATTAATAATTTTTTTCTAAAATTCTAATTTGCCATTAATCTTTTAACTTATCCCAATCAATTTCAATTAATAAATTTTCTGAAATATAATTAGCACGACTCAACTACAATACAATTACAGCCTATACAACTAGGACCGGCAAAAAAATCCGTAACCGCCTAAAACCTGTAAAATCTGCCCCAATGGGTATGGGTATGGGTGACGAAAATTGAAAAAAAAAAAGGGTGTAGAGTGGGTATTGCTAAAATGGGTATAGGTATGAGTAAGAGTATGGGTATAGGTCTTACCCGCTCTATACCTGTTTTATCAATACCCGTCCCATATAAAAACCGTACATGTTTGTTTAAAGTTCTAATTTGTTGCTTATACTTGGATATTTTACTAGTTGCATTAAGTTGTATGGTATTATTAAGTGCTAATTTATTGCTTTGATTGGCAGACTTTTAGTTGTATTTGAAGTGATATGATATGTTGTTAAAAGTTTTGTGTTAATGTGACATATTGGCTATTTGATGTCAAATATGGGTATAAAATGAGTTTAATTCTTTTTTGTCTATATGTACCCAACTAAAACTCGCATATTCGCTATACGCAGTGGGTATGGGTATAGTTTTATAACATCCGATGAGTATTGGTATAAATATGGGTATTAATTTTGAAAATAAATATCAATGAGAGTACAGCTAAACATGTCCTGTACCTGCCCCATTGCCACCCTTATATACCACTACAAGCCTGGAGTCTTCCCAAACGCAACCTTTATCAGGTAGTTTACTCTTGATTGAGTAGAAATAAGGATAACTAAATATGAATACTAATATGGGTGTGGAAAGGTAAAATACAAATATGTCGTCTTCGCATATTGGAGAATACAAGTTAGGACATTTTCATTTTGGGTTTGAAGTTTAAACACAAGATTAATATGGTGATTCAACAACAAAGATGTTGTTTACTTAATTAGAGAAATATTACTTTTTAACCGTTCGTGGAACAATAAAATATAAGTGGATTTTGGAGAGTTTTTTTTATAAAAAAAAAAAATGAATCTTCCATCGTTTGAACGATCTTATAAAATAGTTTCAAGGCTATGGTGTAATTTGTAGCTTAAACAACTAGTAACTACAATTGTTTTAATACAAGTTCGTACACAGACTTCTTTCGCTCATCCCTTCTCCTCCAAAAAAGCCCTAGCCTCCACCCCTTTGTGCCATCAACATTTTTGTCGATGGTGATCCCCGTTTTGATTGATTTTTTTATCAATTGATAGTTTAATATCAGTTTTTCTACAAAGTAAATTCTAACTCTTCATATGTAAAAGTTTTATTTTATCTTTTTATAGGAGTATTAGTCTCTCTTTCTATAAAAGTTGTGTTCAGTTGGTTTGATCTAAGACATTGGAGAAAGATTAATTTTCAAAATGTTATATCACGGATTGTGAGATCCTCTATCAAAAGTAAAGATGCCAAGTCATCAAAGATTACTCATAATAACGTCATAATTTTTGAAGTCACATGTCAGTAAGGTTTGTATTAGTTATTTGAAAGTTGAATTTGATATTTATGTTTTAAATCTACAATTGTTCATTCACGATTTTTATTATAAGTGCCGTCTATCTGACGTATTGTTAAGGAAATGATCATGTTTTATTCATAAAAAAAAAAACTACAATTGTCTGAATATTTACTTATTGTTTTATTTAGTACTCTTTTAATATTTCCTTCATTTTAATTTATTTGCTCTTTATTCCTAGATGTTGGCTTTGCACTCTGGTTCTATTCAGTAAAATTAGCCTTTTAGATAATGGTTAATAGTTGATATAGCGGGCAGTTGTTTCGGGTGCGGATAGTTGTAACAATTTAGAAGTTTTTTTCTTTGGGTCTTTGATCCTCCATTTAACTGAAATTGAACTACTGTTGGCCCGATAAAGAGCTGAGCTCTCCCATCGCAGATTTTCTCCACTTACAAGACTCGAACTTTAGACCTTCCCTAAAGGGAACCAATGTCAAACACTCAAACTACTTGAACTAACCAGTGTTGATATTAATTTAGAAGTTAGCGGGTAGTAGTTTGGATCAGTAGTTAAAACAATAAATTCGATAAATTTAGCTAATGGGTAAGCTGATCAATGTAAATTAACATGAAAAGATATGGATAATTTTTAAAGACAAAATTTTCGAAGTAGCATTTTTGACCAAAAAAGTGAAATGCTACTTTTGAATGTCAAATGCTAATATTGTTAATTTTTCAAAAACACTGCTTAAAAAGCTAAATGATACTTAAAATGCCAGTCTAGATACTACATTATTGAACACTAAAATTAACTAATTAGTGTCATGAATTTGGCAAAATTATAAATGCTAAATATTACTCCAAACACTGATGTCGAACTTGAGCTTTATCTATAACTAAGTGGCTAAAAAATAATCCCAAAAACATGTGGTTTTTTTTTTTTGGTTAAAAGTTGTGATATGAGTGTTTAAAATATTTATGTTATTGGTCAACCCCCTTTTTGACCTTTCCTTTTGTTGTCATGAATCAAGGTGTCACTGTTGAGTTTGCTTTGGTCAATTTGGATGAACTTAATCAGTTCCCCCACCATTGGATGCCTTCCTCTGGTTGGAAGTCCTTGGCAACTTAATACCAAGAATATACTGTATAAAAAAGTGTGCCTTAACTGCTAAAGCAAACATATGTAGTTTTCGCTTCACACGTTGAGAACCTGAACCATTTGTTGATGCTTTGCTCCTTTTATTAGGCATGGAGTGGGATTTGATCAACAGGTGGTTAGTGCAACAATGCTATCGCAAACTAACAAGTAAAGGTTTGCATGAAGGCCGGAGGCATGGAAGGATTGGACACGATACTATCCGGCTGAACTGGCCATAAACTTTGCTTCAATTCAGATCCTATTCCCCTAGTGATAGGTCGTATTTCAATAAGCTTAGCCTGCTTGTTCTAAAGTGTTCTTTTAGTTGTTATTTTATTGTCTTCGTTGCACTGGCTGTCCCCTCTCTAGTTATAGGCGTTTTGTATGATCTTGGCTTGCTTATATAATAATAAAAAAAAAGTAGTTGTAGAAACAAACAACAAGAAGAAGAATACCAATATTTCTCATTGTGAGTCTGCTTATATGGGATTTAGGGAGATTCAGATGTATTCGATCCTACCTATGCAAGTGTCACTATCCATGGGCAGTTGCACACAATTCTATTTTATGTTCATGAGTGCAATATTGGCCTCATCACTAGTCAAGTTGATGCTTTTGAGAAAAATTAAACATTTGCTCCTTTTGACTACTTATCTATATTTTAGTTTACCTTTGAAATTTAGGATTATAAGAAGGAAGGGTGGATAAATTGGCAACTTTCGACAGTTGCATGATATTAATGATTTAAATTTAAATAATAAATATATGATATATCAACATGTGTAGTGTATGACACGCTAAAATTCATGAAATTCAAGGCCATGATATATGACAAGGTAAAGGGCTTTCCCTGGGGGGCGTTTCCTTGACAAATTAGTAAAGGAGTTGCTTTTTGTTTTAGACTTACAGGTTTGCCTTGCAGCAAGAACGTCAAGATGGCCGAGTTGGTCTAAGGCGCCAGTTTCAGGTACTGGTCCGAAAGGGCATGGGTTCGAATCCCATTCTTGACAACATGCCTTTTGTTCTGTTCTGCTCTGTTTTCAGCTTTTGCTTCGATACTTTGTCGGTTCTGGAAATGAATGTGCCCTGTACATTTTTAGTTGCTGGCGTTTGGCAAAAATCTTCATCACAAATAAAAAAAAGGGGGCTTGCTGCTACAAATCTCCTAGTCAGCAATGCAGCAGAAAACAACTTCATAGTAATCGAGCACACAGAGAAAAAGTTTTCTTTTCGTGATCTTTTGACCATGAGACACGCTTTTTTAAAGAAATTTAAACTTAAATATTTGGTAATAATTCTCAAAAAATTTACTTAATTAAACCAGCTAACACTTATAAAATTAATGCTTTAAAACATACTAAATAATTAAAATAA
>JACYFF010031957.1:118863722-118878996 GCA_017589665.1 Selenicereus undatus | reverse complement strand
AAAAAAAATAAAAAAAATAAAAAATAAAAAATACAAAAATACAAAAATACAAAATAAAAAATAAAAAATAAAAAATAAAAAAATATAAATATGAATAATAAAAAATACAAATACAAAAACACAATAATAAAAAATAAACAAAATAAAACAGAACAGAACATAATAAACGAAACCAAAAAAACTTCATCATCATTAATTACTATCACAATAAAATTATTACATTATAAAACAAAAAAATATTGATAACTAATACTTCAACTTCATTCAACTACTTTCAACTTTCACCCACACTCACCAACTTTCACCCACACTCACCCACTTTTTCCCACACTGAAAAAAAAAAACCACACTCACCCACTTCTTCCCCCTTTTTCTCACAATCACCCATTCAACACCCCTCATTTTCTACTGAAAAGAACAGGGCCTTAGTAAGGAAATTAACGGTCAATCCACTGCAACTAGTCTGCAAGCCACAATCTTTTCAGCTAATTCTAATCTTTGTTGATAAAAACTCACCAGCCTTAAAAATTTGTAAAATACCAGAGACGTTGATCCGTACTTTTGTAGTCACAAGTTTAGAACGTCAAGATGGCCGAGTTGGTCTAAGGCGCCAGTTTCAGGTACTGGTCCGAAAGGGCATGGGTTCGAATCCCATTCTTGACAATATTATTATACCTTTTGTTTTGCTCTGTTTTCAGTTTTTGCTTCGATACTCTTTGGGTTCTGGAAGTGAATGTGTGTACATTGTTAGTTGCTGGCGTTAGGAAAAAATCTTCGTCCCAAATAAAAAAAGGGGGCATGTTGTTGAATGGCTGTGTGAAATCAACCTTTATATGTGTCCTATGAGTTGAAAGCCGGTCCGAAGCAAACAATAGCCAAGACAGTGGGATAACATTAGAACTAAAGAAAATTTGAGTTTAAACTTAATTAAATTCATATAAGTCGAATCAAATAGGGTTTGAAACTTCAAAATTTTAAAAATATCCAATTTATTTCAAGTACATAACTGAAAAAATTTATATCGTGATATCAAAGTTTGATTTTATAGTGAAAATTCATACATGAAAATATCCTATATTCTGTACATTTTGTATTCCTCTTGAATTTAAGAATAAGTATGACACAATCAGTACTTCCTTTATATCGGACTCAAAATCCTCCTTAACCATCTAGAAAGTAGTCATTTGGACAAACAATAGGAAGCACTTAGTCCAATGTAATTTTGGCAGTGATTAGGGTTTGAAAACCAGAGGAAACGTGATATCATCTTCTATGATGTTGTGCATGTACCCTAATTGATTTGTTCTTCAGATATTGTGCACTTAACCTTTAACCATTGTAAACCAGGACTTCTCAAATAATCAAGAGAAAAAAAAACCCAAAAAAGTGACATCGTCTTGACCATTATTCCTCGTGAACAATCAAATTTAAAGCTAGACAAGTCGAATAATCAAGATGAAAAAACCGCAAAAAGGGAACATCCTCTTGACCATTATTCATCGCAAACAATCAAATTTAGACCTATAAAAATATGATCCAATACAATCAGTGGCGAAGCCAAGAATTAGAGGAAGGGGGGTCAGGAATAAGTTGATAATTGTGGTTGAGTGATGTCATTTCTATGTTTTTTATTCAATAGTGAATTTTTCAATTTAGAACTTGAAGGAAGTGATAATTATTTAGTTATTTTTTTGAAATATCTATGTATTTTAAATTAGAATTTAAATTAAACAATTTTAGAATTGAAATTGTCAAATTAAACTCAAAAATCAAAACTAAAAAAGAAAATTAACCCCAAATTAAAGGATAAATAAAAAAATTGAACTACTAAGGTCAATTAAAGTGCTATATTCTTTCTGAAATATCTTTACACTTTGACCAATAATTGAAATTAAACCCACAAATTAAAAAAATTTAGAATGAAATTCATAAATTAAACTCACAAATGAAATTTAAAAATAAATTAATCTATAAATTAAGGATTTGAAAAATAAATTGAAGTCAATTAAAGTACTAAACTATAATTAGTAAACTTTGAACTTCAATTTGAAGAGATGCTGACCAACAAAATGAAAACATAACACTGTAGCATATTCAAACCTGCAACTCCGCGAACCAAAGACAAATAGCAGACGGCCATGACCACCAAGCCACACACCCTTAATGGTTCTTTGTTCCGCAATATTTATTTATGGTTTTCCTTTAATTCAGTAGCATACTATTTTTTTTTTAGGCGGAGAAGGGGGGTCAGTTGACGCCACTAACACCACACTCCCTCTGCCACTGTCATACAATAACAAAATCCAAACCTAGTTTGAAGTTACTAAAAGAGACACAAACTCAAGATGAACCAAACTGATTTTCACTTGAAGTCGATATAATTTGACCGTTTAGTTTAAAAACATATTATATTTTTAATTTTAAGAAACTTTAAGCTATTTTTAAGGCTGTTACGAAATTGACACTTTTACTTAATAGATCGATTTGAACCGACTCTTTTCCTAACTCTAATTCAATTGATGGCCAGCAAGAAAAAAAACAGCCCTATCCAGTACCAACGCACACGAAAGCCCAGGTCCAAGCCCCAGCCCAAACAGCACTGTGACCACAAAATCAGAGCAAAGTTTAGTGTGGTGAGTGGGTTGGGCAAAGTTTGTTGCGCGGATACTTTACGATCTCCGACATTCGAAACGTTTTTCTCTCCTTCCTCCTCTGCGTTCTCTCATCAAGCTTCTTCCCCTTCAACAGTTCACATTTCTCCCTCTCTCTCTCTCTCTCTGTCTCTCTCTACCCAGAAAACTCGTGTAAGCAGAGCAGAGCTCCTTCAATTTGAGCAAAAATGGCGACTGTTATGCAGAAAATCAAAGATATAGAAGATGAGGTCAAGTTTCTCTTTCCTTAATTCCCTAATCTTATGCCGGCCTTGCTTATTTCTCTATAATGCATAAACCCTACCCCCCCCCCCCCACTTTCAAATTAGCAGCTCCGATTAGTTTTTAGTCTGTTTAGAAAACGATAATAATCAATACCAACTAGTTGTTGCTCCAAATTTCGCAGCATGATTGCCAAATTATGTTCTTATTAGAGAAATACCAAAGTGATTATGCAACATACTGTGAATCAAGATGCTTTTTTGCCTATATTTTGAGGTCAATTGTTTGTGCTTCATGTATTTTTGTTTTAGGGGTAAGATTTTTCGGATACATGTGGTTTATAGTGATTTCATATGGGATGAGCTGACATGAATGAAGTGCATAGCTTGATTTACATAAGCCTGCTTTGGTTATCATGTTCCTGCTTCTGTATAACACTTGTTAATTGCTGACTTAGGCTCGTGCTTGATCAGCTCATCTGCCTTTGTTCTAAATTTAACTTTGTTATTTTGATCCCTGCAGATGGCAAGGACCCAGAAGAATAAAGCTACTGCCCATCACCTTGGTCTGCTGAAGGTTATCATTCTGTAACTAACGAGTTACTCTTCACACATGATCAGATGTTTCTTTATCTCTTTTGTTGTGGCTTTTTGCATCTGTTCTAAATTGCTTACCAACACTTAGATGTATCATTATGTTTTCATGATATTCAGTTTATCCCTAATCTGTCCCTAGAAGGGTTGAGCAACAATAAGCGCCTCATTAACTTGCCTCTGTCCCACATGAAGGGCTTGAAATAATCCACATAAAAAGGTTCTTTTTTTTTCTCATTTGTTTGGGGGAGGGAGTGTGGACGAGGGGTGATGAAAGTATAATTAATCAATTATGTTGCACCAATAGGGGGAAAAGGGATGAATTATGACTAAGGCTCTAAATGCTATCTTCATGAATGACATGGATATCCATCTGAGCCTCAATAAGTTCCCCTTGGGGCGATGGGGAGTGGGCTTGCAGCTATGTTCATCTGTGCTTTTGATTATACAGTTAATAACCCATATTAAGGGCTTTCCATGCATGTCTTGGCTATTGGTTCTCTTGTGCTTCTACCATAAACACAATCAACTAGCACGTGCAATCCATGCATCAAAAGACTAGTTAGTTGTGATTCTCTTTTGTTTCAACCAGTTTTTTTCTGGAAATTTTTTTGTGTCTCGGAGATTTCTCTCCCTATGCATTGCTTATGGGCTACGGCTTATCATTTCTTCAAAACTGCTTAACAGATGATGCCAAATAGCTATTTTGATCATATTTGGGGGGGGGGGGGGGGGCGCTTTCTACAGTAACCTTTCTGCTGCAATGGTTTGCTTCCTCTTTTTCTTTTGGGTTTCTGATTGATCTCGTGGTGTCAGGCTAAACTTGCAAAGCTTCGGAGGGAACTTTTGGAGCCTACATCAAAAGGAGGTGCTGGTGCTGGTGAAGGGTTTGATGTCACAAAAAGTGGAGATGCTCGAGTTGGTTTGGTTGGCTTTCCATCGGTTGGGAAATCAACCTTGCTTAACAAGTTGACTGGCACCTTCTCCGAGGTACTAAATCCTCTATCACATCTCATGTATGCTGAAGGACTGACAAGTGATAGATTTCTGTTCAGTCCCCCCCCCCCCGCTCAGTCTCTTACTGTATGGACTTCCTCTCAAATCACACATGCACACTGACATTGTTGCCACCTCTCCTAACATATCTCTTCCTTTGTGCTGATATTTCTATTCTTTTTTGTGCTTACAGCAAAGAGGTTGGTTGTTCAAATTTGTAGTATAGAACTAATAGTAGTGGAGTCTTTGTTAGTACTAGTCTTTGAATTTCAAATCTTTGGACCCTCATCATCCTAGCTAAGTGTGGAAACTGGTGATTATTCATGGAAACAATATACTTGTTGGCTTTTGTCCTACATTAGCACCTGTGGCTAGGTGGAGTGATTAATGCAGTCCTCGGAGCACCCGCACTCCACTTTGGCGCTTTTACTTAGTCAGATTACTTATGTTGACATCATCCTTATCCTTGTGTTTGTCTTTTTACAGGTCGCATCGTATGAATTTACCACTTTGACTTGCATTCCGGGTGTGATCATGTACCGAGGAGCCAAAATCCAGGTATATTAGGGATATTTTTAGATATAAGTTAGTGGGTTTTCTCTTCCTTCATTGACTATAGATGGAAAAGCATTGAAATTTTGAATTTGGGGGGGGGGTTCCATAGAAGAAATGTTCTGTTCAGTTTACACAACTGCATATTTGGTATTAGTAGTGCTTGTGTTTGGAGATATGAACCCCTCAAAAAAAATTGTGCATTTGGGACATTCTAATGAAGGGCTGTACTTAGTATCTCTTTTGGAATTTTTTGACATGATGAAAGTGGTCCAAATTCGAGGAGTGTTAATGATGGAGTATCTGAAAGAGGCTATATGGATGACAACATTGGGACTGAAACTTTCTGGTCCTTCGAAGAGGAGATAGGCAAAGCTTTTTGGATTCTAAACTTTTGCAATATTGTATTACTACATATTCATTGCATAAGGATAGGCATATGATACAAACATTGAGTTGGGTTTTATTTTTTGCTTTCTAAAAAAGAGCGACTAGTTCGACACATATATCAAAAAGAGAAATTTTTTAAATTTTCTTCCAGGAAAGTTTTAAAATACTTAGAAACAGTCTCTCTGCTATTTACGTGTTTTTCATTTTTTATTTTTAATGGGGGGGTTGAGATTGCTTGCATAAGAGTTTGGCCTCCAGGTTAAAATTTGTAGGCTTACGACCTTTTTTGTCTTATATGAGTTGAAACTTGAAACAACTAGTTGGACCCCTTTGGAAAGTCAACAACCTCTATTCACACCTAAGCCCACATTCAGTTGAAAAGAAAACTGAGTAGATATTTGGCACGGGATCGTGTCTAGGTGTTGGACCTTTCATTCTTTGAAAATTTTAATGTGTTTTAGTTAAAAATAATGTGTTAACTGTTAAGTGTTCTATATAGATACATGAGGTGAAAAGAGGAGTCTATAAAATTCTGTAGATATCCCAACAAGAACAACAACAATACCACCTCTCAGTGTGGGTCCCGCTTTCGTGGATTTTGGGGAGATCCAGATGTAGGCAACCTTACCTCAACCGGAATGTTTGCCGTAGAGAGACTGATTTCAAGAGACCCGCAAAACAAGATTTTGTGAAAACATTTTATAGGAGAAGGATTTTGTGAAAACATTTTATAGAAAAAGGATTTTGTGAACACATTTTATGGAGCAAAATTAAGGATAAGTAGCATGGAACTGAATTAAGGAGTACTAATAAATCAGTGGCAGTAAGTATGTAAAAATTAGTACAACAAAGCAGAGGAAGGTACTATACCTTAGCCAACAGACGTAGGGAAACAATGTTTTTTCCCAGATACAAGTACTATCTGCATACAAACACAACATCCGAAAAACAACAACCAAACCTACCCTACCGCAATCGAAAGACAACTACGAAGCTACTTCTCTGCGATCTAAGATCTTAATCCTATCCCGCCATAGTCTCATATCCTCAGCCATGTCCTCCGTCAATCCGACAACTTTGAAGTCCTCTCTAATCACCCCGTCCAAACTTTTCTTTGGTTGCCCCCTCCCTCTTTTCCCTTTGGGGATGTTAATCCTCTCACATCTCCTCGCTGGAGCGTCCACACTCCTTCTTTTCACATTGGCCAAACCATCTGAGTCTTGTTTCTCTCATCTTATCTTCGATAGGAGCTACTTTAACTAAGTCGCTAATTACTCCATTACTAATTTTATCTATTCTCGTATAACCACGTATCCATCTAATCATCCTCATCTCTGCTACCATTAACTTTTGGACCTGTGTCTTTTTTATAAGTCAACACTCCGCACCATACAACACAACAGGTCTAACTACTATACGGTTCTTACGTTTGCCTAGGAGGATCTTCTATGATGGCCAGTGGTGTTGCTTTCTCCTCCTTTTCCAGTTGGCAATAAAATTTTAGATCCAAAATTTGCACCGTTATATTGATTCTTGTTTATCCGTTACATTGGTTTTCTTTCATGTCCTAGTTCAGGGGTATATCTCCTCTAGTGAATATCAGTGTCACTGCCTGTCTATTTCTGTCATCTCTGTTAGAGACCCACTCCCAAGGGTGGTTAGCCAGGCAATATGATATTTGTCTAATTTCATCCAATGTGTTCCCAATTATTGAAGTCCGGTACAGGTGTTGATAGGGTGGACAATAAGTCTTGACAGTCTGAGCATCTTATGTGCATTATGCAAATGATGCATTATTTGCTGTTCAAAAGTTTGGTTATGTGATTCAGTTGTGTTTTGTATTGTTCGGTTGCCTGTCTCGCTGGATTGCCTTATTTTACTCTCTGTGCCTATGGCAAAGTCCTAGACCTTTATACAATCAACATCCAAGTATCCAACACAGCTCTTTCCAATTTTTGTATAAGATGCCAAGCTGAAACAAGCCATAGCTATTGGCTTAACTCTTGACGTGTAGATTGGTCTGGGATTAAACGTTGTGGTTTTCACCTTGTTGCATGCTCTTGAGGATCCAAGGAATTGGTTCCTTTTTCTTAGCATGTTGACATGTGGATCACTTTTTTTCATGTGGCAATATGCATATTCTTTTTGGCATGTAGTTGTGTTCTTATTTGGAAAGAGTTTGTCTTTATCTGCCTTTGCAAAAGGTGCCCTTATGGCTGCGAAATAACTGGAAAGGAACTTCTGTACAGTGAGAGGAAGTTGGTTCTGTTTGTGATTGTATTAATTCGTTTGCCCTTGTTCTTCCACCTTTTATTTGAAAATAATATCAGTGATTTCTTTTTACCGCCCTTTTGAGGCGCCTTTCCTGCCCATCTCTGTAAGGATGAGGGTTATATATTCTATTATTCTACTTTCTGTTCATGTCATGGGTTATGCCACCTCGGTGTTGGGTTAATATTATTTCAGTCTCTCCTTGCATGATTTGGCGATGCTTTGGTTAATATGAATTTGATTTCGTGTTGCATTTTATATATTTGCGATTTTTTCTAAGTGCTTTAGTCTGAGTTTGTATTATTCCATCATACTTTCTTTGATGTTTTTGCCAGTTATTGGACTTACCTGGTATTATCGAGGGTGCAAAGGATGGAAAAGGTAGAGGAAGACAGGTAAATCACTGACAAGTGATCCATGTGTTTCAGTTAGAGTAGATGGTTTCTTCTGTGCATTGTCTGGTTTTTGCCCCTTGTCAATTTGATCATATTCATAGATTCAAACTATGAGATTTTCACTGTCAATATGCAAGAATAGTTTTGAATGAGCAACTTCTTAAATTGTTATGCTTCAAGAGCATATGCATTGCAGAATAGGAGATAGTAAAGGAGGCAACAGTGAAGAAATAGGGGAGGAGGGCATCACGGCAAAGGGAGGACTAAAGGAGTCAAAATCGCATAAGATAAGCTAAACTAGTTACATCCATCCTATTGATAATTATCTTAAATCCTTACTCATGTAATTCTTATTTGCTTATTAGCAAACCAAAGGATTCTCAACTTAGCGCCTTTGATGGGAAGGAAAAACCATTCAGAATATCATGAAATAATCTTTTTTTTGGGCCTTAAAATGTCTGTAATAAAGAAAGTTATTAGAACATTAAAGATTCCAAATACCCTAAATATTCAACAAGTGTTGAGGAGCTTTTTGTATGGGATGGGAGGATACACTGTTTGCGTGAAATGACAGCCATTTTCAGGTGAACATCATTGTTATTGGGCTGTCGATTTTGTGTGATTTTGAATTTAGTTGTACATTGTCTTTCCTCCTTAGTACATTGTTTAAATGTTAAGTGTAACCTCGTTATACATCCACTCTAAGTACCTTTATTTCCTTTGCAGGTTATCAGCACTGCAAGGACTTGCAACTGCATATTGATTGTTCTTGATGCAATAAAGCCAATAACTCACAAGCGTTTGATAGAGAAAGAGCTGGAAGGGTTTGGCATAAGGTAATGAAAAATCTTACCATCCAATATACTGTGCTCTGGTATACTGGCAGATCAGCATGGATATCTTATTCACTGCTTTTATTTTTCATATGTCTGCTGCGTATACCATAGATTGCTTCTAGTTGCTGGCTTGCTGCAACATGCATATGAGGCCAGGCTGTTAGCATTTTATTCTGCTGTTCCTTGTGTTCCCAGACTGCCAAGAATCTTGTGCATGAGCTAATGGTTTGGTGTCTTTTATATATTGTAATTTTCATCATATGTAGTTACTGTGCTAGAGGCTATAAGTTTTTGGATTGGATTGCATTGAATATCTATGCTATTGTCTCCAGACTATGCAATATTTGGTTTCTATATTTGGGGCATAGCTATCTTTTATTGATCTATTCAGGTTCTAAAAACTGCTTTGTAATCATTGGGAGATATCTGGCGAATGGAAATAAAGCTTTTCATGCAGTACAGTACTCAGTATTCTAATAGTAGTCGGCTAGGAGGTCTAAAAAAAAGAAATGAAGACGTCAGAATCAAAATAAACTATAAAGCTCTCTCAAGCCCAACCCCCTCCGCCCAACAAAGGGGGGGGGGGGGGGGGGGTTGGTTTTGGCTTAGCGCGTTATGTCGTGCTTGTGTTCCCTATGGTTGTCTCAAAGTGGTGAAACTCGAGATTCTGGTCCTGCCTACATCAGCCTTTGTGCAAAAAAGACAAAAGAAATTGTTTTTCCATGTTTCCTGCAGCAGATGTTGATCAACCTAACCTTACATTCTAGATTTCATTATGTTAAATTGCAGATAAGTGTCTTGCTATGGGGCTTGACATTCTGTATTCCGTGGTTTCCTTATTGGCCTGTGATAGGACATGTTTTGAAACATGCACACTTTTGTGCTACATTGTGTGGTCTATTAAAATTTTTCCCTGTCCTATGCCTTTTGTTTGTTTCTGAGAGCAGGTTAAACAAGGAGCCACCCAACTTAACCTTCAGGAAGAAAGAAAAGGGTGGTATCAATTTGACATCTACAGTTAACAACACGCATCTGGACTTGGAGACTGTCAAGGCAATTTGTAGTGAATACAGAATGCATAATGCGGATATCACTCTACGATGTGATGCAACTGCAGATGATCTTATTGATGTTATTGAGGGAAGTAGGGTTTATATGCCATGCATATATGTCATAAATAAAGTTGATCAGATCACCCTTGAGGAATTGGAGATTCTGGATAAACTTCCCCATTACTGCCCCATCAGGTATATGTCTTTGACATCATCTTCATGTTACAGTAATTATCAGTCTACCAACTCTACCTTACAGTTATATCAATTCATGCAATTCCAGACATTATGTTATTTAGCTGTGGGTTGTTTTCACCTCAGCACAAGTGGTTTATTGCATGTGTCTTTTGGGAGAGTATAAATGTGCCTGTGGAAACTGAGCTATTATATCTATTTGTTGATAGCCTCTTGAGTTTTTTTTTTTTTTTTTTGGGGGGGGGGGGGGTTTGCATTGTGGCTGTATTCACAGGGGGAGGCTGTAATCACTTCTCTCATACATTTTTGTAATTACTTTGCAGCGCTCATCTAGAATGGAACCTTGACGGTTTGCTGGAGAAGATCTGGGAGTACCTGGACCTAACTCGTATTTACACGAAACCAAAGGGGATGAATCCAGATTATAATGACCCTGTCATCCTTTCATCCAGGAGGAGGACCGTACAGGATTTCTGTAGTCGGATTCATAAAGATATGATCAAACAATTCAAATAGTAAGTGTGGCTCTGGTTCCCTTTTTTGCTTTTACATTCCCCTCTTCCACACCCCCCCCCCCCCAACAAACAAACCAAAAAAAGGAAGAAAGAAGCACGATTGCTTCTTCTCTCCTCAGGAAGCTAATCTGTGCACTCAAGTCTCTGGCTCGCAAGAGTAAGCCATACTGTCACTCTGACTTCATAGGTTACCAGTTTTCTTGTTGTACTACCAATTAAGGCCCTTACTCCTTAATATCATGGTGCTTAAATTTCAGTGGAATGCAAGAGAGTTTACTCCAGCAAGCATGTAGAAAAGGACGGTGGTGGGGGGGTCACTTTCAATCGAATTTTTCTATGTGCACTTTGCACAGCTTATTAGTAGTTTTGGACTATTTTCCCGCATCATTTTTTCCTTTTCAAGTCGTATTTAAGAAAATGTAATGCATATGAAGAAGTGTTGCAATGCTGTGAAAAATAATCACTCGTCTCTTGGCTGCAGTGCACTTGTCTGGGGATCAAGTGTGAAGCATAAGCCTCAAAAAGTTGGCAAGGTTTGATCCCAATCCTCTGATCTTTGCTCCTTTATCTTACTAGCCATCTCGGCACACATGATGCATCAGTGATCCTGCTTATCATAATTTCGATGTGATATACCAGGAGCATGAACTTGAGGATGAAGATGTGGTTCAAATTATCAAAAAGATCTGATTCAAAGCTAGCAGATATGTTAGCACAATCCTTGCTCCATGCCAGCATGGATGTCTGCGGAAAATGTTTTCCAGGCAAAGCAACACAGGCCAATAGAATTACTACTGTGAACATCCACCATCTATGATGAAAGGTTTTGGCTGTGATGTTGGGAATTTTGCGTGATGCTGTACTGCATTGCTGAGTTTCTGAGGATTGTACATGTAGAAGTACTGGATACGATCTCAATCGCTTTATCAATTGGTGTAGTCTGAAACTCCGTGGACTCTATTTCATTCGTTTTTGGGAGAACGTCAAGTTGAACACCATAGAGTTTGTATTCTACTCTGAATTGAAGCTGTTGAGTTGCCCTCTACCATGAACCTGTTATCTTCGATTGTTGGCTTTCATTTTGCTTTATAATCATCACTTTGTGTTGGTTTCGGTCAAGTCCGTCGGCAATTAGCTCAGTTGGTGAAAGCTTTGTACGTAATATTACAGAACGGGAAAGCTTTGTACGTAATATTACAGAATGGGATTTAAAACTTGTTGAGTGCAGGAAATGGCTTTGGATGATTTATTATATAAACACGACGGATATTTGGATTCCCTTCTAATCGTGCAAGTCTGGAATCGCAGTTCACAAGCACAACAGCCAACTTGCATAGAGCTGCTGTTTTATGTGTAGTTCCTTGATTGACTTTGATTTGAGTTGCCTAAAAGGCCAAAACCAATACCCAGAGCAACTCAAGTTGAATCAAAGCCAAAACCTAATCGACCCTAATCTATCAAATTGGCTAATAACTTAGGTCAAGTTCATCAATAATTTTTCTAATAATTATTGGTTCATTTTTCTTAACATGGTGAAAGAATTAGAAGCAGCCTGGGAATGCTAGCCTAAATTGAAGTATTGTGCTCAAATTTAATTTGATGTTAAGCTGACATGAAACCCAATTGACTTTGTACTTTTAAACTGTATGTCTGTATTGTCTTCTCTTTGCTTCATTTGAAATTCTTGATGAATTAAAATAAACTATAATAAAAAATTGATGAATACAATACTAAGCACATCCCAAGTTCCATATTTGCGCATCACGTCATTTGCTCCTCAGGTCGCCAAGTTTACGATGAGCTCTACCTTCATAGATCATAGCTAAGGGGAACAACTTTCCTCACAAATACACACCATACTGAATTTCAAAATGGGGCTTGCTGTGTTAAGACAGCCAACAAGTAGAAGTCGACAACCCAAATTCTACAAAGATCAATTCCTCATTCCCCTATCTGTAAGTATTACTCAACAGAGGTCGATGTAAGCAATCCCCAGATATGAGCTAACATTTGCTCAAGAATGCTGGATGTGCAAACTTCAAACCAATGCCATCATTCAGGCGCTAAGTTCTTCATTGGAGTCAGACAGATCCTCATCTAAGTCAGATGAATCCTCATCTAAGTCAGACAGATCCTCATCTGAATCGATCTGCTCATCGCCATCTAAGCCAATTATTCTATGTTGATCATCATGTTGTGTCTTTGATCGAATTTTCTCCATTAATTCATCATCGCTGTCCTCATGCTTACCACTCAGCTTTCTTGCTAGTATCGCTTCAAAGATGGAAGGAAGAGCTTCTACATCTCCTTCAAGGTACTTGCCTATTCTCTGCCTCAGCTCTGCAATCAGAAAGACGATAGTTCATGTAAACAACCTTACAGTCCCCTAAGTCTTCAAACAAGCTTTCTCATTCTTAGAAATAAGCAAGAAAGAGAAAACAAAGTTGTTATGAAATGAAGACAGTTATGAAATTATGTTCACAAATGAATGTCAGTAGTACAATACCGGTGCCAATCAGAACATTGAGCTAAATCCATGGAAAACTACACTTTTTGACATGCTCTTTACTCTTGGATATGACCTAGAATGCAACACCAATGCAATATGTTGCTACACAATACAATAGCAAGGAAGCAACTGAATTTGGCAAGAACAGTTTCCATAGCTCAGAACTCCAACAACATCAGTTTCTCTAGCACTAGTCATGATCTCTCAATATAACCAACTAATCCAATAATATGGGAGCCTGAACTAATTCTCTCATTCTGTCACAGTGAATTTTGCCCAACAGAGCTCAACTAAGAATGTTACTATAGACTTGTCCACATACACTAGCCATGCTATATCGAAGAGCACCTCAAATAGGTTGGAGAAATAGGTTCGGCTATCTTCTGAAAATTTCTCCTCCGTTTACCTAAATGAAGAGTTGTCGATATTCACCTTGGATATTGGCCAATGCCCAACATAAGGAGTTGACGAAATAAAAGGCCCAGAGTAGCATTAACCTCGACAACAAAACAACGACAACTCCCAATGTAGTTTGCACTTTCACAGGAACTCCTGACATCAAAACCAAAAGTGTACATATCCAATTCTTCGCTCCCTGTATAACACATGGAACAACTAATAACTAAAATCTATCCTTACCCCTCACAAAACCAAAACCCTTTAAGATAAAATGAACAGTGAAAAAATCAAACAATCCAAACCCATATCAATCTTGGACCCTGGGATTGTTTCAATCCATAGGACAACTAATTCAATGAACAATTGACCAACATGTACCCGGTTCAATTTATGATTGCATATGCTTTAATGTAAGAATATCATTGCACCATCTCTCATCATTTAAATCACAATGAGTACGAAATTAATTTTAATAGAAATAAGAAAGTGTGTAGCCTGAGAAATATAAATTCATCAAATGCTACTCTCATTTGACAGGTAATTTCCAAGAGGATTACTTATTTTTCTCCTGTTTTCTATGGGATTTGAGTATTTCAAAAAATAACATAACCAAAGGCAAAAACAATTTGGAAAATTAGAACAAACACATGAAAGTTCAAATTAGGGAAACTCAACGTACCTTCAGTACTCACATCAGGAGGGATATCGTCGTTATCATCAGAGGAAGAGGGTAAACTTCTGGTCTGTTCGCCAGAACTTTTAGCGTACGTTCCGAAGTGGGTGTGGGGTGAAAAGGCGAAACGCGAGAATGACGAAGATAAAGAAGAGGAGAAAGAAAGCTTGGGAGAGACGACAATGGACGAAAATGGCCGAACAGAGGCGAAGGAGAGAGAGAGGATTCTACTCAACAGCAGTCTGTCCATGGCTGATTCCAGCTGGGGTTCAGGGTTTTGTGCTTTTGTTCAGCGTTGCTCTTTTCTGCGCCGAAAGATGCAACGCGCTTTTTTGTCACTTTGGGCGTATGAGGCATTGAGGCGGTGAATTTCGGCGACAAGTTCGCAGGAGCAAAACACAAGATCGATCATGTGCAATAGTCGGCTCGTCAGCTGATTTTTAGGTCTTGTGAGTGAGCGGGCTACACGCTGCCTCACAAGTCTAAACTAAGGGCCTGTTCTTTTCGTGGGTCAATTCACTTTTACTCACTTCAACCTACTTCAACTCATTTCAACATACTTCAACCCACTTGAAAAAAAAATACCAACTTCAACCCACTTCAACCCATTTCAACCTATTTCAACCCACTTCAACCAACTTCAACCCACTTCAACCCACCCCTTCATAATTTTCATAATTTGTAAAGTATCATGTGAGATTTAGGGCCTGTTGTTTTCGTGGGTAAATTAGGTAGGTAAAAGGGTGAAGTTGGTTGAAGTGGGTTAAGGTAGGTTGAAGTTGGTATTTTTTTTTTGAAAGTGAGTCGAAATAGCTTGAAGTAGGCTGAACTGAGTTAATGTTGGTTGAATTTGGTATATTTTTTATGTGGTGGGTTGAAATGGATGAAAATAATGAGAACGTCAGTAATGTGTGATAATTTATGAAGTTATCCAAATTTTGTGAAATTTTTGTTTGTTATTTTTTATTTTACATTTTTTTGATTTTTAATTTTTAATTTTTAGTTTTTATTTTTCATTTTTCATT
>JACYFF010031957.1:118822616-118853722 GCA_017589665.1 Selenicereus undatus | reverse complement strand
ATAAAAAATAAAAAATAAAAAATAAAAAATGAAAAATAAAAGCATAAAAAAATAAAAAATAAAAAAATAAAAAAAATAAAAACATAAAAAAATAAAAACATAAAAAAATAAAAAATAAAAAAAAAATAAAAAATTAAAAGTAAAAAAATAAAAAAAAAGTAAAAAAATAAAGAAAAAGTAAAAACAAAAAAAATAAAAATTAAAAAATTTAAAATTAAAAATTAAAAAAATAAAAAATAAAAAATAAAAAAAAATTTAACAAAATTTGGATAACTTCATAAATTATCACACATTAATTATATTCTCATTATTTTAACCCATTTCAATCCATCACATAAAAAATATACCCACTTCAACCAACATCAACCCACTTCAACCTACGTCAACCTACTTCAACCCACCTAAAAAAAAATATACCAACTTCAACTCATCTCAACCCCCCTCAACCAACTTCAACCCACTTCACCCTTTTGACCCACCCAATTTACCCACGAAAAGAACAGGCCCTTAGTTAAAAATTTATATTTTTTTACAGTTTTTTATATCTCCTTACAGCTCTTTACATTCTAATCATAATTCTTACATCTCCTTACATCTTCTTACATTTCCTTATATCTTCTTACATCCTATATAGATTTTTTATAACATTCAACAGCTCTTTACATCTTCATACAGCTCCTTACATCTATTAGCTATATCTAAATGCGAAATAATAACAAATCCTAAATATATTTAGGTATAGGGTTCGTAGATATCATTTTATTGTGTGAGCTCAAGTGATGAACCTTATATGGAAGATGGGGAGGCTTGTGAACCAGGAAATTGACTCAAAAGTTGATGTGGATGAAGTAGACCTTACGGATGAACCCAAAAGCAGGCTCACCATTGCACATACTTTAACACGTGTTCGTTTCATTGGATAAACTTAACAGTTAGTAGTTAAAGAGCTATTTAGTAATTAGAACAGCATCAACTATCAAGTGGTATAGAGCAATTAGAAGTGGTATAAAATAGTTTGAGATTAACAGTATATATATACTAGTAGTAGTTATGAACAATTTTGAGCAGTTTCAATCATTGTTTGCAGTCTAAGCTAGAAGCGACTTGGAGCAGTTATATGTTATATTAATATCAATAAAACTACACGTCATTCTACTTGAAATTGTTGATAACATATGCATCCCGTCTGCATATAACTTTTCATGGACATTGATAGGTTGAAAATGAGCGATTGTTTGAGCAATCAAGTTGTAGCCCTCCTCACAAAATGGAAAAAAAAAACATTAAAAGAGTCACAAAAACTTAAAATGTCATAAATAAAAAAAAGAAAGCCTAATAAAATATTATGGCACTCCTTTCTTAACTTGGTAATGAGCGCTTACCATTAAAGTTTATGGCTACTTTATATCTTTTACTGCAAGTGTTCTTACCATAGAAACGAACATGCCCTACATAGCTAATACAAAACTTGAGAAAATAAAGCACTTATCACTAATTTTTGAAAAAAGGATACAATTTCAAACATCACATTACTGTTAGTTCTTACCATTGAGTCATTATTTGCCTAGCCTCATTCCGATTTTAAGTTCAATTGAGAAAATGTAAGGTATTATTATGTTCACTTTATTCTTCTTGAATTTATCTGAACCGAATTTATTATTGCTGAACTAAACTTGTTTTTGCTAAATTGAATTGAAATTAACTAAACTTGTTTTTGCTGAATTGAAGCATAACGACACTTATATAGTTAAATTATTAATTTATTTTGTCTAATTGAACTTAACGAAGCTGCATTTATTTTTGCCATTCATATGATCCATAGTTAAAAGAATTTAAGCTTGAATATTGTGGATACACCCTATATATAATACCTATTAAACTGCCCCGAATAAAACTCAATAGATTAGACAATTTATCATTTATTTCAAGAAAAAGAAAGAAATGAGCAAAAGGGCAGTTGGGAGGTGCCAAACACGTTGGGCGGGAGAGTGTGAGAGTGAGAGAGTGAGAGAGATAATTATACACTTGAATGTATATACTTTCATGTAATACATAAATAATTATATATTAAAACGTAAAATACATGATAAATATATTTAAAAATATATATATAAAATAGATATGAGTGCACGTATATACAATGTACATAATAATGTACATAATAATTTGTGGGAGAGGGGAGGGGGAGGATAGGGCACGTGGACCCCACAGAGTGGCCTTATTCTGTTAGGAGTTGCTTTCAACATACGACATGTCAGATAAATCAGAGGTCAAAAGGCCTGTCTCGCTCGCTCGCTCTGTGCAGGGCCTACGGTGCACTCGATTACACCAAGCAATTATTACTGTGACCTAAATCTAAATCCAATGCTTTGTTTGTCTGTTTGGCAATCAATGGCTATGATTAATCATCTCATCAATCCCAAGGACCTATCATCACCCACTTTTGATTTATGCTTTGACCTTTCCATTTTCCTACCCACCTAATTCACCTATTTGTTAGAGTACGACTTTGCCAAATATACTCTTTTTAGGGGATAGAACAAATTTCTTCTCATTCCTTTGGGTTTTAAAATTAGGTCATAAGGGTCTGTTTTTTTTTTTTAGATAAATTAAAATAGATAAAAAATATATATTAAAATAAGTTGAAATAGATTAAAATAGATTGAAGTAGGTTGAGTTTTTTATATGATAAATTAAATTTGATTAAAATAGTAAAAATGAATTGAAGTAGATTGAAATAGGTTAAAATAGATTAAAGTATATTAAAATTGATATTTTAGAATTGACCTACGAAAAAAACAGGCCCTAAGTTATAAAAAATTGTGGAGTAATAAATTACAAGAAATTCTAAATAATTATAAGGAGCTATAAGTAACTATATTTTTTTATAAGATAAGTAATTAAAGCAGTAATAAAATATAAATAGTTGAAATATATATATATATATAATCAGTTTGTAACAAACTTATCCTGGCAAAGAAATGTTTTTTTTTAATATCAACTTTTTGGTAATATACTTTGTATATAACCCAATCGACTGCAATTAAAAAATGATTACCATAGCATGAATTGTATTTTCATATTTCCACAAAGCAAGTTTTATACAAATTCACACCTTCACATTCAAAATAGTTTTTTTTTGGGGGGGGGGGGGGGGAGAATTTATTTAATCTTTAATTTTTGTCCTTGGGATAAGATTTCTTTTAGAGAACAAAGTAGCATTATATTGTCAGAAAAGAAAAAGACAGGAAATAAATAACTTAATTTAAAAAAAAAAAAAGAGAGGGAGAGGTGCATGGTTCAGGTTTCTTTTTTCCTTTTTTTTTTCTTGACAGTAGGATCCAAAACAAATTGAATACACAAAGACATAGTACGAAAGAAGGAGACACCTTTTATGACACTGAAAAAGAAAGGAAAAATGCAAGGGGAAAAAAAAAAGCCAAAAAAAGGAGGAAGAAAATGGAATGAAAATTAAATTAAATTAATGGCAGGCAAGGCCAGTAGAGGACGCAGCTCCATTTCCGCAATTCTAGCACGATGCCAAATTTGTGCCCCACCTAACCATTAACCAAACCCAATCCTCAAAATACTAAAAAGCACCTTTAAAAAAAATTAAAGAGTACAAAAAGAAAAAGACTAAGGGTTTGTTCTTTTTATGCATAAATTTTAAAATATTAATTTCAACTCACTTAAATATAGATTAACTTACTTCAATTCACTTTCACTATTTTAATCAAGTTTAATTTATCATATAAAAAAATTCAACCCACTGTAATTTACTTCAACCTACTTTAACCTAATTTAACCCACTTCACCATTTTACCTACCCCAATTTACCCACGAAAAGAATAGACCCTAAATCTAGTGAAAAATAGTCTATTATTTAGGGTTGATTCTTTTCGTTAGTTTTTTTCAATTTACCAACTTCAACTAATTTCAACCCACTCCAATTAATTTCAACCCACTTCAATAAAAAATATCCACTTCAACCCACTTTAACCCACTTCAACAAATTTCAACCCACCTTCTTTAAAATTTTATTCTCACTATTTTAACTAACTTAAAAAAATATATCAACTTCAACTTATTTCAACTTATTTCAATAAAAAAATATCAACTTCAATCCGCTTTAATATACATTAACCAACTTCATACTTTTACCAATTTGAATTTACCAACGAAAAGAACAAACCCGTAATCTACTAGTATATAAAATCTTCAATCGTTGCACCAAAAAAAATATGTACAAAACATTATTTGCAATTTATTATTTTACCCACAAACTATAAATCCATGATTTGAACTTAAGATGATGTTTCAAGACCTTATTATTAACATGCATGGACATAATGTAATACTATAATGTAAAAGGGGCTTGCATATAGGCAAAACGATACTTTTTGCATTTTGTTAGGCTCAATTGTTATAATTATAATTATTGTATAAAGTTAAAAGTTGCTAATTTTTCTTTAAAATTTCGCGGTAAGTTATCCAATATCTTTGTTCTATCTACATGGGTGGTATAAGGGTAGTGTAAAAAGGGAAATATTATAATATTTAAGCTAAATTTATTTGTATATAAGTTGGAATCCATTTATCAGTTAAAGCCTATATCATACACCCTAGAGTATGTATTTTCGGAAGCCTATATATTATTTGTTGAAATTTTGATCAAACATCAAATGGTAATTTATGTCCGATAAACTACATATTTGAAAGGGGGAAAATAAGAAGAATAAGAAAACACATAGTAACGACAAAATGTTGTGGAAAAAAAAAATATATCCTTAATTCGAATATACTTTTTTCATGAATATATGAAATGACATTATGCACATTGTAGTTTGATTTTTGACAATTAGGTGGATTGATTTAATTTTGGAATCAATTTGGGTGGCTCGATATTCTTTTGGAAGTATTTTGCAACTTGATTTTCTTTTTGTGGTGTTGAAAAATTTAATTTTAAATTGTATAATGACAAATAATGATTTATTTCAAACAATGTATGTAATTTACACGTTTATGTTCTGTTTTGAGAATTATTCTCATGAAACTCAAATTAATCCTAATCTTTAATTTTAAGTGGTAGAAATGTCAAAAAATAACTCATGCTTGACAAATTATTCATTTGAAGGTAACAGTGCAACTGATTGACTAGCTAAAGATAGTCTTTCTTTTCATTCAACGAATGTGTGAGAACTGAGATGTGGTTCTGTATAGGGACCTTGGTTGTATCATTTATAAGGATAATTGAGGAAGAATCTTTTAGAGAAGGACTTCATAATTTATACTACTTTTATGGCATGTTCTTTTCATTGGAAAATATGAACTGGTAAATGAGCGAAGTTGGTTGAGATTAGTAGAAGTGAGTTGAAATGAGTATTTTTTAATTGAAATGGGTTGAAATAGGTTGAATTAGGTTGAATTGGGCTGAAGTTAGTTTTTCTTTTTTATATGATGTGTAGAAGTTGGTTAAAATAGTGAGAAGTGAGTTGAAGTTGGTTAAAATAGGTTGAAATGGATTAGAGTTGGTTGAAGGGTATGTTCTTTTCGTTGGTAAATTGGGGTTGATAAAAAGGACGAAGTTGGTTGAGGTAGGTCGAAGTGAGTTGAAATTGGTATTTTTTGTTAAAGTGGATTGAAGTTGTTATATCTGTTATATTAGTTAAAATAGTGAGAATAAAATTTTGAAGGATGTGGGTTAAAATAGGTTGAAGTGCGTTGAAATGAGTTAGTAAATTAAAAAAGATCAACGAAAAGAACAGGTCCGACGTAAGTTGAAATTGGTGATAGTCCAAATAAAAAGTACTCTACAAAAACTGTTATTTATTTATTTATTTATTTTTTGTATGATGGAGAACAGTGAAACCCCACCAGAGAAAACAAAGGTGGAATTAAAAAAAACAAATGTGGAATTTAAAACCTCAATATAATCAAAGACTTTATTCCAATCCCCATTTCCCAGTTTCCCACCCAACGTAAACGAAAAAAAAAAAGGAAAAATTCCCCCCTAAATTCCCTCTCACTCCATTCCTCTCCAACTCAAACTGTCTCCATCTCTCTCTCTCCCTTCAATCCGCCATGGCTATGGCTTCAGAGAGCTCCACCATTGGAGAGCACCTAAAATGGCGGAAACCCAGAAACCACCCCATCTCAACCAGACCATCAGATCCAATTCCCAACCCTAATATCCCTTCAATCATCCAATCAACTCGGTGCAAATCCACCATTTCATCTCTTCTTATCTCCACCTTCACCAACAACACCAACCCAGAAACTTCCCACCACAAAACCCACAAAAAACCAGGGTTTAAGACTTCATCTTTGAGGGGTTTTGGGTGCACCGCCCAGCCGGAGGTCTCTGTGCCGGCGATTATTAGGTCGTCGGCGCAGTGGGATGACGAGAGAGAAAGTAGTAAGAAGGATAAGAAGAAGAAGAAGAAGGTGAAGAAAAAGGGGAAACAAATTCAGGGGGGTTTGAATTTGATGAGGGATGAGTCAATTGGGGTTCATGATTTGTGGTGTGGACCTGGAATTGGGTCTGATGCTGCTGATTCTGTTGACTGTGTTGTATCTGCTACTGCTAGGCCTCTTTCTGGAAGAGGCAAAATTGATGTTGATAAACTCCATCACAGAGAGGTATTTTATATTTTGCTGAAATTTCTATCTTATGTTTCTTTTTCTCTTTTTGCTTTTTGGTTTTGTAAATCTTGAATCGAGGTTTAATGTGGGCATTGAACAGAGTACCAGATAGAATTTTCTATGATTTCTTTAGATTTCTGACTCTTGTTTTTAAATATTCCATCTTTTAAGGTTTTATTTGGTCGGTTGTGATCCCATCATCTCACAAATGGTAATTAGGTGCTCAAATTTCTGAAATTTCTATATTGTATCTTTATTTTTCCTGTAATTTTAAAGTTCTTTTCTTCAAGTTTTTCCAGCTGAGCACTTAAATGGGTGCAAGATAGAATCTTACACATTTTTTTTTGGTTTTTAAGCAAAGATTTGTTTAGGAACCCCCCCCCCCCCCTCCATCTGGTTTTGAGATTTCTTTCTCTCTTTTTTTCCCTTTTCCATGATTTCTTCGGGAATCAATTGGTGGGTTGTGATCCCAGCATTCCACAAATGGTAATTTGGTGTTCAAAAATTTAGTCTTGGGTTATGGAAAGTGTGGGGTATTTCCTCAGATATTGCTCTTTTTTCAGAGTTCGATGCATTATTATTTGTAAAATTCCTCCAATTAGATGAGCTTTTAACGCTGAGTGTTTATAATTATATGTTGCCTGCGTTTTCTGATGCCTTGTGTTGTATGGGGAAGCATGTTATCTTTGTAAACTATTTTTATGTAGTTGGGTGTTGAGCCTTTAATGTGTCAGTTTGTAATTTTATTAATGTTGAGACATTCCCCAGTGTTTCCATTACTTTGTTGGATTTCAAGTGAGAAAGAGAAGGGGAAAAAGAAAGGGCTTAAATTCAGTCTTGCCATCCAATTAAACTACTGGTACTGATTTTCTTTATATAAATCAAGTGCCCAAGAATACATTCTAATGGTTTCCATTCAGTTTCTGTGTTTTCTTCAAGATTAGAGACTGCATCTGATAATGTTTGGTTATCCATGTTACTTGGATTCAGCCACTGGTGTCCAAAATGGGTATTTGACTTTGGTGTTGGACTCGCCCATTTTCCGAAGATTTGCATATTTAGATCTAAAAGGAAGTGTCAAGTGTTTGTATGTCGAGTGTCCAGTACTGAATAGATGCTTGAGGTGAAATAAGAGTCTGAGTAACATTATATGTCCTATTATTCATGTGTATGTTTTTTTTCCCCTTGTAGCGCATCTCTTATTCTTCGAGGCAAAGGGTGAATGCTGAGCAGTTTGCCTCCCTGGAACCTGATCCTTCGTTTGAAACGCCCCATTTTGGGCTAGATGTATTTGATGACCGTTATTACCACCATTTGCGGAATCGTTCTCCTGAAGGGTTAGCTGAGGTTTGTCTATATGCATCTTTCTCATTCCTTTCCCCCTATTTTCTTGTACAGTTTTTAATGGTTTGATCAGAATCTAGTCTGTTTAGTTTGACCTGACTAGAGGTTGACAGTGCCACTTGTTGATGTTTATATTTCTGCGAGCAAGAATCAATTGATGATATTTGGGGTTTTAGGTATGGTTCAACTTCTAGTTGGCAATCATATATTTTACGTATTTCTTGTTTCATTTAATGAAGGTTTCTTTGCTTGTTTACGATGATGGTTTTCATGTGATGAAAAGGACGTCACACTAATCTAAATTTGGTACAAAGCAATGTTTCACGAGGGCGATGTTTCTCCCAGTAGTTAGTGTGAATGCCGCAAAATGGCCCCACACGGGTTTTTTCATTATAATTAAGTTAACATAAACCTAATCAACTTTAGAGTGGGCTCCTCAAGTTAAAAAACAACCCCTTTTTGGATTTGCATTTGCATGATGGGAAGGATTCAAGGTATTCAGTTAATATTAGGTCAGCACCTCAGGGCGCCTAGAGCAATGAAATTAAGAACTAGTAGAATCCTTCATGTGCTGACTTTAGTAATCCTATTGCCTTCCTCAAAGTCAAACCAGTTGACCTTTTTAAACAGGAAATTGAAAATGGTAAATTTAATATTAGAGAGGCTGGATTACAGCTAATCTTCTGGTCAGTATCCAGGATGTGGTCTTAGATTCTGTCTAAATCATCGCCTGTTTCTTTTACTGTAAAAAGGATAATGCAAGGGTTCATTTGAGATGGAGTGGTTGCCTAGTTGCAAGTTTTCGAGGAAAAAATACTAGCGGTTGTTGAAACGATCTTATACTATCTTGTTCAGGATAGATACTCTAATCAACAAGTGTTCAGTCCGGGTTTTGTTATTCGATTGGACCCACTGAAAACAAAGAATGATATAAAGATCAAATGCAAATTTCACGGATTTTTGGCTTTTAGTATTTGGAAGTAAACATGTACTGAATTTAGATGCTTTTACCAAAAGCATTCAAATGTTGTTCTTGACTAGGTCCTACGGCTCTCCCTAGTGGTCCACCTCATTATATATTACTCCTAGAAATACGAAAGGCAATACCACTCTAAATGCGACTGGAGACACTGATCATGCTTGTGTGAGGTGACTAATGAATGACCACCCAATCGTGGGTTTAGCAGGGTATTCTCTCTATTAATGTGCGTGATATGAAAGCTGCATTATTACGTGATGCTAAATTGGCATCAGGATTAGCCAACTGTTAACTTGTATTTGTGAGGAGGAGAGTTGGCTTATAACCTCAGTAGGTATTTCATAGAATCGACGTTCTTAAATTTGGGTGAAGCTTTTCTTGGACAGTGTTAAAGTCTCCTTCCAGTTCCTGTCAAAGTTGATTTAGTCGGTAGAATTCGATGTTCTTCGAGTAAAATTATGCTATTTAACATGGGACACAAAATTCAGTCCTGATATATCCGCTGTAGAGCGCCCCTCGCTCATTCATAGCTCTGTGCCATTAGTTTAAGCTATTAAAATATGGTACAACTTAATAATTGTGGGAAATTGCGATTGTATAAAAGGATATATGATTGTGGATGCAGATCATGATGTTCCAAAATGGGTTCCTGATGGGTCGAAGATCAGGAGGTCTTGATCGATATCGTGATTGGAGACTAGATGTTGATAACATGACATATGAGGTTTGCCCATCATTCCTTGTGGCCTACTCACTCAGTTATCGCCTTTTATTCTCTAGGTACATGGCCAGCTGAACTTCAGTCATGATACCTAATTCTCCTATTCTTTTGGTCGCCCGAGCAGGAACTGCTTGAGCTCGGGGATAGGATTGGGCATGTGAATACTGGATTGGGCGAAGATCAAATTGGCCGATGCCTCAGGAAAACTAAACTCTCTGTCCTAGATGAAGTCTCGTCAGAGCTGCACAATCCACGTGATGAGGTAGAAGGAAAGTGTAGCATATGTCAGGTTAGTTGAAGCTGTATAATTAGTTATTTTGAAACGAATTTGAAGCTTTGCGAACATGATGGATGTTTCTCATAATACCAATGTGATACGACTACTTAGACATCCGAACATCACATGCGTTTCCAAGCATTTCAATTGAATTGCCTTATCAAAGAAAGAAAATAAAAAAGATAAAAAACTTTTAAATGGAAATGGTTTCTAACGTTTATATTGTGAATTGGCATGTTCAGGAAGAGTACGAAGCGGAAGATGAGATGGGGAGACTGGAATGTGGGCATGCCTATCACTTGCATTGCATAAAGCAGTGGCTCGCCCAGAAAAACGCTTGCCCTGTCTGTAAAGCTGAAGCATCATCCAAGTAGACAACTTCTTGGGTGACTATCAATTGGCTCTCATTTGTATAGTGATTTTACAGCAACCATACACAGGAAATTGTTGTTGTGATGCGAGTTTGTTATTTGGTGTGAACCGAGATTTCATGGGGAATTCTCCTTTAAATGTTTTATCATCTGTTCGCGAAGGGTTTGTGGGGCATTCAGCGGGAGATGTTTGTATTTGTTCTTGCTGTGTATGTTGTACTGTGCAATCTCATTTTGATGCATGAAAGAGCTGAGATTGAGTTGGTCCCTTGTGACACCTAGAATATTTGAGCTTAAGTTTATGGGTGCATCCCCCCTCCCCCCCCCCCCCCCCCAAGAAGGTCCAACCCGCGCTGAAACAAGCTGCATGTTGTGAAATTTCTTAGGGCAACGTTACTGTATCCTTGGAAACGGATAAATCGATGACAGAACCAAATGTGAGCCTACAATGGTGGACATGACCTCATGCAGACTTCGAATCAACCCGTCCTAAAGTTCATTCGAACGTAGCTGGATTTGAACGCTAAGGCTGATCGGCTTGTTTCAGGTCCAGGAAAATGTTCAAAGTGGCTTCTTCTGCGGATGTAGGCAAATGTTCGAGCATTATCTTGGTCATGTATTCTCTGCTAGGCTGTGTTGTCCAATCCAGATACGGTGCACAAAGTGGCTAAGTTCAGGTAGCATAGGTTGCTTTCGGACTTCAGTTGTAGATATAAATGCACAGGCCAGAAAACTTGATGTCATATCAGAAATGTCAGTTGTAGATATGATTTCTGATAGATATGCAACCAGGTATCGGTAACAAATTTGATTCATTGGGAACAACTACAATTATAATGAACTTTTGATCAGAAAATTATAAGTATAATGATATACATTTTCGGAATCAACATTTATACAATTCTATCTCTGACAATGAAGATTGGGAGAATCAAGTAGGTTAAAAAAGGAACATACAGAGAGTATTATCTACAAGTGGGATGATTTTTTTGTTTTGTTTTTTTTTTGGCGGTGATGCGAAGTTGGTGGTTTGTTGAGATAACTAACCCTTAAACGTTTTTAACAGAAACCTGTTGTAATTCAAGAAACAATATTGCAAATCCTATAGTGCCAATCCATCAATGAGTTTGTCATGGGCAACCAAAAACTCGAGGATGCATGGGTATACCTCCTTGGCTGCCTGCATTTTCGCACAAACATCTCATATGAACCATAAGTCTGCATTTTTTCCAATGAAAATTTATGTGTTCACCACATACGACGAGGGAAATACAGTTATTCAAATACAGATCGCAAACAGTTCATACAGGCTGGGCTGATTTTAGGCCAGGTCATATTGTACTGTATTGTTGCTAAGTACGATGTTTTGTTCAGGTTAGGTCATCCAAGTAGGCTGGGTTGACTTGTCCAATAAGTACAACAAACAAATGCAATATATCTGGTCATGAAAAAAGAAAATGGTTAGGGAGTTTGGGTTTAACTGTCTAGGTTGTTTAGTTCGGATAATGGGGAAAGGGCTGATTTATGAGCATACAAAGGGTAGAAAAGTGATGTTTACGACGAAAAATACAAAGGGAGTAAAGCATGAGACATACGTAACGACCCCCCACTAAATCATAGTGGGCATAATGTGGACCTCTTGGCTCTCCAAAAACTCTGTAGGTGATCATGTGTTCAGGGATCTTCTTGATTGTTTCTGCTCCATAAAATTAAAACACCAAGTCAAACCCCCTCCCTCAAAAAATAAATAGTACGATACAAGGGTTTTGTTTGTGTTTGTGTGTGTGTGTGTGTGTGTGTGTGTGCACGCTCCTGTGTATCAGATTATGTCATACCATATACAGCTTCTGGTGGGCAAATTAAATCTTGATCACCGGCAACGGCCAGAATAGGGACATTGGTCCTATGAAGATGTTCCTTGTAAAAGAATGTTCTACTTCTATCTGCTAAACCAGTGCTCTCAAAAACTGTTGCTAGCTGCAAGAGGAGTCTGGCAGGTATTGTACCTGCAGATGACCGATGCAAATGGAACCACTTAGCAGTCTTCTAAACTGGAAAAGGACATATTGGTTACAACATAATTGTGTCCGTCAGTGTTAATTGGGACTTGGCTGTAGATGCATAATGCATTGGAGTTCCAACTAGCTGGGTTACATGCTGCAGTCTGCCATTTTCTGAGGATCTTTCACATTTCTAGTGTGGAAGGATGAATCAAGTATTCATGTAAGTATTGGATTTGCCTATTTTCTGAAGACTTTTATTTATTTATTTTTTTCAGCACAAAAGGAAAGGACAAATTTCCACAGCTATACCGAAGTTTTGAGCTCCCAACACAGGTAGTACTGTGGGTGGATGCCAATGCATCAGCGCAGATGGAACCAATCTCCCTTCACCATTGGGGAGACCCAACACCCAAGTTTTATTCTTGCGGTGCACATAATTCCTAGTTTTAGGAATCATAGTGGGGAAGCAAGTAGGCCTTTGGACCTAGGCTTCTGAGAGCCCCCTGGTTCGGCCCCCCATTGGGCAAGCCTTGTCAGAGACGCCAGGGTGTGAAAATCTCACCTGTTTATTAAAAAAGGATGCATACATAGATATTATCAAGTTAGTTACCTTAACCACTTGAATTTCACGGTGACAGCTAACAATGGTTGTACAGAAGAAAAACAAAGTACCCACTTCCATTTGGAAGCTCCCAGAGTAATTGCGCGATTTTTCGCTGATTTTTGACTTCTTTGTAGTATAAACTACAAATGCAGGTTGGGGGGGGGGGGGGAGGCAGTTATTCTATCATCATGGAGCGTAGCTCACAAACACCCCCACATATCCACTATCGCACGATTGGATAATGAGCTCGCTTCATGTACAGTGGATTTCAATCTGGCTGACAGCACACATTGTAATGAAGGTCTTAAACCAACCGTCCCGACATACGTAGGAGGGCAATAGTATATGAACAACTCACAATTGTAATTGTCTCATAATTTGTGGAGGACACCGCCTAGAGGGCTGGACAAGGGGCCACACCAGTTTCACAAGCTGATGATCGAGTTCATGTCTAGCCTGAACTAACCCAATGACCTAAAAGCTCCATACACTCCAGACCTATCTTGGCCTGCCTAAGTTCATGAGCCAAGCCACAAATCAAGCTGGGCTCATCCACCTGGCTTTACTATAGAGTAGCTCAACACCATTAGCAGATCAGTGATTTATGTGCTTTTGGATATCAAATAACTAATACTTCGATGAGAAAGAGCAGGCAACTAGATTGCAATCCCAGAGAGCAGAGACTCCAGTAATGGAAGTACAGAAATGCCCTTCACTTACAGAAGTTCTTTTGCACAAGCCTTTCAAATAACTCTGGAATCATCATGTCCTGTGCAGAGATCTGAGCATTCAGCCAAGACAGAAGAAATGGAGGATGAGAGGCCAAGGGATATAAGGCTGCCATCACCGCGCCCATAGGAATAGCTGTAACTTTTAGAGCCTTTGCAGGATCAGCCTGCATGATACACGGGCATTAGCAACCCATCCCAAATGCCTAGTGATTAGAGTTATAAATTCCCTTTCGGGCAGCCTGCATACCACTGGTAAGAGCAGTCTAAAAGAGGATCTTGAAGATGAATAGTCAAGGGAGGATGCTAGTGTTGTCACTGCTGCCAAATGAGGGTCCCGTCCTTCGAACCCTAGAGAGAGAACTCAATTAGAAATATGCTTTTAGAATATTTAAAGTTACTGCACACTATCGATCACACCTTCAATATATATACTTGTGGTATAAAGGAAGGCATTGAGATCAATATATAAATTCAATCCTGAGCCTTGTTTCGTAGATAGAAGTTAAGAAAATTAGGAGCACAAACTATAGGGTATGTATTCTGTTAAAATGTCTTTATTCTTTCAGGATTTCATGCAACCGAGTAAAAACAGATGACATCAAGCACACGGCTTCTGAATTTGGAAATGTAAAACCATTAAACCAGGACTACATTATGGGATATATCAACATGACCATATTAGAAATCAGAATCCCCAGTCGAGGACCCCGGGGGGGGGGGGCGCCTACAAACCAAACTGTGAAGCATGGCAGAACCAAGTACTGATGTATTGCATTGCCTTTGGTCAGTTTAATAGCAACTTCCTAGAGTTCAGGTTATGACAAAAATAGCAAAAGAAAGAAGACTCGCATACCATAAAGTGAGAGCATTGCATACAGCAAAATACCACCCATGGAGTGCCCAATAGTTAGCAACTTTCCATCCCTAGGTTTGCTTTGTGTCCTAATGTATTCCATCTGCAGAAATGAAACTCCTGTAATGTAAATCTTATGCAGATAATTAAAATTGACAATGTTTTCCCATTTTATATAACAATGCTGTCCACTTAACAGAGTATTCCATCTCATTGCCACAATAAAAACATTTATCATCTAGCAATTTCAACAGAAAATCTCCTGTTCTTCTTCAATTCAGATCCGTATCCTGTCTCACCATATCATTATTTGGTTTATATTACACTAACATGCAGGACACCTTGATAGTCAGCTGCATAACTCAATGGTGTCACTGCTGCCTCCCAATCTGGAGTACCCCAGTTTGAACCATGGCTATACAGGTCAGGCCAGGTCGCGTATTCCGTCCCTCGGCTGCAGCCCAACTTAACATCCGAGGCCTTTAGGCCAGGCCCAAAAAAGAGGTGAAAAAAGGTGGGAAAAAAAAGAACATCTTACCACCAGAGGCAGATCTTCTTTTAACAACTGATCAAGATCCCAATCACTGTTCTGGAATAGGTTGACCTGTCTCTGGAACTCCTCGAGGACCTCGACTACTAGGACAAGGCGTTCGTGAGGGAAAGGCAGTGGAATCAAAGTCTGACTCTTCGTAAACTCTGAAACCCACTGACCCAAATCTTTGATTAAGGATCCGACAGTAGAGGCTTGTGCGGTTTCTGAGAGTCCTGCAAGCCTTCCTTAATCTTAGCCTTTGTCTGAAAGATAAAAAATTCCATCCTATGGGGAATGGTAGGAAGATATTCCATCCTCAGGAGAATGGTAGGAAAAAAGTAGCATGCTGGGGAGGGCACTAAACCTTGCACTGATTCTAGTCGTTTACTCAGACCAGCACCTCGCACTTCAAGGATCCATGTATCAAATCCTTGTCCAGACATATGGCGTGCAAATGAAATCTGGCAAATTTAAGATACATCAGTTTAGGCTCAAACTACGCAAATATGACAAAAATATCTTGACCATGTGCACATGTCCCACATTATGGGCCCCCCCCCCCCCCCGCCGAAAAAAGGTCACGGTTCATGCGATAGCCACCCATCTCCAATTACACCACAGTCACTGAGAATCATCTTTTAGTGAACAAAGTTGGCTGAGATGATCAAGGGACGGTAATGCAAACCTGCTCCTACATTTATTTCTTCTATACTCTTAATAGAAAATGCATCTGCTCATATTTGTTCATCAATAGTTCAACAATAAAAAACCATATTAATTTTACACTTATCAGCTTACAGAATGAGAGCGTAAAAATACTTTGCTGCATTCAGTGTCTCATCCTCCGAAACTAAACAGCTGCCACTCAGCCACTACTAGCGGTTTTAACTATGATGAGAAAGGCGTGGAGTAAGCAGAATCAATTGCTTAATGGCTTTGCTCATTTTATTTTACCGGAAACTTTATGGGCAAAACATCTTAAATATGCGGAACCTAGGGATTCAATAGGGTTGATTGCAGAAAACCTAGGGATTCAATAGGGTTGATTGCAGAATATTCTGAAATGAACACAGCCAATATGCCACCCATGTAGAGCTGGGTAACAGATCAGGTCGGTTCGGGTTCGGGTTCGGGTTCGGGTTCGGGTTCGTGTTGAACTTAAACGGGTTGAGAATTCTTCAACTTGAACTTGCCGTTTATTAAATGGGTTGAAAAACTTTGACATGTACCCATTTAGTTTTTAAATGGGTTAACCCACTTAACCCATTTAAGATAAACAAGTCGAGTTCAGTCGACTACTTACCCATTTATGCATTTAACATTTTCAACTAATACGTAATTGTATGGCATTCAGAATTAAGTTTATATATCACATTAAACAATTAATCTCTAAACTCCTATTCATCATAATTCACATTTAAAAAAAAAATTTGTATTCTTAATTATTTAGTAAAAGGTAAACAGATAAATGGCAAATGAGAAAATGAGTTGACTTGTTTAACCCATTTAATTAAATGAGTTAAATTGGTACTTTTTCGTGTCGAGAATGTCTACCTGAACCTAACCCATTTAATTAAACGGGTTGAACGTGTCAATCCATTTAATTCACCGGGTTGAAAATTTATACCAAAATTCACTTAACTTCGTGTCGGTTTCGGGTCGGTAATCGTGTTGGGTGAGCTTTACCCAACTCTATGTTCATATCATGTTTCGTAGCCAACTGTTAGTTGGTAGCCAACAGTGTTAGTAGTTAGCTATTAGCCGTTTGCGTTTGCAAAACTATTTTTTGAAAGAAATGTTTGACAGAAGGCTAAAAAGCTCATGATTTGAGCTTTTGCAAAATTAAATTTTAGATTTAAAAAAAACTAATTTAAAAAACTAGTTTACCAAACACCGATCGAAAAAACTAATTTTGGCCAAAAAAAATTATCCAAGAACCCGGTAAGTGTTAAGCCAGGCATTCCGTATTTTTTTTTACATCTAAGGTGGACCATCACCTCCAAAAATCAAGACCCTGTTTGGACACTATAGATAAGATAATCACACATGATAATTTTTCATGGAAAATATTCTTATTATATCTCCCAGGATTCAGGAACATCTCCAACATTGAATAAAGGGCAATGACTATCAATTTTCAAATATCAAATATCAAATCCAGAGCAACATCCAATAAGCAAATTGATCAACAAAACTGGAAAATTAAACATATAAGGAACATAACGAAGAACTTACTTGAGGAGATAGATCATAACCAATAGCATTCGTACCCACTCCAGACAACAACAACAGTGGATGATTCCTCACAGTCGCCGCCTGCATCCACCACCGCCGAATCAATCAAACAAACGCTAATCAATCAAATCACAAACTCAGAATACACAGAGAGTTTTAGAGAGAGAGAAACCGACAGTGGGAGGAGGAAGGTAGCGCCAGAGTGCGAGATTCCACTGCGTATTCGGAATGGCAACGTAGTGAAGTTCATCGGCCGTGCACGTCGGCGGCTTCTCCGTCGTCAGCGCCGCCATCGTCCGCACCTTATGCTGCCGACATTCTCGCCGGAGCGGGTTGGCCCACATACAGATTTGGAGGTTCCATCTACCCGCATCAATTTTCATCAAATTTGCGTTCATATAATTCAGATTAACGCTCATTGTCGCAATTGATCATTTATTTTCCAACAGATTTTGTTGCATCAGAATTTGATTTATAGACGCAGGAATCTGATTTTGTGGGCCCTTGGTTAGATCTGACAAAACTGATCCGAGACCGAAAATCTAAACCAACCGATCCGGAGTCATACTTGACTCAACCACCGAAATATGCTCCCTGAAAGTTGACCCGAAATCTGAGTTGATCTGAACCGAAGTATACCAATTTTAAAATTTTCTACAAAATTATTTATTTTTACATGACAAATATATTTGATCAAAAATCAATTAACTCAAAACTGACCAAAACCGAAGTTCACCTATCCAAACCAACCCCACCTAAAACATCACATAACTTGAAATATAACCCGACTTATTAAACTTAACTAATTTGTATCCGGATTAAATAATCTATTTATTAAGTCTACTGTTGATGTATGACTTTTTTTTTGGGAGATATTCCTCCTCGTAGTTTTCTAAAATTTCGGATTAAACGCCATTTGTCGTCGTTTTCGTCCACGTATCCTCTGTTTTCATCACATATTTTTCTTTAATTTTCCTTCATATAATCCATAAGAACACCCTTCAACAATAATCAAATTGATTAGATCATGAGGCTTGGATTTATAGATTCGTGTAAAAGGAGTGTACATAGCGACAATGAAGAACTTGTTTATACGATGGAGTATTTTACTTGTGGGTTTTTTAGGATTTTTTTTAAGGGTTAATCAATTTTTATGATTGTCTAATTTTAATTATTTCTTTATTTTGCACTTATGGTTGCTTAGGATATTGTTGTAAGCAACATAAATCCACATTATGACAGACCTCATTAAGGAGTTCATATTTTGCAATGTATTATATTTATAGTAGGATGTGTGATAGGAAATATTAGTAAGTTTAACCTAGTTAAAAAAATTTCAAATTATATGATGAACTCAATTTCAATTTTCGATTTCATTTCATTCCTGTATATCTCAAGAAGAGCTCGATTTTAAACTGGTACAGAATTGGAGTTTATAGTAGAGTTGAACTTCATTAAGTTACAAATTTAAGATCATTACTTTACAGGATGCATATTGATTGTAATTTAATACTGTTTCTAAAATAATAGTGCAATGTCTTTTTCTTTGATTGTTTTTAAAAAGGATGAGTTCAATTTCATCATAAATACCATCACATCCTTTTGATCCTCCCAAATGACAGTGATATTGACTATGCAAATTCTTGGATTTAAAGGTTTCAGAGTAAGTAGGTCAAAAACCGAATACCTACATTATTGTTTTAGCGGGAGAGAAGAGGAAAGGGAAGAAGTCACCAGTGATGGCGTGATGATACCAAAGATCGAGAAGTTGTTCGATCATTCAAAGGATAGGAAATATTAACGAAGACATTAACCACCGCATAAAAGGTGGGTTGACAAAAATAAAAGTATAGTTACGATTTGCGGTGTGATAAAATACAAGTTTTTATATTCAAAGAAAGTTGACAAAAGAAGCAAAAAGTCTTGGGATTATCATTAGATTTTTTTTTTGTGGATCAAGGGATTATCATTAGAATCAGACATGTGAAAATTCAAGCCAAACAAGGGCCACGCACACGCAACTCTTGCGTGATGGACCTTACACTAATTAGCGCCCTTGATCTGGTGATTCTATCTTCGTCGTCATCAACAAGCAAGCAGGCAAAGAAACAAGACAATTCCTTACCGTGTCAAAGTTGTGATAAACGATTGAAAATGAAGTGTTTTTTTAAGAAGAAGATATACCAATTTTCTAGGGTAAACAATCTCCTATGTGATGTGGCGTACATTACGGATAATGAGTGGTATTAGAAAAGGATTGGCGGTCCAACAAATACAATGAATTTTGTCCTCGTGTTTTTTTTTTGTAGGGATAACTGTTATTTTATTCATTTAGTGAAGATTACACCGATGCAATTTTTCTGAGGGTTGGACTTTAAGATATGCATTATCATTCTTTTATTATTTAAATATACGAAAGTAGTTATGAATATGTTTATATGTCATCGTGGGCGGATCTATGTGAGGAGGCGGGGTGTCTATGGACAACCCTACCTCAAAAAAAAAATAAAAAATTCACTGGGCTATTTTGAAGGAGGCATATTAGTGTATGTGGACATACGTAAAAAAGACATAAAAAATTATGAACACCCTTTTATTATATACCGTCCACATAGTGATATTTTTAATTTTTTAAATATAAAAACTACAGCAATGATGATGTTGGAATTTCATAGAAAAATAAAATAAAATTAAATATACCAAAAAAATTCTGCTGAGTTATTTGTATTTTTATTTCATGTTTCGATATGTTTATTTCATTGCTTAATGTTCATTTTTTTTGGGGGGGGGGGGGTTATTATTTGATGTTGATGACTTGTTACGCAACCAATGACTTTAGTAAATGGTAGGCAATTACAACATTTTATGATTTTAGCACAATTTATGTATCAAATTCAATATATGAAGAATAACAAAGAATAAACAAGTAGTTGACTATCATTTTTCTTTTAGTAAAAAAGTAGCGTATATTATTATTGCATATCAAGTTTTGCTAATGTAGAAGTACAAAACGGAATGTTCGTAAAAACAAAAAAATGTAAGACGAAATGTCTATACTGTATAAAAAGTAGACTACCATAGTACATATTATATGATTTCTTTTTTTTTGAATAATGTATGTTAGTGATGACGTTAATAGATGGATACCCTTGTTCTAAATGTTTAGATCCGTCACTGTATATCATGCTCATATGCATTCATCATTTGGTGCAATAGATATATGCCTTGATCTTTTTCTAATGTAAGATTTTGTTGTACTTATGAGATAGTCATTAACGTACATATCCTTTTCATATACTATAGTTACTATCACAATACTGACAAAAAAACTCATACCAAAAACGTAGTGACAGATACAATTCACATATGCAGAACGATGTTAGGGCAAAGAGAGCAGGCGAATACCAAAAACGTAGTGGTAGAACTCTATCACAGGTAATGGACGTGTAACGGATTCATTGCCAACAAGTATACACTTGATGGACCGAGTCTGAGATAGCAATTAGTAAAAAGTTTTGTTGGGACTTTAGGAATGAGATCGTACACTAAATATATATACGTCAAATTATACGATAGACATATGTAAGTTCATGCACAAGAAGTAAAATACTGGCACACAAATTATGTAAAAGAGATTTTGATTTCGCGTTAAAGTTCATTTCAACTTGTTACACATAAATTAGGAAATCTAATAAAATTGACAATGTAAACTACCGCGCAATTTGAACTGTATAAAACTCAATTCCACAAAACAACGCAACCTAATTCGACAAAACCAAACATGATCTGGCTTTAACGCGATCTAAAACTAACCGACAGATCGACCACTTGCTAGATTCATATACAAGTGGAAAACAATGTCACAAGCCCTTAGTTTGACCTCTGAATTCAAATGGAGAGTTCCCTAGCAGAGTAAACTGGAGGCCAGAAGCACCTTCTTACAACAGTCGAGCCACAGGGACCTTGCATTTCTGCAGATTGGCAACTTCTCTGATCAAGAATACAGCACGTGAACACACAAGCATGACTTCAGTCCAGACCGGCCGTTTTCTGTATCAGTTAAGAATAGAAATCCTTCATAGGATATACACATTCTTACTTCTTCGGAGATGCATTTAGCAACGAAATAAGATGCTCAACAATCTCTGCGCCAGCATTGGGCTTTGCAGCTTGGAATGCCCTTTCTGACATCGTCGTCATCAGCTGTTCGTTATCTGCACAAAAAGGAATAGGGGAAAAGGTAAATTGTCACTGTTGCTCACGAAGAACATTCACATAAAAATTTAAAACTGCCTCTAATCGGCATTTGTACTTTCAAATTACTTTTCATTTCTTCCGGGGGGATAGATAGAGTATGATACCCAGGATAGCGTGAGCATGATATCCTCAACAGTTAAACGAATTACAGAGCTTAGCAGAAAACTAAACGGTCGAGGAAAATGGAGGAAGGATCATTATTTAAGGTAGACTATAAACAAAGAAGTTCACAGGTGCTGATCAAGATTATTTATCTTATACAGCTTTTCATATAAAGACTATCAAAGGTTGCACATTATATTCAGAAATGTGTACAGCCAACTATGTCCATAATAATAGCTAAAGTTTATAATCAAAACGTGCCATCTCATAGAGAAATCCATGTTTGTGTCTTTCATTTTGTTTAGACATCTTGTTCCAAACATCAGACTAACATCCACAAAAGAGTAGCCATATTCATCCTTACAATTATCCTAACTGCTACACGTTGCAACTTGGTTTTAGGATTTCTTTATTTTTCCTTTTTGTCACCTGACTTTTTCCATCAATTACTGATCAATAAAAGTTCACTTTGGATAGATACAGGACCAATCCAAAATGACAGGCAATAATAAACATTGCAAATTCTTGACTAGGGACAGACATTTAGAGATATAAGCTTGTGTTCTTAACTTCTTCGGACCACACCATAGTAAGCAGGATATGTTAGGGCATGATCACTTGATCAGGGCTCCCCCCCCCCCCCTTCCCAAAAAGATAAATTTTAAATTTTTTAATCCAAACATTTTTATTAAAAGCATTCTAGTTTCTGAATCCCAGCAAAGCATAAGCTTTCCTTTTCAGCTTTTGCAAAGAGGAGATCAGGTGTTTTGTACTTTGTTCCTTGGTTCAACACTTCAATTTGTTTGTCTAACCATAGATTTCATCAGGCGTCCGATGGCCTTGTTTATGAAATTTCAACGTCTCCCTCCAGACCAAAAGGATGTTTGTTCAGAAAACAAGTAATGTTGAGAAAACATCTTGAAGGCAGCTACGGGAAATTAAGAAAAGGATGTAAAGTTGTCAGAAAGTGAAATTCTTCTGAGGCACAGGCTAAATGGAAATATTCAGTTTAGGGCTGTGACCCAGTTTAATCATATACACTAGTATCATGCATCAAATTTAAAAAAGTTTGACATGTTGGCATACCCAAAATATCCTCAATTGCATGTCGAAGTGTACATGAATCAAGTTCATCTTCAGTTATGATATTTGAACCAGCTAAATCTGCCATCAATGATGCATTTTTGAATTGATGTCCTTCTTCAACATTTGGAGAAGGAATCTGTGAATTGTTTCACAAGTGTCAGCGCCAGATAATCTTAGAATAATGTATATAGTAAAAGAAGATATTTCAAGCACTTATTTTCAGAACCAAGCAGCCTTTTTGTCCTTTTCTGAGGGGGGGGGGGGCTGTGTTCCATAGACTGATAAGATGGAAGAGACAAAACTCAATTTAATGAAATCAGTACAGAAATAAGTCAACATATAGCTAGACATCTCTTCAAATGGTGAATAACCAGCAAACATTTAACAGTGGTCATTGGTCAATAACTCAATATAAGACTCAAAATAGTATAATTTTTGCAATTACCTTTCCTCTGCATGCCATGTCAGATGCCAAACGTAAAACCAATACCACAACATAATACCTAGGCAAATCTGTGTAACCTTACCTCTGGATTGTGGATAAGTTCATTCCATTGGAAATTAGATTTAAAAAGTGTTCCACTGTGTACACTCCATAACTAGACTAAAGAACAATTTAGCCATGCATTTTGCTTTAGTCCACTATGACATAAGTTTTAAAAGTCGGCCATTTTGAGATATCTATAAGGTGGACATTCAAGCAAATAAGACCGAGCAGGCATTAGGTGTATGCTACAGACTCTTTAACTTTACGCAGGGCTCCACTCGACAGGGTTTGGATTTAGCGGCACCCCATAATAAGAGAAGATCGAGAAGGCTAAAGCATCCCTGCAATGTGTATGATATATTAACTGTTTTTTGGGGGGGGGGGGGATAAGGAATCTACAATTTATTTACTTGAGTATGAGAAGGCCGAGTAGAGAACATCTCAAACACTATAGTTACTGTTTTGAGTGTAACTTTCTTTCAGAAAACTGATCAGCCTCAGTTACACATGTATATTTTTGCGGACCACTTCACAGAAGTATCTCAAATTTCATTAATGAAAAGAGTTTGACAAACCAAGGCTGCCCAAACTGTTTTCTACAGAATTAAATTTAAAACAAAACCCAAGGGAGCCAGAAGGAGAAGATGACTGCAAATCTGCAATCTTTAGGCATAGGTACGAGAAGATAGAGCGGAGAAGATGATTGCCTAAACTCCCTCCCCCCCCCCCCCCCCCTCTCTCTCTCTCTCACACACACACACATTTTTCTCCCATGAGTTTTAAGAAGCACAAGCAGACATTCATGATAAAAACCATAGAAAGGTACCGGCATGATTCATTTGGTGCAGAAGGCCGTTCATTTTATATGAGCCAACATAAATTCTTCCTATCAGAAGATTGAACATTTGGACAATGGAAGCCTTCCTTTTTACGATTTTTAGGTATTCGATAAGGAGGAAGGGAATGATATTCTGTACCCTAGCCCTCCTAAGACACATTTTTGGCAACCTCAATTCAGGACACATGTAATGGAGGACAAAGTTTTGTTTAAACTGGCAGAAATAGCTCATGTAAAATGCTTGCATCCAAGACAAATTGCAGATAAGATCCTGTTGGTTCATTACTTGGCGAAGCACTATGATAGGAAAAGTGTCTCTCTTGGGACAATGAGGAAAATTGATGTCAAGAAGCCACATGTTCTGCACCATTTTGGGATTTGTGGCCGACGAGCTTATCATGAAATGTGCCCTCATTGGTAGCTATCTTGTGAATTGTCAAGGGATAACCTAGTACTATCTTTAAAATTTCAAGAGCATAAAGGATTATAGTAAGGAGACCCTTGCTCTTTAGATCTTTTTGTGCTTTCCAAGGAGAGGTCTTCGTGGGTTTTAAAATTGACAAAAAATTAAGTTATCATTTTCACCATAAGTGTGCTAAGTTATCAATGGATAACCTCGTAGTGTCTTTAAAATTTCAAGAGCATAGAGGGTTAGAGTAAGGACATCCTTTCTCTCCAGATCTTTTTGTGCTTTCCAAGGAGATGTTTCCTGGGCTTTGGTATCGACAACAGAAAATTAAGTTATCATTTTCACTATAAGTGTGCTACGTTAAGGGCGATTCATTCAGCAATTGCACATGACATCATAATTTTTACAGGAGAGGCGATTTGTTTAGTCGATGATGCTCCCAAGGATTATTTTTCAGATGCCTGTTAATCATTGGCTAGTTGTTTGGTCCAAAAAGCTAGTGAGGATAACTTTTATGCATTATTATGGTGGTGTGGCTGAGGAAGTGCAAGCAACCATCCTAAGCAGTACGGGCTTTACTAAGGGGAAGTTCCCCTTCAGTTATTGGACTTTCCTGTTTTCTTCTAGAATTGCCTACTAGTTTGTGCTCCTCTAATTGTAAACTTGAAAACGAGAATAACTTTGAGGGCTTTCAACCATCAGACTATGCTGGCAAGAGCTTATTTCTTCTATCCTAATAAGAATATTTATTTTTGAGCCACCATCACCATTTTGCCTAAGAGTGGTAAATGAAGTTGAGAGTTCATGGTTTCAGTTATTGTGTAGGTGTGTGATATAGGGAAAATGTTTTTTCTTTTTTTGGGTGAAATGGGTCTATTACAAGCTCATTAGCAAGGGCAGTTTCAATTTGAAGAAGCCATTGGATTGGAATAAGGCAACTTATATTAAGTGGCAATGAAAAACACATCATATTGAATCTACATGGGCTAGATGTCTCAAGTTGTATGTCCTTAACAGGGGAAATGTGTGAGACATCCAAAGTAACCAAATGATCCTTGGGCTTGGAGATCTCTCCTCACGGTTTGACTGCCTACTATCCATACAAAGGAAGCAGAGGACAGCTTCGAAAGGCCTTTTGCTTTAGTCTGCCATAATCCAAGTTAAAATCCCAAAATTGGTCTTCTCAGCTTTCAGAAAAGTACCTTTGTCATGGCTAACCTTAGATTACTAATGCAAAGGCAGTTGCAGCCTGAAATTTGCAGTTGTCAGGGGTAGGTTTTGTTCTCCCCCCCCCCCCCCGGTTGACTGCGAAGGTTACAGTTTAGTAATGCAAGGCAGCTGCTTCATATGATTATGAAAATAATATAATTCAAAAAGCCTACCCTAAAACAAAAAGGAAATCAGCATGGTACCAGAATTGCAGGTTTTCCAGTAGCTAGAAGCTCAGTACAAGTCATTGCTCCAGCTCTAGAGACAACAAGATCAGCAGCTGCATAAGCCAAATCCATCGCATGCAAGAACCTTCACAAAAAGAGAACTATATTCAGACCACTGACATCACAGGGGAAAATTTTGAATTAGTATGGCAATCAAATGAATCTATTGACAAATAAACTCAATCCTAAAAATGAACCGAGGTCCATGGTTTAACACCCCCCCCCCCCAACCAACAAAACAAAAAAGGAAAAGAAAAGTGCACAAGCTTACCGCTGGCAGAAGCTGCCAGAGAGGCTGATGTGGAGGGAGTGCTTTTATGGAAGTGACAAACAGCATAAAGACCATCAGGGAAAAGATATATGCCATAAATTTTTACAATTGCTTTTGGGGCAACATTATTAACAGAATACACAGCAACTTCCAAGCTTGATGGAACTTGATATTGCCCTTCAGATTGTTTCCTTTAATACAATTCTTTGCGCTTCTATTAGTACTTTGTTCACATAACTTCAGCAGTTAACCTTTTAGAAGTGATCCACCCACCAAAGCAGGGGATACGAATGCATGCAAAACTGACCATAACTAGAGGCACTACCTTCACATATGGCTGCCTTGTGTTAAGTTATACACAGATGCGATTTCCAAAGTTGCTAAAGCGGGGTAAAATTTTCAACTTTGACCAGTAATGTGAGTCCATCATAGACACAGATCTAGAGAAAGAGCATCCCACATTTCTGTGAATAATATACATTGCCAAGAGTCATCTATCATTTAACCTTATCTGGCTGTGATTTGTGAAAAATCAAAATATAAGGACTGAATTATAACCTTTTTATATAGAGAAAAAACTACAAAAAAAAAAGTCTATTTTCCAGGCAACACAAAAGGTCACCGTGGAGCTCCCTTTTTTCAGCTTCAAATTATAATGGACTTTTGTCATAGTATTAAACAGCCGACGTCTTTCCCATTTGAAGTACAATGGAAATTTTCGTGTCTCCACCATTTGTCTCTAGAATAAGGTGCTCCACACTGAATGTAAAGGTTTGGTTTGGTTCGATTCCATCAAGCAACTATGGCAAATGCTATTTCTAGTGATCCTGCCAATCTTATGAGACAATAGGAACTAATTTTCCACAATAGACTATAAAGACCTCACAATAATGAGTAGCAACTCAATGACATGAACACACGGCAAATCAGAAGGCAATGCAAGAGAGCCAGGAAGAAACTCACGGTGCCAAGATCAATCGCGGATGGTTTCTAACCAGGTTTTCCATCTCATCAAAGGATCCAACACCCGTCTCCCAAATGATATGCAAGTTCTCGCGTTCCAAGAGCATTTGCTGGTAAAAATTGAGGAGAGCAATGTTCATGGAATTAGCACCCATTGAGCCCCCAAGCACCAACACCACCTTGGCATCAGAGTCATGAACCTTAGCCAGCCTAGGAAAAAAGTATGACCTACCAACCGCTTTCGATACAAACTTCTTCAGTGACAATCTCAGTGGATTCCCAGTAACCACAATCTTCTTCTTATCAGTTGGGAAACAATCAACTGTAGAATTATAAGCTACAAACACCAAATCAGCCAAAACAGAAAGAGCCCAATTAGCCAATCCGGGCACTGAGCCATGCTCATGTATAATCACCCTCAACCCATTTAGGGCAGCAACAAGGCAAACTGGGAAAGACACAGAACACCCAGTTCCAAACACAATCTGAGGTTTAAATTCCTTGATTATCTTCCAACTCTCAACCATTGATCTGACCAAATAGAAAGGAAGGGTTAGGGTTTCTAGACAGAATATCGACCGACCTAATGGAGAACCAGGTATGGGGGCAAACTCATACCCTGCGGAGGGGACTATGGCGCTCTCCATACCTGAATCAGTGCCAACGAACAGGATTTGAGCATCTGGGTTTGTCATCTTAATCTCATCGGCGATCGCCACCGCCGGATAAATCCGGCCACCTGTACCTCCGGTGGCGAAGACCACGCGTAACGACGACCCGCCGCCACCGGAGGCAGCGGATTCGGACTGCCCAGATGCGGATTGGTAAGTGGGTCGATCAACAGATAAACAACAGACAAATTGGGACCTGGGTTTTTGTGGGTAGTACACCCATTGCAAGGTTCTGGGTTTTGGGTGGGATAGAGAGAGAAAAGAGACGGCGGTGTTGGTGGTAGTAATGGTGACCGCCATTGTTGATACTACTGAAGCTTTGACGCAGTACCAGTAGTTGACTTTCGCTCATTGCTTGCTTGCTAGTGATCTGAAAGATGCAGCATAATATTGACAAAAGTTGGATTTAGAGGGGAAAATTTTTGTGGGATTTTTCGATCTGAAGGGGAGAGTCAGGTTGACTGCTTGTATGCACCAACTAGACTGTCGCAAGTACTCGCAACTGACAAGACAAATTGAACGTTGGGCTGATAAGCGATTGGCTTAATTCCCGCCAAACATGGGGCAGAGATGATTAGCTTAATCCTGATTAAGAGTAATTAAGACAAGTTCTTATATTAAATTACCACCTAAGTTTTATTTTTGTTCAAAAATACCACTCATCTTTTTTTATGTTCAAGTTTATCACTCAACTTTTGTTTTATGTCTATAATTACCACTCCAAATCCACATGACCTGCTATAGGCGGTAATCAATAAATGATAATTTTTGATTTATTTTAAAAATATTTAAACAAGTATCATTTTAAATAAATATAAAAGAAACTCCAAAAAAGCTTCCTCTCTACTCTCATTCCGTGTTTGCATCTCATTCAGACATCATTGCCTTAAATCCTATTTCTCTCATTTGGAAACCATATCCTCTCAATTAATCAATAAACCCACTTGAATCTAAAATATGGACTTCGAAATCGCAATCCTTGCAATAATTCGAACCATACAAGCCCTAAATTTCCAACGAAAAGGCTTGAGATTGCTTGAATCCATGAGCCTTGGCCTGGGTTTTGAAACCCTATCCCCTAACTAATCATCAACCTTTGGTTGCGAAATATGAGCAATTGATGCAGCTTATCAAGTGAATAGACTGTATTGATTTGGGTTGAAAGTCGCAGTTGCTTGAATCCATGATAATTTGGTTGTTGTTGGTTTAGGATCACAGTTTTTCATCAATTAATATTAATCCTATGAAACATTTCGGGAACAATGAGGAACTAAAAAGTGGAAACAAGAAAGAGAACGAGAAGAGTCATAAGGAAATTGTATAGAAGAAGAGGAGAAAGAAAGAATTCAAATATGAAATTCATACCTGCTAGCTGTGATGCTGGTTATGGCCTTCGCTGGCAGATGGCTGCAATAATGGTGGTGCTAGTCGCATAGGTGGAGATACGTGGGTGTAAGGGGTGTCAATTGACACCCCAACTTTTTGGGGAAAAAAATTTAAAGTGTTAGAATTTCTGTGAAAAAAAGAAACAAGTATATATATTATTTCATTTGCATATAAAGCAAAAGGCGTGCACGGTGCAAGTGGTGAGAGGCACTTGTATATTGCCTTCTAGTGGTGTAGGCCATGTGTTTGACTGTGTATAACTACAGTTGCTTAGTTTCTTTTAATTAAGATAAAAGTGTTTGTATATATATTTTTTGTTTGCGAATATAATAAAAAACGTGTAGTGCTCACTTGGTGTAAGGCGTTTAGATTTGGCCCATGCTAGGGGTGGCTTGCATGTTTGAGTCTAGGTAAATGCATTTTTGTGTGACTCTTCCTTTAATTAAGATACATAATATTTCAACCATTAACTTTGATGTGTAATATTTAATTAATTCCTCCCCTTCTATAAATGGAAGATTTGGGGTTTGCTTCTAGCTTAATATGTCAATGAAAATAAGGGAAAATTTAGAAAATTTATTTTATGTTGACATTAACCTAGAAAGAAAATAGTATAAATGACTTTATCTCCAGAGTAAAAATCAAGGGTAAAAATATTCCTTTTTTAAGTTATATTCAATTCTTCGCAAACTATTTTATCTAATTTAGTGATTTTGTTCAAATTTATGCCTACCATTTAAAAACAGTCAAACGGGAGTTAATTTTGATAAAGTTGTGAATTTGAAAATCAAACTTAAGAGCTTGAAGATGAAATTTGGTGAATTTGGGATATCTTTGTAATTTTAGTGCAACATGAAGGCTATGTTGTATCATGAAAAAATACGGAAGAAAATGTATTAAAAAATTAGATTGCAATTTATACCAACATTAATTTTATTGTATAGTACAATCCGACACCTTTGGGTTAGGGTTTGAACCTTGACTCTGCCACTGATTGGTCAGGTGGCAAGAGAGAGATAGAGAGAGAGAGAGAGACAGAGAAAGAGAGAGAGAGAGAGAGACAGTGGAACGGTGGGTGGCATGTGACAACAATGTTTGTAGGTGACAATAATGGTGATTGATTGTAGTTTCAAGAGTGGAGGAAGAGAGACAGAGTAAGAGAGAGAGAGAGAAGGGGGTGGTAGTGATGGTGGCTGGGACTAGAGAGAGATGGGGATGATGGCTATGGTGGTGGAGGAGGGTTCAGTATTGGGTGAGGAGTGTAAAGATGACACCGGTGATGATGTGTATCTTTCCCTTTTGCTCTCTTCACTCTCCTTAACTTGTTAAAAAAGATAAAAGAAAAATTTAATAAACCTACAACAGCCGGTTATGCAAAGCATGTGGTAGTAATTGTGGCTATAAGATAAAAGTTAAGTAATAAATTTTAATATAAAAAACTTTGGATGATAGTTTTGAACAAAAATGAAACGTAGCTGGTAATATAAATAAGACATTGCTAATTCACCTTAAATATCCCCCTCTCTTTTCTTTAAATTTTTTTATAGGACTGTTCACATATACCTTGTTTTTTAGGGAGACTTCCCTGAAGTTGTTCTCCACTCTTTGTAGACTTTGACTTTCTTTCTAAAATAGGAAAACTAAATCAATCAAAATTTGTTGAGCGTGATTGTCGGTCTCAGTTACATTGGTTAAAGGATTAGATAATAAGAAGGTCGTCATTTGCAATTTTGCATTTTAGGCCCTCTTCTCTTCGCCTTATTTTTGCTGAACTTATTCTGAACTGAACTTATTCTGAACTTATTTGTTTAACTATTAATGTGATCATTAACTTCTTCTAAACTTATTATGATCATTGTTGTTATTATTATTATTATTATTATTATTATTATTATTATTATTATTATT